>JAKSZP010005282.1:0-320411 GCA_022478985.1 Massospora cicadina | reverse complement strand
TTAATTGAAGTAAATGATGCACCACTAATTGGGACATCGACAGGCCTCTCCCTCAATAGCACTTGGTACTCCCTTTTGGGTGGTCCATGAAAGTGCTATCATGCTGATTATGTGGATTGACATATGAATTTTGCCTAAGGCAGAAAATTGATCATGTTTTTTGTTCATCTGATGGTCCATGGGATTTTCAAACGTTAACTTTGGGTCAGACCTGAACAATTTTGAATGCAAGTAAGTTGATTGTGTTCCTGATAATCAGGACAATTGCCAAGATTTAGTGCATAGGAATCAGCCATAATATGTGAGCATATTCAGGCCGAGCGCTCTGATAAAATACTTGATTGAATTTTCATTTGGATTTTTGGCCTGAATTTTATGACTGCAATATGCTTTGAGGTGAGTATATAGGTTTTAGCTCAAGCGTTAAAAGGGTAATTGGCTTGATCTGATAGTTGTCTAAGGTTCATTTTCAAGTCAACCACCAGAATCTGACACTGCTCTTGGCTCCTTTTTTCCTTGCCACCACAACAACAGGAAAGTTAATAAGTTTTGTTTTAATATAACGCCCCAGCTCCTTCCAATGAGTCACAAATAAATTGGTAACAGGGCCAAGTTACTGACCAAAGGACAGACAAGGTCCCTGAGACCATTCCTCTTGTGCATATGCTACAGGAGAGCGGATAAATACCCCTTGGAGGACAGTTGCATATATGCTTTAAGCAACATGTCCCAACAAAAAGATAAGGTGTATAGGGAAGCAATAGCCTTTCCAGTCTAACTCTTAAAGTCCACCTCCTGTTTGAAAAGGCCAAACATGGTCTCTGTTAGACTAGATTAGCCAATATAAATTTTGTAAGACAGTAATAAAAATATTAAAAGCTTAAGAATGGCTTTATTTGATATACTTAGGCAGGTTGATAGGGAACGGAACTAGAAAACCCACCATTTTCAAGTCCATTCTCTTATTGCTCTCTGCTGCAAGCATAGATCAAAATCATCTTTCATGATTGACACTATGTTTTCTGTGATATGCCGTAAGCAAGCCCCAATTGTTTTAGGCTGGACTGAATTCCATAGTAGCTGAATCACCTTAACCAAGAATCGTATCAATTCTAATTTTATTTACCTTTAAACTAGAAAACACCCACATCAAAACCATTTGGTTTGACTGTAGGCCTGATAAAACTTCTAACCACCGTCCTTCCCAGTCTCAGTCCCAACCTAGGGTCTAGCCAAGACTAATGCTCTCTCACCTCCTCTGTTTTCCACACCAGCTTGTCCTGTCTTATCAAAGATCAGGGTAATGTTGAGGTAAAGCCTCAACCGTCACACCAAAAAAATAGTAATCATAATTATCATTAGGTATGATCCTCTGTGAATTACAGTTAACCATTTGGATGGTTATTATTGCAATTAGTTGATTTTAATAAATTGTTGTCTAAAGCTTAATTGATAAGTTTAATAAAATATAAGAAAGAATAATTAAAAAAATTAGAGCTTAACTAATCACAAGATGAATAATGTAGTCATATAAAAATTCCCAAACTAACCTGCTTGACCAGATTATCAGCAAAATTCCCTCCTTTAATAATTCCCACTATGAGTGAGTCCTGACTAGTCTGTCCAAATGGACGCCTCCATTTTTCAATGATTTCATGAACTGCCTGAAGGGGTATTCTTTATGGTACTACCACATCTAGCGCCCCAAGTCATACTGATCTAACCCCTCCTCCTCTCTTCCAGCAACAGTGCCTATCTTAAAACAAGGAATATGATTGACAGTTTCTTCAAAAAAATTTCAGTCTTTTATCCCACATTCCCCTTTTGTCAAGCTCAATTTTGAATCAGTATTGGATTCAATTCCATCCATTCTAAATCCAGCAATTGCCTTCAAGACCAATGAAGTGATTCCCCTAAATTTGGTCCACTCATTCCTAATTGAGTTGGATCTTCTCCAAGAGTTCCTGATTTGAATTGGGTAGTTTTACCAATCAACAATCTTGTCAACTAAATTAGCAATTGGTAATGAGTAGCATATTGAGATTCTATAACAGGAACTTTGTAGGAGTTTAACCAAAGCCCTTGGCGTTTCCTTTGCCTTCCATGATCTTGATCTTTTTGCTCAACTGAGATACTGCAGCTTATGCACTGAGGTTTTCAGGGCAAGTAACTCAAATATGGGCTACCCCGCTCCCTGCATTGCCAAACTTTCATTAATCCTTGCCCCCCAACTTCAAGAAGGCCACAGCCACTGCCTCTGAGATGCCATTCGTTGCCTACATGATTACTTTGCAGCTGGGGCTATTCAGTAATATCTCCCATTAATGGCAATAATTAGTAGTATGATTTGACAGCCACCAGCACATCTCCCCTTTTCATTGTTTTCTCATATTACAAGTGTTCTTAAAAAAGCTCAATATCAAGCTGTCCAAACACAGCTTCTGGCGCCTGTGCCATATAGAGATTATACAGACTTATATGCTGATTGTATTTTCTTCCATTTCTGTTTACCCCACAATCTGGGGTTTATGTCTTGCTAATTTAGACGTCCCAATATCTCTTCCAATTGTAGCATGTTCTCAAAACTCCCCTTGGGTCCAAAAAACTTGGGTTTGACTCTCTTTATCCCTTACTAGTATCCAATCTTATACTGACTTCGCCTCTTTCATAATATCGTTATGAAACCTCCCTCCCTCCAGAGGCGTCAAAGAAGAGTTCACAATTTGCAACCAGAGGCTTACAAAATAAATAGTTAATATTACATAAAGTTTTTTTTTCTTTTTTTATAATAAAAATAGAAAAACTTTTTCCCTTTTTCATATTTATAATATTTTATTTTTTATTTTATTTTTAAACACTATATATATTTTTCTATAGTTATTTTTTAGTCTTTTTATTATTAATTTTTTTCTTTTTTTTAGTTCCATTTTCTAAGGAATATGCTGTGTACTTTATCAATTAAACAACTATCAGAAACATTTTTGATCATGTAGGCATTATTTGACATTTTTACAATAACTTAAATGGTTCTGACCATAATACATCTAGTTTATTTCAGCAACTGAACCTATGTGTATCACAATATGCTACACGTTCTCCAATGATAAATTCCTTAGGGGTAGATCAACTTTTATCTTCACTTTTCTTAGCTTGAATTCTTCTTTTGATCATCATATCACAAGCTTAAGACTAAAGATCCATTATTATGTTTGCTAGACAATATAGGTAATTATCCGTGCTCATTTCTGTGAGTTGGCTCCAATGATGAGTGAAGAATAGGCAGCAATGCTTCCTTATGACTGTACAACAACTCAAACGACGTTTTTGCCAAAACTGAATGGGAACTGATGTTGCATGCAAAAGTTACCAAACTTTAATAAGACACTCAAGATGACGCCTTACCTGAGATCAGCTTTCTTAGCCTAGTGGCAAGCGTCCCATTGACTCAGTCAACTCTGTTTATTTCAGGTCAATAGGGTTTAGAAACCACCACTTTGATCCCCATAAGATCATTCAGATGTAAAATTACAAATGAGGTAAAATTTGTCCAATTTTTGCTCAGCAACTCTTAGGGACAACCATGTCAATTTACCACGTTCTCCAGGATAAATTTAGCAGTACTTAGGGCATCGCTCAGCTTAAGGCTCAGGGTTTGCCACTTTGTAAAGTGGTTTATTGCTACTATGATGTAATTTACCCCACCTGTACTCACACTTAGTAGTCCCATAATGTCAATTGAGACCATGTGCCCCACAATTCCTGGCTTCAACAATTGCTAATTAGTTGTGTTTTTATGCGGCTTGTGGAGCTGACACTCCATACAACAGGTGAAATAATCAGCAAAATCATAACTTAGGGACTATGAATGGTAATCTTGCCTAATATGTTCAATTGTCTTCTTTAACCTACCATGCTTAACAACCTTGTGGGTGGCCCAAATTATCTCTGTGCATTCCAATGGTTTCTGGAAATAAAAGCCACTTTAAATCGGTTATTTTAAAATAAGTGACCATTGACAAATTTGGTCTTCTCCGTCGCTTTTTTCAGTACTTTCTAAATTTTGACTGGTTCTTCTTGTAAATCCCAACGTATCATTTTCTTGAATAGGTCATCAGCACAATCTTGCACAGCAAGAATGGCTGGTAACCTTAATAAAACATCAGCGTTTGATATTTTTGTCTCCAGCACAATGTTCTATCTCAAAGTCATAGACCTGCAACTTCAAAGCCCATTGTGCCAATACCCTTCTGGCTCTTTGAAATTATAAAGCCACCAAAAAGAGAGGCATGGTCAACCATAATCTTTGAAATGCGTTCTGTGGATATAGACTTAAAATTGCTTGCAGGCATATATAACAGCAAGACATTATTGCTCTGTGCCTTTATAGTTTCTCTCAGCCTTTGACAGAGTTTGGATGACAGATGCCATGGGGTGTTCATCCCCATTTTCGTTTACTTGATTAAGGATGGCTCCTATTGCCATCAGAGACGCATCTGATTGAATAATGAATGATTTTTAAAATTTGGATATCTTAGAATCAAACTCAACGTCAAATATTTCCTCAATTCATTGAATGCAATTTGAGCCTCATCAACCTATATGAATCCCTTTTTTATCTTTTAATAGATGGAAAAGCGGATTGGCTATTTTTGAAAACCTTAATGAATCAGCAATAGTAGCTGGCCATTCCAAGAAAAACTTGAATATCTTGAACGCTCTTAGGGACTAAATTCTGTTTGATCACTTCTACCTTCTGGTTTTGGGTGTGAGTCCCTCTGCATTAATTACAAATCCCAAGTATTCCAATTTCCTACATAAAGAAATGTCACTTTACTGGCTTAATTTTGAGATCTGCAGAATTCAGTCGCTTGAAAATCTCCTTAATTTGTTGTAGGTAATTGTTTAACGTTTGGCTAAAGGCATTAATATCATCCAGATAGACAAGGACACAAGCAGCTTCAGATCTAATAAAATCGTGTCCATTGCTCGCTGGAAGGTCGCAGGGGCGTTACACAAGCCTTGTGGCATCTTCATTAGCTGGTATACCCTCTGTGAAGTGATAATGACACACTTCTCTTGGTCTTCTGGAAGCATATCTATCTGACAATAAACGGAGACTAAGTCCATGGTGGAGAAAAACTTGGCTCCTCATAACTGGTCTTGTGCATTGTTGATTCTAGGCAGGGGATACAAGTCCTTTTTTGAGATTTTATTCAACTGATGATAATCAATTATGACTAAATTGGATCCGTCTGTCTTTTTAACAATTAATATAGGACTCACCAATAGGCTGGATGATGGTAAAAGCATTCTACGCTCTATGGGTTTTTTGATTTCTTTAGCAACAACTGCCTCTGCCGCCCTAGACCTTTGAATAGTTTCAATTGAATTGTTCCAGAATCACCAGTATCAACACAGTGCAAAACATCCTTCACACACTCAAGATCATGGTCATCTTATGAAAAATATTTTTGGTATTTTTTAATGACAGAACTTCGTCCTTTTGATCCTCTATTAACCTAATTAGCCAATTTCTTTTAATTAACATGTGGATATTAACGTTGTTATCCTTCATTAATCAAAATTCGTCTACTTCTCCAAATTCATGGAAGGAAAGTTTTTCTGATACTGGTTACAATGGGAAAATGCAACTATCTGGTGCTGTTTGACTTTTATAGGAGTTTTCCCACATTGGCTAAAAGGACTCAAATCTATACATGACCAGGGATTAAAATCCTTGAGGCTACCCAAAGCTTGATCTTTGATCGTTGCCAAGGAGCTTCAATTTTAAAATATAACTTTATGGGGTTCTCCAGAGTCTGTCAGTCTCCACAATTTGTTGCATTCCTGGCTGAATTATGTCATCTTCCTTAGAAAAGAATGGGATTTCATAATTTCCGTCCACATATTAGGGTAGATTTTGGATTTTCTTCCTGACCAATTTGTAACTGACAGGTAATATTTCATCCTTATAGATTAAACTGATGAATATTTTTTCTTACTGAGGGGCGCCTTCCCCTCATGTTGATAAATAGTGGCAATGTCTACCCCAGAATCATCGAAAATGTCTTCCTCAAAGTCACATTTGGCCTCATACTTCCGCATAAAATCAGTGCCAATGAGGATGTCATAATTCTGGTTGGCCAGGACAATTGCCAGCACCAATATTGCCAAAGATTCAAACTATAGCGCCAGGGCATTATAAGCCCTGCAGGAAGTGGGAGTCAGGGCCAGGCAATTCATAATGCTTCCTGTGCTTTAAAATATAGTTTATTCTTTAATCTCTTAACTAATTTGGCCAATACTATACTAATTGGTGCCCCACTGCCGATTATTGCCTTGAAGGGGGGCTCAGTTTACCAAAATATCCGTATTAGCACTCAGAAAAATAAGATAAGCTATTGTTTACTGCATGTATACCAGATTCGTTGGCCAAGTACAGGGTATAAATCAATTGAGCTGATATATTGGAGAACGTTTCTTGAATTGTACCAATAAGAATATATACATTAACTTCGTTAAATTTGGCATTCAATAATTTGGTCTCATCTTTAGTGTTTCAAACTTTTTCCACTTTTTTGTCAAGCATACAGGCGAGCTACTACCTTTACAATTTCTGGGGCAATCCCCTTCAATTTTGAACTCGTTGTTGCGTTTACATCCTTGTAGACAATCTGATGAAGGAGATTTAACTCAGGCTCGTCCACAAATAGACAAAACTTGTCCAATTCATATAATTTATCCGGGTAAACTTGGTTACCTGCAGTTCTAAGCTGTCCTTCATAGAGACTGCATGGTTTTTTCCCTGTCTGTCAGAAGGTTCTTGTTTCTCCTTGGGCTAGTCAAGTTGACCTGAGCCATCAGTTTACACTTTCCACAATTATTAGCGAAATGACCAGGTTGTCTGCACTTATTAAAAGTCAACCAGGCAAATTGGGAGGTCTAGATTCTTTTCATGCTGAATATTTCAATTCCCAGAATTATTAAAAAAAATTTTATTTGAAGGGGAATCGTCCCAAACCCTTGTTATTGTTTGACTGGTGATTCAGTTTATATATCCAATTTGGCGCCTCAAACATTGCTGATAAGAACTTTGGATGTTCTATCTTTTGGAAAATGATGTGTATTTGCTATTAAGAATGGACGCCATCATTTTTTGCAAACCTTGGTGAGGGCGCAACACATTCTGAACCACAATCCTTAGATCAAAATTGTTCATCACATTAGCACCACTAATGATATGTGCTTGCTCATAAAACAATCAGCGAACGCACCCACTATTTCATACTTCTTAAACTGAATTCCTATGAATTCTCTCTTCTGGGATGACATCTTATCTGGACTACCAATTCTTTCTGATTCGCCTCCTCGTCTCCTTATAACTCCACTTCTACACATAAAGTTAGGACAAAACTAGATTTTGACATGAAGTATCAAGGCAATTTGCAACGGTGACAGCTTTCTGTTAGTTGTTCTAGCTGTACACTGACATCTCAAACAAATGGAAGAAGGCAGGCGCAATATCCCAATGGAAAACGGAAAACTTTGGGGTGCTCTTGAAATATTTGATGATGATTGGTGTAGTATTTCTAATTGGCATTCAGGTGGATGCTGGAATAGCTTCAGGCGTAACTTCAAGAAGTGCTGCAATGGTTGGGGGTATTTCCCAAACAGATTTAATCATGCTGACAATGCAACTTTCTAACTTTCTTTTACCACTCAAAGTCACCTTTGAACGATTTTAAATTTTTAAGTTTTATTTATCTACAGCTGTCTGCCCAAACCTATTCTTTGATGTCCTTGGCTCTGCCGCCTGCCACCCCAGTGTGGGGCAGCAGTGCACCCCCACCTAGCATTTTCTGCCCCATGGGCAAGCGCGTTCAGATGGGCTCAAACAGCCCGCCCACTGCTTCCAACCGTTTTGTCCCCCCATGGGACTTAGCGCTCCACCTGGCGCGCATCCACCCTTTCTCGCCCCCATCCTCTCGCCCTCCCTTGCTCTGCCATTCGCTATTGCCTTAGAGTGGATTATGGGCGTTTGTTCCCATATGCTGATAAGGCAATTATTGACCTAGCCACTGAGGCCTTTGCGCCAGCTGGCTTTATAGACTTCCGCCCTTTTAAGGGCTACTTTGACATTGGGTTCCAATCTGAGGAGGATGCTGAAGCGGCAGCACAAACTCCTCTAATTTGTAAAAAAACTCCATTCCCACAACCTGTACTCACCTCCCTTCAGACACCACGCTGGTGGTATCCTTTGCAAATCTCCCATCCCATCTTTCACCCCAGGTTTTTATGACCAGTTGGTCGCGGGGCTCATGGCTTATGGCACTCAGACCAACCTCATCTTTGCCATTCCATCTGGTGTGGAACGCCTTGCTGCTCCCCGGGCAACAGCCACCATCATACCACACCAACCTACCATAGCCCAACAAATCCCACCCCGCGCTAGTGTGGCTGCTGCGCCTGACCATTTCTTTTGGGCTTGGGTCTATAATGGTAGGCAGATTTGTTCCCTCTGCTTTGGCCTTGACCATAAAAAAAGAGCATGCCCTCAGGCCAAGTCCGCTGCTGCGGCTTCTGAGCCCCCCTCTGGAGGTTCAGTATGGGGCGCTTTGCTGCCCCCTCCCACCCTCCAATCTCGTTCAGTGGGCCCACATGGAAAATCAGCCCCCCCAAAACCTACAGCCTCACTCTCCCACCTAAATCTACCCCAACCAATCAGAGCAATGCTTGGACCACCATTGGCACCCAAGCAGCTCCCCATTCGCCCAATCCCACCCACCCAAATTCGAACGCCACTATTCCAGTGAACCAAAATCCATGGGATCTATTGGCTGAAACTGACGAATCAGGTAATGTCCTCAATAGTAAGCATACAGGTCAACCTCTCTGCCAAGGCGATTATGGTCAGGAGGAATTTTTCCTTCCTGACTTTGATGAAACCCTACCCCTCACCATTTCGTTCCTCTGCCCAATAAAGCCCCCTTCCAAAGTGATCACCAGCTCGCCTTAGCTGCAGTGGCCTCTCCTCACTGCCAAAAACTACGCACCACGGTGGCCCAGTCAGTGGCTCAGCTCCAGCATGGCTTGCCCACCCTCTTCTTCCCCCCCAACTTCCCTGAATCTCCCTGCAGTGACATCTCAAAACTATTCGATGATGCTGAAATTGCTGTTATGAATGTTGCAACGATTGCTTCATTCAACCCCTCAGCCAAAATCACCCACCACAGTATCTCCCTTTTCACCCAACTTCCTGAAGCCTGCAAAGAAGCTGAAGTTCTCCTCGCAGCTTTTGTTAAAACACTTTCCCATCATTATCTTGATGTGGAAGAGGAAAAATCCTAAAATGTTGACCTCAACCCCCACTATGTGGATGCCCCAACGCCCTGGCTCTCTGCTCTGATCTGGTACTGTAACCAACATCCCATGATCGAGGTGGGTCTTTCTGAAAACCAACCCCCAACCCCTCCTCACCCTCTGCCATGGTGGGTTAGCAGTTTCTGCTTCCCACCTGGTTAGTAGTTTTGTTTTGTCATTTTGAGTGTTGTGTTCGGTACTGTCCATCCCTTGGTCAGCGTACCTCAAATAAATTGACAACGCAACTTTCTACTTCAATAGATGCTTACTAATCCTTAAATAAATTCGCCTTGTGGTACTCATCTTGTGAGAAAGTAAACATATAGTCTTTGAGGTCATCCAATTATCTAAGGACTTTTTTCCAAGCCAAGCGTTTTTGGTCATTTTCCCAAAGTTGACGATTTTTATTGATTTACCATTGTAAAGTTGCTTTCAAGGTTTTGATTTCTTTATGCAGCATGGCCTCTCGCTTTTAGACATTGAATAAGTGTTTGTATAGTTCACAATTCTCTTTTCTGTACTTGAACATTTTGTTATCTAATTTAATGACTTTAAGCTTTAACAAATTTAATTCAGATTAATTTGTCAATTCTAATGCGACCTTATTGATGGTTTCTAGTTCCATACAAAGCTTATCAATTTTGGCTCACATTTCCTCACTAAGTCGTTTTAAATTTCCTCTCCATATCTTTGACGGTATATTTAATTTACCATCTTCTTTTTCAAATCTAGCGTGACTGTGTGAATTTTGGTTCTGGCAGCAACCATTGTCTCAGTTACTGCATAAACTCAAATCAAATCAGCAATATTTGATTCAGCCAATCAGCAGTGTTTGTCTACAACATGCTTCCATTGGTTATTGAACACAATCTGGTTGATAATATCTTCAACTATGCCCCAAAGTTTTGCATTCAGCTTTGCCACCAGATTCTTAATTTAGGTGTTCAAATTCTAATCACACTGCGATTTTGAGTCCAAGCCAGCACAAATCTGCTGAAAGCTGAAGTCTAGTTGTTGTATCAACGCCTGATGTTGTAAACTTTTGTGTCAATTGTACATGACTAGATCAGCAATTACCGCCTGTTGTTGGACTTTTATAGCTCTCCTTTTTCATGTAGTTTGCTTCACATATTTTTTAATATAATCACTGATGTTACCAATACTTAGTAGATATCCTGCATAGGTCAAAATGTTCATATCGAGGAGGTTTTTGAAGTACCTTCTTGCCTCTTCATGATTTGTAGTGTGGTAACAAATCCACAGCTTTGATCAAAATTTTTGGGCAGTAAAAGTTTTATCCTCTCACTAGAATATCACTAATACTGGGTAAGTTTTCTCAGATTCGCTCTTAAAGTGGTTTGTAGATTGTTACAGCATTCTCATTCACTCCAATTGTCAGTAGGCTAATATAGTGGGGATCCACCAGCATACCCACCTCTAATTGGATATTTACTCAATGGGCTGCTGAGGATCCTGCTTTTTCATTTCTCTGGTGCACCATATTAGTTAAATAATTCAGCATTACTATTTTCAAAATTAACTCAACTTAACCCCTGTAGTGTGCACCACATGCAAAAACTGCAGGGTTTTCACTGGTACACAATTGTGCTTAACTGCTGAATCAAGAATTAAATATGGACTTACTAGTTTATAAAGACAATTATCTTAGTTGATCTTTGATGAAGGAGTAGATTCAACCCTACTCTGGCGGATAAGATTATAACAAATGACTTTAGCCTCACTATGACATTATATAAAAATTTAACTGACTTTGGCCTCATTTAACATTGACACTTAGACAGTAAGTACTTCACAACTTTACCTTGAAGTAAATATTCAAAAATTGAAAACAGAAAAAGTATTCCCATTTCTGATTTGTCTATTATCATTAAAATTAGGGAATATTTATAGTTGAAAGTTATGGAAGAAATGTGTTAGGAGTAATAGTGATAACCACAATGGTCTCATCATGCTTAGCTGATGAAATGGGATTTTGGTTCAATTTTAGGAAAGATTCCAGCTGATTTTCATGAGGAATAGTGTACTTAAATCGCCATTTGTACCAGCCCATAAAATGGCTACTAGACCTAACAATTTACTATGAGTAATTGCTCATGTTGAGCTGACTTACTCATATCCACATTGTTGGCAAAAATCCCCAACAAAATAGTAATTATAATTATCAATGGATACAATCCTGTGGAAATTACAATTAACAATTTGGTTTATTATTATTGCCAGTTAGTTGACATAATTAAATTGTTGTCTAAAGCTTAATTGGTAGGCTAAATTAGATACATGGAATAATAATTAAATAAATTAGAGCTTAAAAAATTCCAAGCTGGATAATGTGGTCATATAAAATTTCTCACATTACCCAACCTGATCTAAGAAACAAATGGCATATAACTTAGAGCTAGTGGTAGCTTGACCATTATGGTAATATATCATTTTAATGTGGGCTGAAATTAATATAAATTTTTGTTAAATACTATATAGAGGTATATTTTCCAAATTTTGCTGATCAAAATTGAACCAATTACCATTTCTGGGATAATCTTATCTGACCATATCAAAATCCAAGTTTTGTAGTATAGTCTATATTCTTACCCACTTCAGATTAAGAACATTTAATTTTATTTATGTACATAATATACCAGTAAAAGGAGTACAAAGCATTTATTAAATTGGTTATCTGGATGAACTTAGGCTTTATATTGAGTAATGTATATAGTTTGTTTGCTGATTCTTACAAAAAACTTTATAGTATTACAGAGGATAAAATTAATTAATAATAATCTTTAATTAAGAAATATGAGGTAGCTTTTGGTAGAGATGATCATGATTTGAGATATTCACAAGATAAACTACACTATATTGATACTGGTAATCCACCTAGCCGCCTGAAGCCTATTAGGTAATTAAAGTTATTTATAGAGAGGTTTTAAAAAAACTAGCTTATACAACTGAGGACTTTAGTGCCTGCTAAGAGATTTTAGCATCCAAAATCCATATAATATAAAATTAAGAAGGCTCAAATTGTGTTTTTATTAATTATTGGAAGGTAAACAATATCTCTAAAAAGTATTTTTATTATTTGCCATGCATTGTGATGCGCTAGACTGCTTGAATGGGGCACAATACTTTTTGGCCATGTAATTAATTCCTGGCTATTGGCAAGTTGTTTTGCCCAAGTCTGTCAGAAGAAATGTGTCTAAATCAGCTCTAGGTCTGTTACCCATTCAGATGCCTTAAGGGCAGTGCAACGCTCCTAAATATATAACGTGCCATGGATAGTATATTCATGTGATTTGTAAAATCTCTATATGTTAGTTTATCTGAATGATATAAACGTATTTTACATTACATTTATTAAGCACTTAAAGACTTGGAGGAAGACTAATACCATATCACTAAGGCTGATTCAATTTAGTAGGAGCCAAATGCAACTTCATCTGAGAATAACTTGAGTATCTTAGTTTTGATATTGATAAGCATGGCTTACAGCATCAGACATCTAAGATTGAGGTCTTTAAAAGATGATGCGGCTAATTAGCAAATGAGACAGTAATTTATTCCATAAAATGATTAGCTATAATCACCGGTTTTTCAAGACTTTCAAATAAAATTACAATGCCTTTGCTTCATTTTTTAAAACTTTAGTACCATTTGAGTGGATGGAAACTGTCTGTAAGTCTTTGACAAGTTAAGGTTTGTTTTACCAAAGAAGTAATACTCATGAACCCTAAAGCTGATAAACCATTCATTGGGCACACAAATGCGTCCTTCACTGCATAGGGGAAGTTCTATCTTAATAGACAATGAAGGGATACAAAACCCAATGAGTAAATGTAGCTGAACTATGGATGTGTAATATGGAACAACATGGTAATTAATAAAGTGCCTGGATGGTATCTATGATTCTAAGAAATTTGGCTTTACATCCAGGGGTGAACTTTACAGTAATAGCCTATTATGCTTCTCTCCAGTGTTTACAAAATTTTAAAGAGCCAGAAGGGCTACTGACCAGATAGCTTAAAGATACAAGCCTTTAATTTTTGAGATTAAACATTGCCCTGGCGCAAAGCACTAAAAGTACAAAAAAACTCTCATCTGCCTTCTGTTGATATAACTGCCAATCTTGGAAAGAAATTTTTGATAAAACGTTAACGCAGAGTATGGCATGAAACCAAGAAAGTATAATGCACGCTAGAAAACGTGAGTAAGGATAACCTCATTAAAAATAATAATTTAAAAAATATAGATAACTAACAATGAAATTTACAATAAAACTAAGAAAACTGATTTAATTATAGCAATTCATAGGGAGATAGGGCACAGGCGTAAAAAGGAGACACTTGAGCAGTTGAAACCACAATACTATAAGATATTATTTCTTTTTAATATTCATGATACTCTTAACAGTTGTCAAGGATGTCAATCTGAAACCTATTACTATAAGCCACCTCTTAACAATTGGTTAAACCCAATTTTGTTTACCAAATTTTCTATTGATGTTATATGCCCTTAGCCCAACAGTTGTTGGCAGTCCAAGTATATCATTGTGGCTTTAATCACCTTACCAAGTGGGTGGAGGCCAAAGAAGTCAAGGACTTTAGCGCAATGACAAAGCTGATCTTATTTTAGAAGATTTAGTATATTGGAATGGCTTTTTTTTGTCCATACTAATAAATAAAAGGCGTATTTACCTTTTCTTATAATATTTAAGATGAACAACCTTATGGGTATTTGAGGTGTGTTGTTAAAACCCTAACACCCAGAGACCAATGGTACCGTAAAAAGAGTACATGGAACTATCATCTGTGTCAATCAAAAAATTGATTATGTGTAAATCATCCAATTCAGAAACTTTTTCCTTTGTCTGTGTCTGTAATATTGATTTTCATTAATTGACAAATAAAGTCACCTTTTCAGGTATCATATGGAGAACATCTTACGTTACCCCAATTTTATACTCGTGCATCTATAAGGAAATATGAGTTCTACTCACTAAAAAGATAATTTTACTACCACGTTTATTCAAATGCAGACTGAAGCCTACTCCAATGTGTCAGCTAAGGAAGTGATAACAAGGCTTAGAGACAATGAGGTCCAACAAACCTTACTTACCTTTACTATTTGGGAGCAAGTCAAATGTTATATTAATTATGGAGTGAGACAAACTGGCAATTTAGTGCAATATGGAAAGAGCTTTTTTGATAATAAAAAAGGTCCACTGACTCTTAAACTATAAATATCCCCAAGGGTTAACTTACTAGGGTTCATAGTAACTTTAAAAAGAAGTATTATAAATACCAGCATTATGGCCCCAGCATCTCAATGATTCATTTTGCCCCATTAATTTTTGTTCACTGATGTTTATTTAAGTGGTGAAAATATTGAAATTTGGATTGAGCAACCATCCAAACATTTCTTTTATTATTATACTAGATATTTATTAATTTATTAGAGGGTTTGATCAATCTGGCCGATTTCAATAAAGGCAATATAATTAACCAATTTACTCTTTTAAACTTCATTAGGATGCATTGTTGACAAAACTGTATCATATGGTAATAAAAGTACATTAATTATGAGCTTTATATATAATCACTCTATAACTACCCTACCAGTGCTGTCCCAATTCATAATTTACCTTGACTTACCTTTTCCCCACAGCCCCATAACTTGTTTACTCCTTTTATATAGTTTTAATTGCACTTTGTCAGCATAAAACTGTTGGTAGGAGCTTTTTAATTATAAACTTTGTCTATTGCAGTGCTTTATCAATAAGAACCTAAGTGCTTATGGCTAAACTCACCCCATTCTGTAGGCACAAATTTCCATGTCTCTGCAGAATATTCCTGCAAATGACCCAATGTTCCTAAGTGCCATGAGTTGCCCTATAGTTGATACTACTGGGAAATTAGAAACTTAGAAATACCAAATGATAAATTGAAAGTAAAGTAGAAATGGACTGATTACTTATAGTAAGTTGACAATATAACCAAAGCGTATCACCTTTAGCTAGATATATACCATTATCAGAACCAAGAGTTTATGGTGTACTTAAAATTCAACTTAAAAAGCCCTGTTGAATTTATTATAAATCTGTTTTGATTTTGTGTTTACAGGTTGCTATCCTCATATAGTATGCCTGTTATCTAGTGCATACTTACCTGTGCTGTTAAATCTGACGCATTAAGCCAACTTTAACATATGTGTTGCAACAATTTGGTACATGAGGAATTTGTTTATCCCTGGTACCCACCATCTTTCCCGCCATTTCAGCAGAAAATGCCATAGAAGAATGTAGTAACACTTTGAAACAAGTGGTAATGACACTTAGTTAATCCTACAGCTCAGTACCTATTACTGAAGTCATGAAATTCAACCATTTATGCAAAACCTCATTATTTGTAGAATAACAAAACATTTTCTTAAGCATGCTACCTCCTCAGAAGAGATGAAAAATATGTGCGGATTCTTTATATGCTTCTTGTTCTCTTTAGAAAGGGGCCTTATAACGGCGTAGAGACAAACTATAACTAAACAAATGAATTGTTGAGGGCACAGACCAAGTTAGATGTTACTATAACAGCACCGTGACTTATTAGGAAGTCAAACAGAAAGTGTTAAGACCTTTCAGAGAATTTACAATTTCTTAAAAAGCTTAATTTATAACCATTGAATCTCACCATAATGAGACTATTGCTAAATTTTCTAACTGGGTCACTATAGAGGCTCATGTATTAGTCAGACCAGGGATACTTTCTGAAAAAGTCTCTGGAATTACTATTACTTTAGCTGTAAACCCTCATTGTAATCTCTTTAATGTGATGGTGAAGGGGTTATAAGGTGAAGTTTCCTCATTTTAGTATGTGGCACTTACATTGACTAGATGACACATTTTAACCTCTGAATCAAGAACAGAAGCATCAATCATTTCTACTGCGCCAGTAGCGTTAAAAATCATCTGGTAGGCCCTCATAAGTATCACGCCTAAACCATAGAATGGGAGCACACATTTGGATACCGGAAACGTGATATGGATTTATAAAATTTGATATAAATGTAAATAGAAGGCCACTATGCAATGAATTTGCCTTTCAACAATTTCCAAATTTTGTGAAACCATCCCCTCACAATATGGGAAAAAGGGTGAAGTAAAGGTCGGATTCTCTACTTCTATTAAAATGTCCACGATGTAACTCATGGGCTCACACCAGTATGACACAATTGAATTGGGTAGAAACACCCAAGTCATTGACCAAAGTAAGGATATCAACCCATAAATTACCTTTGGACTTGTGCGTTTCGTCCAAATCTATCAACAAACCCACGGAAAAAAGTTGTAAAAATACTGGTGCAAAGCAACAAACCCAGGCCCAGTGTGAGAGTGTGGAGTGAGGTATTTTCTAACCTAAAGAACTCTCCAACTCCCTAAGTAGGTGTATTTTAAAAAAAATCTATGGTTTGAAATTAGATATATAATAAAAACACTTTAATCTTATCTTTAAATTCTTAAATGTAACTAAGAATTTACCAGCTTAAATTAACTTATTTATGGCTTCAACTTACCATAGATTTAGCTTTGACAACCTACATCAGGTTCACTAATTTTTTAAGCTTCTGAGACCTGGATAATGAGTTAAAATTTATGCGGGCAGAAACATTGGTTTCAGGTGTAATTTCATCCATCTCAAAATCTTGAAATGAAAATCCAGAAATTTGATTCTATTTAGGACGACGTTTCCTCATATCAAAATCATCTAGACCAACCTTAAGTCCAAAAACTAAGGCAATATGTCAGTTGGAGAGTGTCTCAAACGTTACACTATCCCCCCTGATCCAAAAGCACTGCTTTATTTTATCTGGAATATTGTGCAGTTTGCAGTAGATTGACAAGTAGCCTCTTCAATGGGTTAACCAAACCCATTTCATCAAGAAAGATCTCTGACCCTTCACCACATGAGTACCCAAGATTTCCTCTACCTCATATTCAGGCTTGCTTAATTCTCTGGAGTTTAGTGAATAAGGCTTTTCTGGAAGAGGTCCTTTAAATTCCCATAATTGAGATGTGTGGATTACTGAATGAGCCTTTGAGCCTTTTGGAAATATGAGCTCATAAGCTACTTCTATTGGTTGACTGATTTCATATGGTCCCAATGCCACAGGTCCCTTTTTCCGACTTTTGACAGAAACCTTGTAATTCTTAGCATTGACGAATACTCAGTCCCCTGATTTAAAGTTTTGACCCTTAGATCTTTGAACATAGGACTATTTCTTCTGCTTATGAAAAGCCTGTTCTAGGTTTGCCTTGAATGCCTTCAAAATTTCTGATGTATTTTAAATTATTTCATCATCAGTTGAGCACTGTTGCCCTTCATGTCCACCCAGCATCTCTGGGGTTTGGCTAGGATTCTCAAAGAATAGAAGCATCCCAGTAGAGGAGTGACATCTATTGTTATAAGCAAATTGTGCCAACCAAATTCATTTGGCCCAGTCATTTTGTCGATTTGAGATGTAACAATTCAAATATTGCCCCAGGACCTGGTTGACTCTTTCAGTCTGACCATCTGACTGAGGATGGTAAACTGATAATCAACAAGGTTGAATATTAAAATTTGTCAACAGATGTTCCTAAAAGTGAGAAACAAAATGAGGTCCTCAATCAAAAACACTTCCTCAGGAAGACCATGATGAGCAATTATTTCATTAATAAAGATATCTTAAACCTCGTTGACCAAAATTTCCATTAAGCAAGAAAAAAACTCAGCATATTTAGCCAGATGGTCAACCACAACCATGATATCATCACTCCCTTCTACCTTTGGAAGGCTTGTAATGAACTCCACACTTAAATATAATTAAGGGCGTTTAGGAACTTTTAAGGGGTGTATTTCACCAGCAGGTAATGTATGAAGATGTTTTGTTCATGCACGTGTCAAACACTGATTGGTATATTTCCTTAACTTTCTGGATAATCCAGGCCAAGAAAAGTATCGTCAAATTAGTTCATGTGCTTTTTAAGCTCTAGGATGACTTGGAAATGGACTATAATGACTGGATTGAATCACTTCATACTGAAGATCAGAAAAAGAAACCCAAAATTTGTCTCAATAATAGATAACACCTGCCTGAATAGTATATGACTTATAAAGATCTCTTTTTTGTTCTTTTATCATTTCCTCAAGAAGTTGTTTCCCAAACTTGGTATGCTTCTGAGACGCTCTGATCTAATCTTTTTAACACTGAAAGGCATCCAAGACATGAGCAAACAGACTAGAAGGCAACGCCGTTGCGTGTTAGAATTATCAAGCTCTTCCCTTGAAAACCATGTTGGCCATCACGACTTAGACAATCTGGTAGAGTGTTTTCAGATCCTGGGCGATATTCAAATTGTAAATTATTTTATACCAATTTCAAATGCTAACGTGCTTGTCTTTAGTTCATCATAGGTTCTTTAAAAAAGCAATGTCCTATTATCAGTGTAAGTAATAAAAGGGTTTTGAGAATAAAGTAGATCATGCATTCTTTCATTGCAGACACAATGGCAATAAGTTCTATCATATATGTAGGATAATTAATTTGGCTGGAAGCATTTATCTTTTGAAATATCCTATTGGGTGTTCCATGTTGTTAGGCCCCAACTGAAGTAATACTGCTACAATTGCAAACTTGGAAGCAACTGTTTCAACTATGAAAGGTTTTCCTGGGTCAGGATGAAACAACACTGGCGCTTGAGTTAACTTCTCCTTTATTACTCTAAATACTGAATCCTCTTCTTGGACCCACTTGAAAAGTACCTTACCTGTTAGTTTTGTAGGGGTAAGGAATAGTTCTGAAACATGCTTGATAAAGCGCCGCAGAAAATTAATGGTTTTCAAAAATTTACGCACTCCTGTCTGGTCCTTTGGAACTTGCAATTCTTGCACTGCCTTGATTTTGTCTTGGAAGACAGATGATCCTTTTTGGAAAAAATATTTCCAAGAAAAGTTACTGAATACCAGTTGAATTCACTTTTATATGGGTTTAATTTAAAATTAGCATAAAAGATAGCCTCTAAGTCTTTCTGTACATCCTGCATATGATCATCATATTTCTAGAAAAATACTAAAATACCATCCATTTAGGAGATGTAACACCAGCCCACAAGACCTCACAGAACGTGGTCAATCATCCTTTGAAAAACTGCAGGTGCATTTCATAACCCAAGGGGCATAACTTTATACTCAAAATTTCCTAAATGACATTTAAAGGCTGTTTGTTCTGGTGGTCAGGGCGGACTGGTATCTGACTGAAGGCATTAATAAGGTTAGAATTGTAAATAAATTGAGCACCCTGTCAAAAATAGTAAAATATCTTCCATAAAAGTGGCATGGGATATGGATTAGGCTCAGTTACTTTTTTCATTCAGTGGATTTTAATACATGAGCATAAATCTCCTTTGGAGTTTAGAACAAATAAATGTTGACACAACCGATGACTTAAGGGAACAATAAGTCCTGTCTCTAACATATTATGAACAAAATCATCCAGTGCTAATCTTGTTTTAGAATTTAAAAAATACAACGGGCATCCTTAATGGAGCTCAGTCCCCTTTTTAAACCATAATGAAAAAGAAAATGGACCTGTTAGAGAAAATAGGAAACCCCTTTTTTACCAAAATCTGGTTCAAAGTTTTGATACTCACCAGGTAAACCAGGTAAATCCACTTTAAATGATGAATTTAACCCTCCATGCCTTTGACAACTAGTGACAAACTTCCAATAAACTGGGCTCATCTTTTTTTGTTTTTATTAACAAGGTTTTTCCAAAAATTGAAAATAGGAGAATAACGATGCTACCACCAAATTACCAGAACTATAGGATGAAACAGACTAGGAATTATATAATCTTCACAAAAAGCTCAAATACACCTTGTTTTATATTCATTTAAATTTTAACCTCCAGGAAGAATCTTCTTGGTCATATCAGCCAAGGTAACCATTTCAGACTCTTCAATCTCTAGACCCATGCGCTGGACCAAGTCCATGTCAAGATATTTTTCCTCTGCACCTGTGTCCACTAAAGCAGTATATTTGCATTCATTTCCTTTCAGACTAACAGGAACATATAAATAAGGTTAAAGAGAAGCAGTATTTTAAGTGCTACTTGAAGTTTTATCTGGCATAGTTTTTTCATGTTGAGTTTATATTTTTCTTGGGTTTATTCTGAGCAGGTTTTAAAGCCTTTGGCAAGGGATTTTCCTAGCCATGTACTACCATCTCCTCAGAGTCTTCATTTATGTTTGCTTCTTTAGAGTATCCAAAATTATGAGAAGTCGTTTGGATAGGTGCAGAACTTGCACATCAGTAGACCTTTCCTGATACTTCTTTTAAATCCTTGCGCTCTTGAGCCAAATTTAATTGGCACTATACTTAGACCGCTAACCCAACCTCAGCTTTGAGACTTTCTGATAGTTTAGCCGCTGCCATTGTTGATACAATATCAGGGTGTAATATCTGGCAAATCATACGGGAAAGCTGAGATTCAGAAGCCTTTTCCACATTGGCCAAAGGATAGAACAAGCGGACATACTCTGATAAAAAGTTGAACCTTGATTTAAAAGAAAGTAAAGCAGACAAAGCTTATTTTTGGGACTCATCTGAATATGCTGAATAATCAACTATACTTAATAATTCTTTTAATGAATTAGGTAAATCTAGTTGCTCTTCAATTGATTCTTGTAGCCAGGTTGCTTCAGATACAGATTTTACATCAACGACTTGGTTGATCTGCAGAGAAATTGGTGCTTTACCTCCTGCTTCCTGAACTAAGATCCCTTGGAAACGAATCTTTGAAATCACTTGATGAATTTCCCAATGCTTTGAAAGTAAAAAGCCGCATTCTATTCTGTTTGGTCTGGGATAACTCATCATTCTTTGTTTTACTCCCTAGTAGCTTCCAAGTCTGAACAAACTCTTGCAATAAAAAAGCCAGTGAAAAAGATACCACTAATAAAGTTTCAGTATGCAATACTAAGATGGAGCATTGGGAACTACCCGTTCCTCCTTAGAATCCTACACTAAAAATAAAGTATTTGAGTTTCGTCTAATATAATGCACGGGCTCACGCCAGTATAACACAAATGAATTGGGTAGGAACACCCAAGTCATTGGCTAAAGTAGGGATATCAACCCAAACATCCACCTTAGGACTTGTGAGTTTCGTCCAAACCTATAAACAAACTCACAAAAAATAGTTGCGAAAATACTGGTGCCAAGCAACAAACCCTGGCCCAGTGTGAGACTGTGAAGTGAGGAAACTGCCTGGCTAAAAGAACTCTCCACCTCCATAAGTAGGTGTATTTTAAAAAGTAATGGTTTAAAATATCGGATATATAATAAAGAATGCCCTATATTTAGTTGTAAATTCTTAGATGTAACTGAGAAATTACCAGCTTGAATTAACTTAATTATGCGCTTCAACTTACCACTAACTTTAACTTTGCCAACTACATTTGGTTCACTAACCTTTTAAAGCTTCTGAGGTCCTGGGTAATGAGTTAAAATTTATGCAGGCAGAAACATTGGTTTTAGATGGAATTTTATCCATCCAAAAATCTTGTAATGGAAATCCAGAAACTCGATTCTGTTTAGGATGACGTTTCCCCATATCAAAATCACCTAGATCAACCTTAAGACCAAAAACTAAGGCTATATGTCGGTTGTGGAGTGTCTCAACCGTTACAACATCAAGTGGGGACAAAGCATCAAAGTTCTGATGGAAAGTTACAGTTTCCCTCCATTTTAGTCTTGCAAAATTAAACCAATTCCTTGTATGAGAAAGCTCAGCGGGAATACAAGAGACCATCCACCAGAAATACAGCAGGCCCTCACAAAACAATGGGGATTTTGAGGCTTATCATTGGTCAATTGTTCAAAATTTACTGGGAAAGATCCTATTGTATTAAGACCTCCAAATGCACTGTAATTATTACCGCTTCTCATAAGATAACTGGTCATGGAGGCCTATGAAGACTCTGACACAAGTCAACGGGAGTATTATTGGGGATACCTTAATTTTACAACACTAAACATCTAAGCTGTTGCGCCATGTATCAGGCGCACAAGCCCTTCAAAAAAGCTAAAACATTAATCTAGTGGAGCCTGGGTTCATGTGGCATACTGTCTCCATAGTTGTTGTAGGCTCGTTGACCATTAGTACTGAGAAAAACTACTACGTCATTGTAGCAATTGACCACCAATTTGTTGGGTAAAAACGCGGGCTATCACTAAATTTTTCCAAATGTACGCCAGTTCATAATGGAGCAGTTGCTTTTTAGCATGTTTGCCCTCAGGCTATCATAACGGCCAACTGCAGCAACTTTACCGCTCAAATCATCCTAAGTTAAATGAGTTAATGTGAATTCAGGGAGTACTGATGAAATCCTACCATCTGGAGACCAATGGGATGGTTAAATGAATAAATGGGACTCAGGCTGCTACTATGAAAAAGCTGGTTTCTGGGAACCCTTCTATTTGGGTAACAAGTTTGTTGGAGGAGACTTTTGCCTATAAATCATGCTACCATTCACAAATGGGGGAATCCCCTTTTAAATTTCTTTACGGGCAGTCAGAGTTTTCCCCAATTTTATATTTGGCATTTGAGCTGGGCATGGAGATGATGCCTCTCCAATATCTGTAGAACTTGATGAAAGCTATGATTTGGTTACATTCCTTGCCCATGCTACACACTTAAAGGAAAACTTAAAGCTAAGGAATATGAGGATATGAAAAGGCCAGCTCTACCAACTTTTTTAGTTAAAAGTGGATAAATTATTGTGATAATTATGGTTTTTGGGCACCAAAACAAGTTGGATCAGTATAGATTGGTCCCTTCAAAATCATCAATAATCTTACTGTGGATGCCTATACAATTAAGGATCTCTCCAATGGTTGGTTCATAAATTGATTGTGTGCTAAATTCTTACAAGAATGTCAATTACCACCCAATGTGATGGGATTAATTTATCAGTTTATTTTATCAGGTTATTATATGTTAGATGGTTGTTTAATGGTTTCATGGAATTGCTATAAGCCGCGATTTACTTGGCAATGATTGCCAATTATCTTTGTGATGCATTGTTATTATTTTCTCAGTTACTAGTGCAGCCAGTTTGCTATCTTGTTTTATGGTAGGCAATGATCGCCGGCATTTAGTTTCTGACACTTCTAGGCTACAGGGGGATTGGATGAAGGTATATACATCAGAAGATAGTTGAAAGAGGTAATATGATGAAGTAGTGATGTGTTGAAAATTTACCCAGACTATGCTTTTACCAATGTGTTTGATATCAGTGGGAGGATGGGGATGATCCCCAATACTAGTTACAAGTATTGATGGTTTTAGGCTTCTAAGAGAGGGAGATCCAAGTTAATATTCAAGATTTAATTTAATAATTAAGACTTTATTGTTTTTTCAGGGAGAATACCTGGTTGTTTACCCGCTTGAGTGCAGGATCTCTTAGCCTGAAAAATCAAGTATAAGAATGTTTCAACCAATGGCATGTCAAAGCTGCAGGTTGATGTTTGAAAAGCAATTCTCAGGCAATGAATTCCATTGGTTTTATTAGTAGGGCACTAAGATGCCAAATTACTACATATGTAAGGGAGTATTTCCGTAGTAAATATCTGTTCTCTGTATACTAGCTTAAACTAGTAATTGTATTTTTAGTTATTTAGGTCAGAAGTGCCTAGATATTATAAATAAACAAGATCAAGTTTCGACTGAGTTTTGATTGGCTCAGATTCATATTCCCATGTCATCTTGCATTGAAATTATATTAAGTTAGAAATATCCTCGTGAATCTGTGCAGTTACCACTTTTCAACATATATAACTATTATAAAAGTGTTGGTGGAGTAGTAAACTTTCTCATCCACTACCTGTTCTTTTTCAAAGGCTGTGTAGCTGTAGCTACACCACATGTATCTGTCATTTGACAGGGAATTAATTGCAAAGTGGCCTTCCATTAGTACACTTGTATCAAAATCATTTGGAAAACATCACTTCTTTGGTTCTTTTTTTAGTCCCCCTTTGGGTTTTCTTGTGAGTTATACTAGGTCCTGTTGCAGTGTTGAATGCTGCTATACAGTAGATTTAAGATGGCCTTCATCATAGCTTTAGATATTAAAATGTGATAATTATTCAGCTTAGATAATTAATTGTCTTTAGGATAGTGACACCTTTTAAAATTATTGCATATAATTAAAGATCTTGCAATGAGTACTTAATGTTTATGTCATTTTCTATTCCAGAGTTCACTTTGGAAAGCAACCTGTAGTGACTGATACATGAGCCTATTGAGTAAACCAGTCAGCGATTTGGAAAGGGTCTCATTCTTCTGAAACCCAAAGGTTTGGTAATTGGCCTTTCATTTTTCCATCTTGGCATCCTATAAGAGCCTTGTCACTGTCTATTGACCTCCTGTTTAATCACAGAGCTGTTCTTCAAGTAATATGGGATCTGCACACTGCTCAATATCTAAAATTAGGATTAGCACTTAATTTCAAGCTTATCTTCGGACCCTTCCACAGCATACTATAAGTATATAAAGAACGTTTACATGTTTAAATCCTGGATGAGGGTGGTAACTTGGCAACATGAAAGCTTCAAACACCCTCCAGGCTATATAGGTTTGTAATAGATTAGTGCACTTTGACATTTGTAAAGTATTAATTAGGCTGAAGGTAATAACCCACCAGACTGTGGCGCTTGGTTCTCTGGCGTCTCTACATTCTGACACAACTTATTCCACCATCATGTCAGCAAACATGGTGCTAACCCTGTGGAGAGACAAAATCACTGTATTGTAATCCATCATTAACTGTGTATCAACGTATTTTGCCACCTTGGCATGTGAAGATTTCCTCAGCAAGATATATCATTCTTTTTATTGTTACAAAAACACCTTCTGTCATTAAACTCACTTCTAAGCTAACCGATTGTATAGTAGAAATTCTGGAGGTAGCTCATTTTAGTATCCAATTCTCATTTCAAATCATGAATTTTTCAGATTCATAGTCTATGAGGACTCTCAAGCAATACTACTGATACCATTAGTGTAAAGTTGGTTAGTTGCTTCATCAAACCGTTCTAGGAGGGAATTATGTTTGCAGCTTAAATCATTAATAGTTTGGAACAAGTCATCTATGTTATATAAGTTTATAAGTTTTAAGTTATCAGTAAAATGGAAGAGTCAAATTTTGTCTTGTCTGAATTCCATAAGAACTTAAGTAGACTAAGTGGTCCATAAATTACCAAAATTAAAGAGTTCAAGTATATTTTTTTAGTACTAGATGGTCCCAAGAGTTCAAGTATATTTTGGTTTACAATTACTACCTATCTCATTCTATGTAACTCTCTATATATTTTGCTGAAGCTTGAATAATTCCTTTTTTAAATCTTCTAATATGGCAATCTATAATTAGCACTTGATCCTGTAGATGCACTATGACGGAATCTATACTTTTCATCCAAAGAGTTAATTCCTCATTTGTGAAGTAGCATCAAGAGTATTGATGTTTCAGATCTACTTGATGGTCATTCCCCTACAAGTCATGAGGTCACCCATGGCTCATGGTAGCTCTCAATTATACTGAAATGCAAGTTGTTTTATATAATCATGTGCTTTATATGTGATTTTTATACTATAATATTATAAACTATAAGGTAAGGCATTAATCTTTTGAGGAGAAGGTATTTATATTCTGTTGGGATTGGGCAAAAGTCATTACATTGCTAATCTCAATACCATGGGGCCAGCACTTATAAAAATTTTTAGTTGGACTGCTGGATATAAGTGTAAAGATACTCTAGCATATACTGATATGAATTAAGCCTTCAAGTGAGGCCGTTGTAGTTAATTATGTAATAGTTATCAAAATTATATTGTTGTCTTAATAATGTTAGCAGAAAAAAATTTTCATTAATTTTCACCAAGCTCTTCATTAAGCTGTATTCTATGAGAATCACTTTCTTTATAGACTAAACTTCTCAGGAGTAAATATAGGCATACCTCATTAATGCAATGATTCTAAAACTGGAAAGTCCACCAGCTGTCTCTATTAACGTGTTTTTCTAATTAGTAGGTAATTTTATAGTGAGAAAATAGTTTCGTCATATTAAGTCTGATGTCTCCCCTGAATACTTTGACTAGAAGCCAACCACATCTCTGCAGAGACATTATTAAAAATTATTGATAAACTGGAAGAACCTAACATTGTTGCATATAAAATATAAAGTAGTTGTTGTCTTGGATTAGTGGCCCTCCTTAGTGAGCAACACTACAAAATCTAGTGATATGTGATTTATAAAATAAAGAAATCCTGGAGATAGTCGCACTGGGGTCCAGCAACACTAATACAACAGGAGCACAATATGATTATTGCTGTGCCTCAAGAAAAGCTATACAAAGATATAAAATAACTAAAAAAATAAAGATTTTTTTCTTTGACAGAGCTACACTTACATTATGTTTTAGAATTACTAATGAGTTCTACAATCAATATCTGCACTATTATATTCTACTCTAATAGTTACTACAAGCAGTTTTTTTGAGTTAGCTAGTCTTAAGCCCAGGACACCTGTCCAATAACCATATCAGCATAAGTTTCTTGAGGACATGCGTTTGCTTAGCGCTACTCTGGAATACTTACCTCTGAATAACGATATTACCTTTCACCAATAATGTTATATTGATAAAAGGACTTTTGACAAAACCCTTCATATGCATTATTTGACGCTTTAAATTAGCCTTTTAGAATAGCTAAATGATCCTTAGAGCTCTTGTAATCCTTTTAGATTGATTTAGTTGATGATATCTCTACAAAATAATTATTAATGTGGAGCATTTATTTTATTAATCTTATTTGTCAGACTTAAAGAATTCTAACATAAGTAAATTTAAATGCGCTTAAGTTGTTCATTGACAATTCTTCTGTGAAGCAAGGCGGCCAATGCAAAAAATAACCAGAGTAAATGAAGTACACCTCTCTTGTTCTCTTGTGAAAGCACATGCATCCAATTTAATCGCTGCTTGTCTAACAACCTCATATACTAATTATAGACAAATTAAACCTGTAGACCAGGAAAAATGACATAAGCGCTAGTTATATTCTTGCCCCTCTGATCTTGTATCTCCGTATGGACCAATCTTTAATTCATTATCACACTTAGAACCTTGTTCTATCATAACAATGGTATTACTTGTGTAATCTTTAGGTAAGCAATTTCTTTTATATATTATTTTTGACTCTTCCATTATCTACTAAACCCCTTTTTTAGAAAAAATATCTGCAGTAATTTCTAGACAACTACTATCATTTCCATAATTTGATTATTCAAAACAACCAGGATAAGCCAAAATCTTAAAATCCATATCAAGTGCATCTCTTGTTGTTTTATTGAACTTTTATCAAGCAGAAATTTATGTTGCTACATGACTGAACGAAGTGCTTGGTAATCAATGATTCCAAAGTCATTTGAGGCTACTTATTACAAATTAACATCTAGCCGTATAAGAACTTTAAGGTTTGGAGATAAAGCTATATAACTAAGTAGCAATAATAGATGTTGAGATGCAATTTTGTGGCAATTATAAGGACCTAAAGTAAAATAAGTGGTATTAATCTTTGGGGCGTGAAAAATGTTTTAAAAGCCATAAGCCTTCTACTTCCATTTTATAATACTTCAATCAGAGCTAGCGACCACTTTATGACATATCTTCTTCATATTATTTTAGGCTAAGAGAAACTGTATTTCTTCCAACACAGACAATTAAAATTATTCAGCTTTAGTCAATGGACAATGAGAAATCCCTACCAACATAGTTTATAAGAATGAGAACTCAGATAAACTGTAACAAATCATATGGCATGGGTTAGAAGGACTCTTTTGAAATCAATAACTAGAGTTTTTCATGACCAACGCATAAAAAAGCTCTGAATAGGACAAAAAACTTCATTTATTAGTAGTAAGCATAAATTATAAGCTTTGAATCAACAGCTTTATACAGCTTTTATAGATTGAGGTACTATGTTGAGAAAATTGACCTATTTAATAAATGACCACTGCCTCCCTAGTTTGGTCCTGGTAGTTGAACTTTGGGTAGGTGACAATTCAAGACTGTTTTAGCATAGCGCACCAATGTCCTGAACCGCAATAGCAAATAGCAAAGCAGTCCATGGAGTTCCTGCCTATCAGGAATTGCCCATGGGGTTTACTATTATTTATTCTCCTTTCTCATTATTTTCATTTTCCTTTTTCCCCATTAAATCAGTGCATATTGTTGCCAGGTTACCCACCTCAATAAATAAATATTTATTTTTTAAGTATATAAACTGGACTTCTATTAAGGAACAAAAGAACCCATAGTATCAAAGTTTACTAAATACTTTATCTTGGTAATCCACAAAACAAGTCAAAAGGGATGTAAAGTATTTCTATCAAGAAACATAGTTCTAACACATTCATCATACTTATAGTCAGAAAATCTGCCTTTACTCGCTTAACTTGGCCAGACAACTTGCGTTGGGGGGGTTCTGTACCACACAGATTAAACATCAAGCTACCATCGAAATGATATGACATCTATCACTATGTAAATCTTGTTCTGATGCTACCCAATGTAGAAGCGTTTGCTCATTATCTGTTTACTGCTTTGAAGAAAAACTCACGTTGAGACTCAAAGACATCTTTAATATCTTACTCTGACGCAAGACTCAACAGAACCTTGGCCAAACTCTTACTTGGCGTTAACAACAACCAAGGTGTTCTCATAACGAGTATCCTTATTGATCAGATAACTTACTGGTTACTGTATTTCTGCTCAATTCTTTAGATTCCAGAATGGTTAATGACAATCTTTTCACATAAACAAAATATAATAGAAAAAAGAATAACTTAGGATTCTGGTGTGATTAATTTTTTTAATTAGAAAATATGAAGTATTTTATAACTCTTGTATAAAACTAGATACAAAATGAATAAAATAGAATTAATTAGAAGTGCGATCTGGCAATATTTTAGGAGATTCATAAACCTTAGTTAGTCTCTTCTTGATTCCTGCCTTGGTGAGCTGCATCCATTTGGTTCATTGCTTTAATCCGTGAGCTCCGTCTTGCAGTGGACATTCTTAAACTAGGATGTATGATGACCTCTTGCTAAATACCCATTTCTGGGTCTGGGGCGGCAATACCCCTTCTGGTTATCTCTCTTTTACCATTTTTAGTAATATGGTTCTTAATCAAGTTTCAGTTAATGACGCTGCTTTAATGCACCTCGCTTCAGAGTTTTAATCGACTCTCAATATTGTTTGATTGTCTTTCCAGTTAATATTCAATTTTAAGATTCCTTTGCTTCTGCTGGGGTAATTTGGCTCAGTTATATCTTTGCCACTGGTCACTTGTAAATGATCTTATTCCCCAAAGGTATAGAAGAAGGCAATTTCATTGCCATTGGTGGCGCCGCTGGTGGCCTCTTCACATTGTTAATTTAAGCATTTGTCAGGTGTCAGCTTTTTTGGATGCCGTCACCCCAAACAGCCGTTAATTTCTTTAGACTTCATCATCTATAGTAGGGGGTTGAAACCACTTGTTCATAACTTGTTCTTGTATTTCTATATTATGAGGTGTTAATATAAACGATGGGTTCCTTCCAGAGGGTAAGGAATTATTTCCCATCATACTTGTGTTATCTTTCATGTCTATTAAAAATGGTATTGCTTTCAATTAGTTTTCTCACATAATTGTGCTAGTTGGATGAGAGAATTGTAGAATTATCTGTGGTTGAATATGGTTTTTTCATATAGTCAGGATTTAATCCAGGTTCTTTATGCTCTGGTATCCTGAGAAAGACACCCTAAAAATAATAATTGGTTTTTCACTTTTTTGTTATAATGATATTTCTAGTAGAAATAACTTCCAGAGTTCATGTAATGCTCTCCATTATTATGGGCATTCTAAAGTAGTCTTTAGGATCCTTTTTAAAATGGCTGTGAACTTCAGGGTGTATATATTACTGTTGTTAATACATTTGAGCTTTCCATAAGCCTCCCCATAGTTGCTAAAACCACAATCATAAGTTTACTTCTACTGCCACCACATGTATCAATTATCATGAAACCTTCATAGATCCTGTAGTAGATGCAATTGGTGTTGTTTTAAAGAGAATTATAGTTAGTAAACTTTATAACCTTATTCTTATAATTTTAAATTGTACCAGCAACTACTAAACTTAGAAGCTTTGGTATTTGACCTACATATGAGTGACCAAGATAACTGGAAGCTTATGCATGGATTGCATCTCACAACTTCTTAATTTTTAATAATTTTTCATTTTTACTTTCTCACTAAATATATCACCTTCTTGAAGAATCAATTTGTGTTCTCTGTTAGCATCATTTTAATGTCTCTTTATCTGATATTGAAAACCTTTTCCCCTAGATCCAGTGCATCTTAAGCTATTTTTGATGACGTAAAGTTCCTAATACATAATATCTTGAGGTCTCATAGTGATCTTATACTTTAGCAATTTTTGCATTACTACCTCTGGTTGTTGCACAAATTCCTTAAAACTTTAAACATAGATTTATTCTGATTTAGAAGTTAAACAAGAAAAAATATTAGGCTTCTATGGCTTTGAAAAAGTCAGAAAGGAAGTACTGGTGCTGCCTATTGTTTATTAGTGTATGATCTATTTTTTCAGCTTTTATAATATCAATAATTGACCATTTCTCTGTAGAATTGGATACACAGTTTGGAACAGCCCAATAAAATGTCTGGAGTCTTTATAACACTCATCTTTTCATTATATGCTTTAGGTTTTTAAATTAGGGTATTTTTTCTTATTTTAAATTCAGGGTAGTTTAAAAAATCTTAGATTTTTTCACTTTTTTAAAATGAAATAATTACAATTTAAGGAGTTAACATCAAATCTCCGCAGCATCGTGTGTCATTGCCTCCATATCAGAAGCACCTTACAACCCACCAAATCACCTTACACCAATGCCTTTAACATTTAGATTATATACTTTATTGCGCTCAATATAACCTAAGCACATGCCAAACCTTGGCATCTATTGACCTGCGGCTTTTATACTAATTTACTTCAGCCAAATGAAACTCATCTAATCTTTATAATTGTCACTTAGGTAGCTGAGTATTTCCTCTTAAAAGAAAAAATGCAATTTCACTATGAGTTGTGACAATTGTCATCTGAGCTTACATCCCAAACATTGTATAGCTCTTTGCTGCTTGCTTTATTTTGGCATCATGAGATGTACCATTTTTTCTACCCAATTTAGAGGGTAAATAAAATCCATTGTTCTGATATTATTTTGTTAACACAGCCTCTCCGCACAGGTTTCAGCAGCAAAGTAAACATCCTTTCTATCTAGTACTTAGAAAATTTTACTTATTGCTTATGGGAACATCATTAAACAATTTGATCCCTTGTCAATGTTATTAGTCAGTTTTTATAGTGATTTTGTATTAGGAGGTCTTATGAAATTTAGAAACATAAAATATCAGGTACATTTTTGTGGTTTTTGAGAGGATAATTGAAAAATAACTGCTGATAAATCTGGTATTGATGGGAGAGAACCACCTAAAAGCATTATCTGCAAAATCTCTTTTCTTCAAAAAGAATGTAAACAGGCAGAGGTAAAGCTTGGAGGGGTTCCCTGCCAGGATCAATTTATTACCCTAATTTTTAAGATAGCTTCAAAAGAAGACCATCTCTTAAGGTCACGTCAAGATGATGGTATTCTATATTTCATTGGTTCTCAAACTTATTGAACTTAAAACCACCAAATAAATGTAAAGAAATAATGATTAGCGCCTTTGATCTATGACTCAATATATAAAGAAATTTTTTCACATTTATAATTGTTATTTGACCATAACTTAAGATAATTTAATATAAATATAAAGAAAGTTCATACTTGTGGGTCATGATTAGTAAAGTAGAATATAGTAATTACATAAATATAAATTATTCTAATTGTTGAATGTAAAAGAACTGGGCATAACTACCATTAAATTTTGTGTAAATTTATTAAAGCATTTCTTCAGATAAGTGATGGGAAAGATATAGATCATCCTCTTATAGGCATTTAGGAGATCTAGGCTCCTTAGAATTTTATAACCATGATAAGATTATGATTAATGATCCAATAATGATATATCTGTTAAATTAGAGATCTGAAACAACTGAGTTTTTAATTACTAAAAACTAATGCTCTTGCAGATTAAGTTAGTAACTTGTACAAGCTTTGGTTCCATTACTTTGGTGCAAGTCATAGCTTATATGATAATTAAGATTGCTAATTAAGTGTTTTTGTAGAGGAATTTTACTTTTTAGGTATGAATTTCCTAGTAATAAGGCTCAAAAGCTTTATTTTGAATAAAGCCTTCTACTAATATGTGGGGTAGGCATGCAAATGATTTGTTTTTATGAATAACTACTCTAGTTTTTGACTACATTTCCTTGTGTCCCTTCATTGATAATATTTAGAATCAACTTCTTTCAAAATTAAGTCAATACATCTTATTGAGTTTAAATAATATAAGGACTCTTTTTTTTTTTAGTACTAGATGGTCCCAACCCAAGGGGGGGAATATAAGGACTCTTATCTATTCATTTTTTCAATATCAAAGGTGCCATAATTATATTATTAGATATTATTAACATCCTATGAACAAATTTTCTGTACAAACCTTATAATCAAAATAGATATGATTTATAATTTTGCCTACAAATATATATCTTCATCCACTAGTAATAAATGTTTCAGGTTCTAATTTAAAAGTTCTCTAAATTTACCACCATTATTTCAAATATGGTTTCAAATAGGTTTTTGTATTGTAAGATTAATAAATCTTTATTGACATTTTATACTAAGCCTTAGTTTTACTCTAATGCTCTTATAATATACGATTATGTATACCATAAATACTTTGCCTCTTTAATTTACCGTAAGATGATAGCACCATATTATAAAAAATTTTTGAATTGTAAAACATATATTTCAACCTAAAAATGTTTAGTGATAAATTATTGCCTATATTAATGATTAAACCTTTTGATATTATTAACCTATATAGATTAACTACAAGTTATGGTAAAAAGTATATGAAGTGATAGCATAATAGAGCATATGTTGTTGAATATCTATAATCTACCATTTTATGTTTCAATCCCTTTTGTAAATAAGCTTTGGAACAGTTGAAGTTCAAATTGCGCAAATTCTGGTAAATCAGTATCTAGTATTTTAGTATGGTAAAGATTAAGCTAACTTTATGTTTGATCTCTCTAGTATAATCATTATTCAATATATAATAGCCATCAGGAAAACCTATAGATACTGATGAAGGCCTCTATCTATACTTAAAAAAGTATTATTGAGTATCCTATTTACACTACTACATAATATGGGCTTATTGAGACACTAACGCTTTATTTAAAATTATCCCTTGAATCCTGGATATACATAATAGATCATTTTTAGTACTAGTGAGGCATAACACAAGAGGTTGGCGTCCACACATATTTATTTGCGGGTGCCAGGTGAAATTGAGATAAAGTATCTACTCCCAACATGACGCTTTGGTGGATAGCCTATGTTATGTCAGATGGGGAGGGGGTTGGGTGATCTCTGGCCAGCGCTGCTTTAAGACCACATGTGAAGGCACTAAGATGGGAGTAGAGGCGTTGCTGGTATGGGGCTAGAGATAGTATATACAGTCATTTAACTTTTAGAGAAGCTCTGAAGTTTCCAAAGCCTCAAAGTAGTTAGCAATTTGCAACTTGACGTTTATAATAAACGATGGTAAGCATAAAAAGCTCTTTGGCAGTGCAGCTTTAGTGATAGTGAAGTCTGGCAATGACATCTTTGCATCATTGCTGCATACACAGACTACAGAGAACACAAGTTACTCAACTTTGTTTAATGCGTGACAGTTAAATTTATGTCAAATATGGAAATGAAACTCTGTTATTAAGAGGCTCTATGGCCTTATATGCTATGAAGAGCGATATTTTTGTAGGACAGTGGTTGCTTTGATAGTGAGCTGATGTAATTTTGGTAAAACAGGTATTTCAGCAAGAAGATGGAAGCATTTCTGAAGACTGAGTCAAAAGGGGATCGGAAATTTTTAAAATTTAAATTTAAAATAAATGTAGATTTGATGCATCAGAGAGATTATCCTTAGTAGTCATTTATGAGCTTCATATGATTTTAGATGAGAAATCAGGGGGCATCAATGGGAGATTATTAGCTGAGGTCTGGAGCAGTTGGCCCACCAACCACTGATCACATTTTTTTACTGGTAATAAAGCCATAATTTGGCTCCTGCACCAGTAGATATAATATTCTAATGGTTGTCACACAGGAGCAGCTGCTGCATAAATTAGTGAAGGGTGAAAATAGAGACCCATTAACTAAATTATGCCATTTTTGGAGGCAGGATGACGCCAGAGTGAGGAGTATTGTTAGCTACAGTGGTAAGGGAAGAGCCTTTGTGCTTCAAGTGATAAAGTTTATAGAATAAGGTGCAGGCTGAGCGGCCATTAATGTCTCAGAACCCATAATGGGTGGTAGGAGCAGAGTGGATAAGGTAGGAATGCATGGTGAGTATCCATATGGAAGGGAGGATAGTCACAAAAGCATGAGGCTATGCGAGAAAGTTGGCTTTATTGGGAACCACAAACTGGAAGTATGACTAGCACCTTAAGCAGCCAAACCCTCCAGAAAGCTCATGGCAGAAATTTATCAGGGGAGATTGTTGAGAAAACCGCAAACTGTACCACCAGAGTGGCGTCCACTGTAAACTTAAGTGTAAATAGTGGGAATAGGCGTATAATTGTAGAATAGTGGCATCTTTGCCATGACTTTGTCTTTGGCTTCATTAGAGAAGCCTAGGTCATAATAACACCTTAAAGTTGCTTAGATTAATAATCTGGTGGGTCATGTCAGAATTTGACTTGATATGGATGAGTCTATACATTGAGCTTTATCAATTTATTTTATGATCTAAGCCAAACTGATATTCAATACTATTTAAAATTACATTTTTATGCAGTAAGCCACTAGACCCTTTTTTAAGGTTTAAAAAGTATATTTTTTAATTACAAATTTCCAAGTAAATCCATCAAACTGCATTAAAATTAAAACTAACAATTAAATTTTTCCTATTGATCCACCAAGCTATTGGATCTAACACTTTTCCTCCTCCAAGCCTCCTTGCCATCAATATCACCAGCCTCACTACCTAGCTGAATCTTATTTTTTTTAGTACTAGATGGTGCTGAATCTTATTATTATACATTTGAAATTACCAAGTACTTTATATACTAACCCTATGTTATTTAGTAAAAAATTGCTATTCTATTTTAACTATATTGTTGTTGGTTAAAAGCTGCAAAAGCCAATGTAAGAATCCAACTTTTAAGTTTATCCTGTTGGGCACTTTAAAGAGCCTGAACTCCACCAGTAAGTTGTATTACTCTTTCTTAACTGGCCAAATAGGTCTGAAGTCTACCTGAACCATCTCATTGATGGCTGCTCTCAAGTAAAAATTAGTTGCCATACTTAACCTTGTGCTGAAGTGCAGGCTTCACCATGGAGTACCATAGGCTACAAAGAGCCTCCTGAGAGCGTGCAGAAATTTTATTTTAGGTCCCAAGGGGAAAAAGCATCAAGTGGGATTGAGGGCTGGCGGAGCCAGACTGGCGAAATTTGACAGTGGCTGAGAAAATCAGGAAACAACGCACCATCGCCCTACGTGGTGGTACAGAGGTAAACTTTGTCAACATTTGATTTATGATTTAGTGGAGTAGCAACGGTTGTAGTATTTTTATCAAGCAAGATAAAATTTAATCAATTAATTGATCAAAGATACATAATATAATTTTATTGACATCAACTCTATCATCTTTTGCATTATAAAAATTAGTTTTATTTGACTAAAGACCATAAAGGACACTAACTATCATGCTCCAAATTATATTCAACTTTTTTTGTTATAAATAAATTACAACTAAACTGAGCTTTTCAGTTATAAAAATTTCTCTACTAATCCCTATGGAGGGTTCTACCTGCACAAAAATTAGAAAAATGGAATATAACTTAAGAGCTTAACAACATGATCCATGAACTTGTAGACTCAGAAGCTATTAAGTTATATGAAAGGGCAGAGAAGGGATGACTAGACATATGTATACCATAGAGCTAATATATAGATCTATAGCCAAATGTGATTTTGCTAAATTTGAAAAGAACTATTTCTGATCTTTAATAATTATTGAATGGTTTTTGGTACCTGAGCAACAAAATACTCATACATGCAATCTACAGCGCAAACTATATAATGTGCATTAAATAAGCTTAGCTATGGAAGATGGCAGTCAGGAACCAAACCATATTAGAGCTATATCTAAAATCCTTAATTCAAAAACAAAGATTATAGGTAATTAAAGATTTAGGATGTATATGAACACTTAATCCTGTTTCCAGGCTAGCAACTACACTTTAAGCATCAACTGATTAAAAATAAAGATCAATGCTATAACAGAATCCGTTTATTATTCAAGTAAGACTTTTCTTTTAAAAAGAATATTCTCATTTTCATCTAAAATATGCCATTTATGAAGGAATTTAGTGATTATCAATACAAAAAAAGAACTTTCATGAAATGACTCATCATGGTAAAAGTGAATTTTAACTCTTCACGTACCAAGATCTATGCTATATCATGTTTGTCAACTTAATATATTATAGTCCTGAAAACATTTGTGGTAGCCAATCATATATGGCTCTTGTAAGGATCCTGACCTAGTTGTAACTCAAATAATGCCAGGGATCCTTGCCAAGCACTCTAGGTCTAAACACATTAAGCATATTTAAATGATATTAAAATTTTACCTGTATATAAATTCAATTTTTTAAGAAGATCATGAATTATGATATGATATATAAGTTTAAAATTAATATACAAGAAAAGATTGTATTTGATTTGAGGTTCCTCAGAAGTGAACATTGAGTACATTATTATCTAAAAGCAAATTTGAGATTATAGTAAGCTAAGAGCTGATGAGTCCATGGATTCTATAAACTAATAGCTCACTCAATATTACAGTATGTTAAAATGGGATATCAACTTTCACCTTTTATATATGATATAACTGAATACCTATTAAAATGGTACCCTGTTCTACATACTGTAATTTAGAGAGAATCTCACTAAAGCATGTTCTTAGTGCTAGAATTTAAAGTTGTCATAAGTTGAAATTAGACTCTTGTTGAGACTGGCTACCAAAGTTTTAATTTGTTTATATCATTCCAGAGTTTTCTTTCTGCTTAATCTCACTTTAGAGTGATTTAACAAAAAAGATTAAATTATATACAGCCGTCTGAATACGTCCAATATCTAATTGATGTCCTCAGATTGCCACCTGCTGCTCCAGTGTGGGGCAGTCCTGATCCACCTCAAAGTGTTTTCCACCAAGCAGGGAATGTAGTTGGATGGGCTTGAATAGTCTGCCAAATTTTAAGAGCCATTTTGTCCCTCCATGGGACTTAGCGCTTCACCTTGCGTGCATCCACCTGACTCATCCCCATTCTCTACCCTCCCTAGATCCACTAATCATTTTGCCTCTATGTCGAATATGGACATTTATTTCCATATGCTGAAAAAGAAATAATCGAACTTGCCACCACTGCTTTTGCACTGGCTGGCTTAATTGATTTCCACCCTCTTAAGGCTATTTTTATATAAGTTTTCAAACAGAGAAGGACGCTGCAGCAGCAGCGTTGATCCAATAAATATATAAAAACACCCCAGTCCACACTATTTGAACTCGTCTCCCTAATGATACCACATTAGTGATGTCATTTGCCCTTCTCCCCTCACATCTCCCACCCCAAATTTTGTATGATGAGTTGATGTTGGGGCTTTTGTCTTATGGCACTCAGCCCAACTTATATTCATTGTTACTTCTGGTGCAGAGCGCCTTGCTGCACCTTGAGCCACTGCCACAGTCATCCCAAATCACCTTGCATTTGCCCATCAAAACCCTCACATGCTTGCATTGCTGTGGCACCAGAACATTTCTTTTGGGCTCGTGTTGATAACAACAGTTGACAACTTTTGCCTCCTCCGTTTTGAGCTTGATCACTCTAAAAGGTCCTGCCTCCATGCCAAATCACCTGTTAATAGTTTATAACCTTTTTCAGCGGAACCTGAATGGGGCGTTTAGTTGCCCCTTCCAACTCAACATTCTTGCTTGATGGGCCAAAGTGGGAAGTAACCCACCAAAACAACAAGCCATACTCACCACCTGGGCACAACCTGACTAATAAAAGTCAGTCCTGGACCACCATTCATACCCAAAAAACACCCATTTGCATACTGCCACCCACCCAAATCCTGCATCCACTACTCTCGTAAACCAAAAACCTTGGGAACTATTGTATGAGGTCAATGAATCTGGTAAATTGAACATGAATGAGGATGATGAATCCTGTGAAAAAGGCCCAGTTGAATATGATTGGACTAAAATTTATAAATCTGATTTTAATAAAACCCTCTCCCTAGACGATATTCTCCAAAAACTAATGCCATCCCCTTCCAAAGTGACCATCAGCTTGCATTAGCAGCGGTAGCCTCACCCCATAGCCACCACATCCACAAAGCATTGGCCCAATTAGTTGATTAATTCCATGAAGGACTGAGCACAATCAACTTCCCTCCTGATTTCCCCAAAGTAGCATGGGAGGAAACCAACAAATTGGCTGCTGATGCCAATAACGCTTTCATGCATGTTGCAGACCTAGTAAGATTTAACCCAACCTCTAAAATTACCCAGCAAATGATTGACAATTTGGCCCAACTCCCAGATGCCCGTATCCAAGCAGAACATCATTTTGCAGAGTAACTGAGACTGTTTTCCAAGCTATTCTTGATGTAAGTAACTGTTATTTCATCCTCCTCCAACCCCACCACGCTGATGCCCCAACACCTCTGCTCTCAGCTTTTGTATGCATCTACAACAAATATGCATCTGACACAAATTTGGCGCCAGATGAAGAGCCACCTGACCCTCCCTCCCCCTCTGCCATGGAGGGTTAGTGGCACTCCGCTCCCTACCTGGTTGGAGGTTTTATTTTATTTTTACTTGTCGCCTGTTAAATTTGGGATTTATTGCTTTGAATTGGTAATTGTCATCCCCTTGTTAGCATGCCTTAAATAAATTTAGTATTATAAATTGCGAAATTTATATCATTCCATACCCTTATAAAAGTTTTGCTATCTTATATCTAAAATTTAATTTTATATCTTATTTGAGGTGGGCTGACCTATGGACAACGCTGCACCAATTAAGGTGAATTGGAGAAATAGGAAAGGAGGATAAAACCCAGAAAACCTCCATGCATGGCATATGATAGGCCAGGAATTTCATGGACCGCCTTTGCTATTCACTATCTCATTTTGGGGCATTGGTGCACAATACCAAAACAGTCATAATCATCCCCTACCCAAAGTCCATCTAATGGTATCAAACTGGGAGAGGCAGTGGTAGTGAGTACATATCTACCACTGAGGTACCCTCCCCTACCATTTTATATCTATTTAAAATACATATTAAATTTATTTATGGCACAATGCCCAGGGGACAGACATTACGAATTCAAGGCAACAAAGCCTAAATCAGGTGACAAGATAAAATAAAATAAATCCTCCAACCAGGTAAGGAGCGGAGTACTGCTAAACCATCATGGCAGAGGCGAAGGGTCAGGAAGCTATTCTTCAGACGAAAGCTTTATGGAAGAAGCATATTATTTGTAGAAGTGGACAAAAACTGAGAGCAGGGGCGTTTAGCATCAGCGTGGTAGTATTGGAGGAGCGTGAGATAACAGTTACTTACCTCAAGCTCAGCCTCAAAGACAGCTTCAACTAATTTTGCAACATGTTGTTCAGCTTGAAGTCAGGCACCCAGGAATTAGGCCAAACTAACTATATTTTGCTGTTTGATTATAGTAGTTAGGTTAAATGCTGTTAGTTCTGCAACATGTACGACAGCTTCATTGGCAGCTTTGGACAATTTGGTGATTTCCTCCCCTTCTACTTTGGTTAAATCAGGGGTAGTTGATTTTCTCAGCCCTTCATAAAATTGATCAACTGGTTAAGCCACTGCTTTGCAGAGGTGGTTGCAATTGGTAAAGGCAACCGCTGCTAAGGCAAGCTGGTGGTCACTTTGGAAGGAAATGGCATTGTGTCTAGGAATATAGCTCCTAAGGAGAGGGTTTTATTAAAATCATAATTATAAAATTCTGTCTCAACAAATTCATCTGGGCCTTTTTCACCGGATTCATCATCCTCATTAATGACAATTTTACCTGATTCATTGACCTCAAAAAATAGGTCCTAAGGATTTTGGTTTATGAGAATAGTGAATGCAAAATTTGGGTGGGCGGTAGTAGGCAAATGATTGAGTGCTTGGGTATGAAGGGTGGTCCAGGCCTGACTCTGATTGGTCAGGTTGATACCAGGGTGGTGAGTGTGGCTGAATGTTTTGGTGGCGCTTTCACGCATTGGCACATCAATAAATAATGTTGGGTGGAAGGGGTAACAAATTGTCCTATTCAGATTCCACTGATAAGGGTTAAGTAAAAGTAACAGAAGAAGCAGCTAGGGGAAAGGCCTTTTAATGTGGTCAAGCACAAAACAGAGGGGACAAATATGTTAATTTATATTGATATAAGCTCAAAAGAAATTCTCCAGAATTGCTGCAATGCAAGCATGTGGGGGTATTTGATGAGAAACAGCAGAGTGATTCAGGGTGATGGTGGCATTAGCTTGAGGGGCAGCAAGGCACTCTGCACCGGAAGGAATGGTGAATATTAGGTTGGGCTGAGTGCCATAGCCAAAAGCCCAGAATCAACTCACCAAATGAAATTTGGGGCGGGAGATGCAAAGGGAGGTTGGCAAATGACACCACCAGTGTGGTGTCATTAGGGAGACGAGTTTAGGTAGTATGGATGGGGGTATTTTTATAGATTAGAGGAGTCAAAGCCTCCACTGCAGCGTCCTCAATCCATTTAGAAACCTGTGGCAATTTAGCCCTTAAAAGGGAGAAAACTGATAAAGCAGCCAGCATAAAGGCGGCGGTGGCAAGTTTGATTATTACTTTGTCAGCATATGGGAATAAATGCCCATAGTCACCATTGAGGCAAAATTAAATAATAGATATAGGTAGGGTAAGAGGTTAAGGGCGAGTCAGGTGAATGCGCGCAAGGTTAAGCGCTAAGTCCTATGGAGGGACAAATTGGCCCAGAGATTTTGGCAGACTATTTGGGCTCATCCAAATGCATTTCCCTGCAGGGCGGAAAACTCAGGGAGGTGGATTACCGCTGCCCTACATTGCAGCAGAAGGCAGCAGATCTGAGGACATCAATTGGAAAATGGACATGGTCAGATGGCATTAGAAAATTTAAATTTTTTGTACAATTTGCTCAAAAATGAGATCAAGCGGAAAGAAAAGGATCTATTTAACATATTTAATATATAATATTCTGTTGTATATCTTTAGATGTACTTATGATATAAAAGCTTTTTAAATGCCATAGGCATAAAATACAAATAAGAAAGTCAATTTATGAAATCTATTTAAAACATATATCATTCTTATACAATAAAAGCAAGTGTTTTTGTGCATGATGTCTAGCCAAAACTATGGCATGTAAGGCTTTATAAATTGCAATTTAGGTGGACTGAGGGGTCCAGTATACCTCAAAGTCAGATGTATAATTTCTATAAAAGATATAAAGTTTTATATGCAAAACCTGAAATTTTATATGGATATAATGGTAATCATATATTGTTATAGCTGAGAAGTTTGATAATCTTGTCTAGTTAAAAAGCATATATGGTTTTTCCAGTGTTTGGTGGTCATTTGGCTAATTATTAGCTAAATTCTTATAGTTTTCAGCTAGTGATTAGTTGATCCAATAGGTAATTGGTTTTAGGAAAGTAATTGGTTATATTTTAATTGAGTCTGATAATTCTAGTTTAGTTCAGTTGAGCTTTACCAAGTGATTGATAATTGGCTTCTTTTTGTTAAATGATTTAACTAAGTAGTTTTTTTTGGTTACCTATAGTATAAAATCTTTTATTTTAAATTTTTTGTTTAGTATACTTGAGCAATGGCAAGTGACACCACTATTATTTAATATCTATATTCTAATTGTCTATATTATAAAAACAATTGTTTGTATGCATACATGTGCACGATGCCCAGACAAAATTAAAGTATGCAGAGTTTTATGAAATTCTCATAGGTAGATGGGGTAGGGTATATGTGCATATTAAAGCCATAAATTTTAATATTTATTAGAAAATACATTTAGAAACTTATAATTATATATAATTTTAGTGGTAATCAGTATACTGTTGTGGGTGTGCAGTTTCATATCCAGTTGAATTGTTAGTTTTACTGACGTTGTTAAAGGTTGGTGGTTTTAGGATGATTATAGGTTCAATTGGTTTAAGTTTAGTGTTTAGTTGTTTTTGACTGATTCAGTAGGCCTGATTACTTCCCAAATAACTTTATGGCCATCTACCAATATAAAACTTAGTATTTGACTATTATAAGCTGATAAATTAAGACTGCAAGCAACTCTGGGTAAAACGGCCTATTGCATTGTAAAAAAATAAAGATGGATGTTATAAAATTTGTTTTTAAAGAGAAAAAAATAGACCGCTTAGCCTCATTTCTTAACAGGGTGAGTTATTAGTTCAAAGATTATGAACTTAAAAATCTTAAATAAGCCAACGAAAATTATATCTATCTTTTTATTTAGTGACTAGCAGTTTTATTAATAAACATGGGCAAAAAAGCTGCCGCATGCTAGCTATACTATATAACCACAAGTAAGCAAAATTAGGTAAGGTATGCACTCCAGGTGCTTTTTTTTACAGCCTTTATATTTTTAGCAAAAAAAAACTGAAGTTAATATGTGATAAATACAGAGATATTGTAGCTATTATGGAAGGGAAGTTGATCACTAGTGCTATACCCAGAATTAACACAACACTGATGATCATGATATTATTCAATAAATTTTATAGAATCAGGACTAAAATTTATTTAAGTCTTACTAAACAGTTGATAGTAAAAGGAAGATGTGCTATAGCTAAAAAACTTATATGTTCTTTAGAGATATATATTAAACATAAAAAGGATTTGAGAATTAACTCCTTTGTTAAAGGATTAGGCTGATAAAAAACTCCCTTCTAAAAGATTATATTATTCCACAGTGTTTGAGAGTAAGTACATGTGGGAGGAAACTCCTCACCCTTCTTTTGATTTTTTATTGATTAGCCGTTATTCACAGCACTAGATATTAAAAGGCTTTATATTTGCAATAGGTCATACCATTAACATGTTGACCATTTAGTAAGGTGGCATCTATTATTCTCATCAGCGTTTATAATTTGATCTATATTTTAATATTAATTGATTTGTTCATGAACCAGGTTGTCATGCATAGAATTTATAGAACAGGTTTTGCAATCAGAATTGCAACAGGGCAATATTGGCACAAATAGAATGGCACTAAATTGGATACAGCTGTATAAAGACATTATACCTTAGAGTAAAATATATACATGATAGATATGGGCCTTTTATTAAATGTAACATTTTTATTCTGAAGACATTTATTACTTACAGTGTTGATGTACCATATTAGAGGTAAATTCCTATTTCCTTATATGGAAAACCATTTATTAGTATATCATAATTGCGTTGCCACGTCTGCCCTTTCCAATGTGTAACCCCTCAAATATATATGACGAGGCCTTTGAAATCTACTCTATATGTTGGTATACTCCATGACACCTGAACTCTTTATAGTTCCCGTTTTTTAATTCACTTTAAAATTGTGATTTTACTGTGAGGGTTTAGTGGTCATTAGGTTAAAGGTCAGGTACGTCTTTATTAGGTTATAGCAGATTTCAGTTGACGTAAATGTTCACAGCATATTTGGGTGAATTTTTTGATTATTTATTGATTGGAGTGAAATGAACTGTAACAGGGAGTAAAATGACAAGCAATCCTTTTGCTAGGAATTGTTTATCTAAAAATAGGGTCAATATGACCATGTCATTTGTAACACTTATTTTGTTATAGAAAATTTCAGCAGAAAGTCTAACAATAAACTAATGGAAATTGATCTGCTGAGTAACAAAGATGGCAGGGCGAGGTAGTCTTAAGTTTTACACATATTAATGGGCTGCGTGGGTGAGACAATTTTGAGGTCTATACAGCATCAGAGAATTATTTTTGGAGATAATGTCATATGTTTGGTCAAACTTCAATTCTCAACATTTCTCCCACTTGACCAAACATAAAGATCAATGAGTTTCCTGCAACCAGTAATTAATTTATTGGTTGTTATAGTTGGCGCTTTAACACTCTTTTAAAGATGTTTAAAAACAAGCATGCACTCTTGTAATAAGTAACCCTTGGTGATCCTTGAGCCTTGTAGGTATTGATTGATGTCTTCTTTATAATCTCAACTGGCCACTTCCAAATGTATTTGAGCTCATTAACTTTGCCAATTCCATTGTTGTAGTATTAGAGCATCCACTCCACCATGCTGAGACATGGAAAAGGGTGTCGTTTCTAGCTTTCTCACTCTCTACATTCATCTTCCAGGACAGCGCGTTGGAATAAGCCTAAGTTTGTATTTGGTTTAGCGCTTGTATGAATTCTATAGATATTTGCTGAGGGCCATTCCCTCTATGTGAACGCAGGTTATAGAATCGGTGTCAGGGTGGGTTTTCTTCCATACAATAGTTGGAATAACAATCTTCCTATGGACACTTGGAATGCAATGTTGTATGAAAAGATTGTGGATGGTAGGAAGAGGCTCCAGATGGACGGCCTGCCAGACACCAATTTTCATTGGATGCTGACTAGAGTACTGTTAACCTGCCCCACCATACCATAAGGTTTTGGTTTATAGGGAGTCAACAAAACTATTCAACTCCCCTCTTTTTGTTGGGCTTTGCAATATCCTGGGAGGTGAAGTTAGTACCGTTGTTTCTTAAAATGAATTAGGGACACTATGCTTATAAATACTATGAAGAATAAAGTTTTACTGTAGTCATGGCCCCATGTTCCTGATGGTTTTGCCTTGCCCCCTTTTATAAATTTTTTATTAGCCATCAAAAATTTTTAAACTGACCACCACTAGAAGTATGCCCATGGCATTGATTAATAAGGTGTGGAAGGTAAAGTTTGGGTTTAACCAATTGGCACAAAGTGCTCTTAAAGTATGCCGCTTTCACTTAAAGCTATTTAAGTATCAGATGGCCTTGTAATAAAGTAGTGAATCAATTTCTAGTGGTAGTATTGTTTTTTGTTTGTACATCTTCTTGGAACCCATGACCTGTGGCTTTATGTGAACAAGAATCAAATATGCTTACTAAGCTAGTCGTGGTCTTTAATACTGTGACCTTCTATTAATTTAAAAGAGCTTACCATCCTTATTTAAAGTGTTCTTTATCAATTGTTTCAGCGCGCGTTGCACCTCCTATGTCTCATTGTCATATTTTGGTTCTACATTTTGTCATAAGGTTATCAGACATGTCAATATTCATTGCAATGGTGGGAAGCGGAGACAATCGTTAAGGTTATTATGTTTTGCAATAGGTCAATGCTAAACCTTGAAAACATATGCCTGCAGCTTCATTACTCAGGGGGTGAGTCGAGCTTCCAGATCCTTAAAATTCTTCAGCCATCTGGGGGAGGTTTGGTTGTTCACACCTTTGAAGTACACTCCATGATATAGACTCTAAACTGCTTTTATATGAAAATCACTAAAAAGAACTCCTTCTCAGTCATTATGTAATTGCTCTCATGCACATCTAACATTTTTTAGTAGTCTATAGGATTCTCTATCCCCTAGACATTGAGCCACAACAGCATAGCCCTCATAGTGGTGAGGAACATGTCCATTATTATTATGATTTGTTTATCTTAAATTATATACATGAGCTCTGACACCAACGCAAGGCAAGTACAAAGTTGGTTGAAAAGCACTTTACCAATTAGTCACATTCTTCAAGAGGTTTTTTAGAGTTTCATATATTTTTCTGAAGTCTAAAACTTTTCTTTCTCATTGCAAACACTTTTGCAACCCATTCAATTTAAGACTAAATCTAGTTTGATAATCTCATAGAGGGATTAGTCTGCGCCCATGTCTGGGAGCAGTTGGGCAAGCAAGGCAAGAGGAGCAGGTGGAAGGCCCGCGGCCTCTAAGGTTCAAAAACGCCCCAGAGAATCCGGCGGAATAGAAAAAAATCTAAAAAAACTGGCGGTCACAATTTCCCCGGAGATACTCATGTAACAAGCATGATGCAACCAGTACATCAACACGCCACATTCCCAGCCACTTTTGTCGGTGGAATTTGGAGTCTGTGTGTATCTGGACATCCAAAAAACGGCCCTATGGGAAAAATTTTGTGAAGTTTACACAAAATTTTCCCAACCGCGGTGTACGTTGCACCTCACTCCATGTCACGCGGTTGGCTGGACCTAGGTTTTGAAAGCAAAATAGCAGCAGACGAGGCTGCAGCGGTGCGTGTAGTGGTTGACCTCCCCAAAGGGCAATGGGTCATCAAAACTAAATGCACCAGATGGACAAAATCAAACCGAATTTTCCTCACGTTTGACTTTTTGCCTACTATGGTAAAACGTGACATTTTGGAGCAACACCTGAAAGATGGTCTCGCCATATATGGTGAAATACAATCTTTCGAAATGCAACGTTTCACGCTGATGCTACACCTGTGTACCGGCAAAGCCATTGCAGTTCTGACCCAAACTGAGGAGATTGCGAAGGACCTAACCCAGATCCCGCACTCCACCTTTATTCACATCGCAGGGCACACCACCCACCCATTCCGGGTAACCGTGGACAGCGCGCCCCCATTTGCACCCACTGTGACGCGTTCAGCCATAAGGCACATGCGTGCCCCATCAAAGAGGGTGTTACATTCCAAGAGCACCCCTCGGCGGCCATGGCCAGTGGAGAGGTGCACTACAAACCAACCGCAAGCACCAAAGAGGCTTTCCCATGGGGAGCACAAGGCTGCTACCTATTGGTAAAGCCCATCTCCCCAGGAGTGGAAGAAGGCCAAGCAGGCCCATAGGACTGCGGCCAAGGAAGCGGCCAAGGTCACCACCACCATCCCACACTCACAACGCCAGGAGGACATGGAGACCTTCGTGGCGGAAGCAACTCAGGAATCCATCACCCAATCAGATTGGGAGGCCCAAGCCAAACGGGCCACTCAATCTGAGGATCTGATGGGAGATTCAATCTCACATAATCGCTGCACCCAAGCCCCAGTTGAAACTGACTTGGGACCTATCCCAACCAAAAGAAAATTTTTTTGCCCCACTCGACGGTGCACTGAACTTATCCGCACCACAAAAAATTCGTCCGACGTCAGGAAAACAAAAAGCGAAGGCCAAAGCCAACGTGACTCTTTCCGCAAAAATTAACAAAAAACCCCGATAGCGTTGCTGCTAATACCCACGCTGCTGTGAAAGCCCATGGGGACCTGGAAGAGGCTGGTGGGCCAGGGGGCCCACCCCTCGCACCTAAGGTATAATGGGGGAAACCTTCACTCTAGGGACGCTGAATATTGCCGGACTCAAGGCCTCCCCGTCCTGGGCTAGGAAACTGAGTTTTTTACAAAATAATTTACCTGTGGATATCCTGGCCATCCAGGAAACCTACTGTTCACGAGGTTCTGAGGATGCTTGAAAAACAATGCTCCTACCATCCCTATCCTTTTGGTCAAAGCACTGTGGGGTGCTAATTCAGAAAAACAATTTTTTCCACTTTATATCTTCAGAAACATTCCTAAATGACCGAGTGCTCGTTGTCACCTTCTCATGGGCCAATGTTGCACACACAATCGTCAACATTTATGCCCCAAACGGTTCACAAGAGCGTCAGGAATTTTTCTCAGTGGTCAAATCCCTCCCACTACCCCCAATTCTTTCCTAATTGGCGACATGAACTGTTGGCTAACCTCACCAACAGACCGGTGGCCACCCTCACCCCATGCCCCACAGGGTCATGTAGAACTACGTGTTCTAAAAGCCACCCTTGGGTTAATGGATGCGCTGCCACAACATGCCCCACTGCTCGAAAACATGACGCATCCCCACGTCCACAATGGCCAATTAAGGTCCATGACCCACATTGACCTTATTCTAGCGCTGACGGAATTCCAACCCCACATCTCCCACTTCAAAACAACGAAAATGGAGTTCTCCAACCACTGACTGGTCTTGATAACATACCACTTACCCATCACAGTTGCAAAGGCCCCACATTGGTGCAAAATCCGCCCCCCAGAGCTTGCGTCGCCAGGATTTTCCACATGGGTGGAAGAGGCAACTTTGGCAAAGTCATTTGTTGCACCGTTTTGCGCGGACCCCATTTCCACATGGGCAACTTTCAAAGAAGACACCATCTGCCACTATCGCCATCTCTCATCCAGACGCTCATGAGCCACATCGGTGGTTATATCATGTGCACTGGCGGAATTGGCCCACTTGGAGTCCAACATTCTAGCCTCAGGATATAGCCCTGCATGGGGCCAGAAGTGGGCGGAGGCAGCAGACCACCTCAATGCACTTGAAAGGCAACACAAACATCGGGTTTATGTCCAATACAGGGCCACACGCATCACTAAAGGCGACAAGTGCACCGCATACTTCTTCAAAAAATTTTTTGCACCACACCAGAGCGTGGCCTGCACACAGGTGCAAAGATCGGATAATTCTATTGTGGACACACCGACCGAAGTGGCAATCAAAATGCAAAGATATTACTCCAAGTTATACCGAGCCGAACCAATTCGGCTGGCTGAAATGGCGGAATTTCTCGACAGAGCTCATATCCGCACCATTTTCTGATACCCAGAAATAATGAATCTAATTACTCCGAATGAATTATGGACTACCATTTGTGGTGCGCCAAACCAAAGATGCCCAGGCCCAGATGGCATTCCATATGAGTTCTACAAAAAATATTTTAAATATATATCCCCATTGCTGCTACCCTCACTCAACCAAAGCCTGTTGGAAACGCGCCTCCTACCAGGAGGACATGAGGCTTTTACAGTCACACTCTTCAAGAAAGGGGATAGGCTAGACTTAGCCAACTGGCGCCCCATCTCTTTAACAAACACAGACACCAAAATTTTAACAAAAATCATGGCTAACTGTTTAGGGATTGTAGCATCTGCCACCATCTCTCCAGAACAATTCGGTTTCATCCTCAGAAGGTCAATTTGGGATAACGTGCACTCTGTGGCTAATGTGTGTCAGTCCACAGCCTCTGGGGCACTTGTATTCTTGGACCAACAAAAGGCCTATGATAGAGTAAACTGGGAATACCTTAGGGCCTGCCTCCAACAATTCCGCCTACCTCCCCGCTTCATTAACTGGGTGATGCTGCTCACGGAATCTGCAACAATGGCTGTGCGCGGCCCAGGTTTCCTAACGGAAGTAGTCCATCCTCAAAGGGGCCTGCGACAAGGGGACCCCCTGAGCCCACTCTTATACAACTTCAGCCTTGACCCACTACTGCGAAATGTGAATGCCCAACTCACTGGGGTCCATGTGCCAGGCCAAACCCCAGTCAAGATGATGGCATTTGCAGATGATTGCGTGGTGGGGGTGTCTAATAACAAAGATGCACACGCGCTTGAAGCCCTCATCCAGGAATATTCCTGGGTAAGCAACGCGGCACTGAACGCCTCCAAAATTGAAATCATCCTCCTTGGTCGGTTTCAGAACTGCTGGGCCCCAGCAAGTAGTTCCCAACCCAGCCCAGCTGCTCGCCCAAGTCCACGCCTTACTAACTCAAAACACACCGCTCCATTGGTGCTCCCCTTTGTGCCGCGACCTACCATAGGACCGGTACGCCATCTGGGTTTGTGGTTGGAGGCAGAAGGATATGCATCAGCAGTAATGGAGGGCCATATACTGGACAACGTGACGAAGTGAATCGCCTCTCTCAGAGTCCACCCTACTACCCTCACTGGCAGGGTTGTTCTTGCCAACTCTATGCTCCTATCCAAAGTCTGGTTTGGAGCCCACGCCATCCCCTTCTCCCCAAGCTTCTTCAAATCCCTGTATGCTTTGCTACAAGGTTGGCTTTGGTCAGGCCGCCCTCCACCAGTATGGCTAGAGGTCATGTTTGGCCCTCATCATCATGGTGGCATGGGCCTACTTGACTTTAAAGCCCATGCCGCCAAGATCCTAGGCACCTGGATTGCGGCCGTCACTGCTCCTACAATCCCATCCCAACACTGGTCCCACGCGGCCCGCTCCAACTTCTCCCGAGCCTTGGGCCTCAACAATCCATCAAACCCCCACTCCCTGATGAAATACCTCGCATCACACACATCAGCCACAGGTCCTCACGGGACCAAAACCCACTTCAAACGAATCCTACTCTCCATGCGAAGCGCAGAGTGGAGAATTCGTATTAGTGGACATACAACCTGAAGAGGCCGCCCCTCTCCTCAGTTCACACAAGAGGTACAGGGGCTACCCATCCATGATGGCGTGATCCCCATTCGACCCCAAGTCCTATCCAGGGTGGACTACCTGGACATGATGGACATCCCTTATTCCACTGAGACCCAAAAGACTATCTGGAAATATGCACACCATCCTCTGTTGCAGCCTCAAGTCCGCTCCCATGTGTGGCGCTGCCTGAGGCGGGTGTATCGTACAGCTGAGCGCTCTAATGCTTTACACTCATCCTGTGTCGTGTGTGGCCAGTATGGAACGCTGTTTCACCGCCTGGAGAAGTGCCCCACCTCTAAAGTAATATGGCGCGAAGTCCAACGTCTGCTAGGCCAGGATCAAACACATCCCTTCAGTCTGTCAAGAGATATGTTTGCTTCATCAATGGCCTCCCCCTCCCACTCTCTCTTCGTGCTCTGGTGGTTGCAATCGCCATGTGGACTATCCACACGATTGTTTTGGATGCCATCGCCGGATCCATCCCCACCCTCCCTGAAGCTGTCCACAGATTCCGGTCTCATTTGGTGGATCACTTTCAAGCGTGGATGTTTGGATATCTCCCACCACGTCGCCGGCAGCTGGTCTCCTCCTGGTTCCCAGTCTGGTTCATCAAATCAGACCCCTTCCTCCACACGTGCTCAATAGTGGCTACGCCCCCTACACACGTTCCCTCCCCCTTCCCATAAGTGGCGTTCCCGCTGGCAACAAGAGATAGCATCGCTTCTCTGGGGTGCCTCACCTGGTACTAAGTTTTGTCTCGTCTGAGTCATATTCGGAAGTTTCCATCCCATGGTCGGCCTTCCCCGCAATAAATTTAAAATTTAAATTTAAATATATTTTTCTGAAGTCTCTATAAGGCTGGTAATAGCTAACCTTCCCTAAGAAAACATGGATAACTAGTTTACTTGTCAGCATCTTCAACATCTCAAAGGCTTTTACTTTAGTTGGCTGGGGCTTTAAGCCATTCTTGCTGATACCAAAACATAATTACTCAAGCTGTTACAAAAGAAGTTCATTTCTTAGGCTTGTCTTAAAGGTAGTAGAAGTGCTCCTGCAGAAAACTTTCCTCAGGTGTTATGGATGTTCGATGAACATTCTTTAAAAAATATATATGCTGTCTATTACGTTAAAGATCAAGGTATTTTTTAGATCTCCCAATATTCTGACCATGACCCGTTGGAAGGAAACAGGGGCATTACATAGCATCTGACACATCCACATAAGGTTAAACATCCACAAGTTATTATTATAGTGCATCTATCATCTTCTTCCTAGGGAAAAACTGTCTTCCAGTAGCTGGAGAATAGATCCATTGTGGAGATGTATATTATACCGCCAAGTTGGTCAAGTGCATCATCTAACTTTTGGAAGAAGATAAAGTCTTTTTATCATATAATGTTGATATTCCAGTTGCAATTCCAATGCAAATATATCCATTTTTTACAATTAAGATAGGATGACGCCAACGGGCTCTTTTATGGTACTATATGCTTTTTGGATCAGCTGATTGAGTTCTAAATTGAGAACTTCATCTGCTGCCCTGGACTCACAACTAAGTTAGAGGCGAATTAGATTATTTTCCTGTGTCAATATGATGGAGAACATCCTAGGCGAGCCCAAATCAGTCATAAGATGCAAGTATTTTATTATATTTATTAAATAAGGTCATTATCCAATCCGGTTTATCTTCCATCAGGATTATTAAGGAGTTGTGAGGTTTTCTTAGTGAACAGCCTAGCAACTCTTCTCATATAGTGTTAATTCCTCAAGTGTCCCAAACTCATGTACAACTTGCACTTCTTCCATTGGTAGAATATGGAGGAAGGCTATTATTTGATGCCAATTCACCTTAATATAGTATGGGTAAAGATTAGCTAGTAACACGCTGATCTCTTCATGAACTGGAATGGTAGCCCAGGTGATATAACAGTTTATATTTAATCAATTGAAATGTGCAAACACTTTGCGTGAATACCTGACTGTATTTGCCGCTTAATATCTGCATTTACAATGACTTGGTGGCCAGGTGTTATAGTCAGATGGTGGATAGCTCTCAGCGGAATGCTTATAACTCAAAGATCTGATGAGGTAAATGTTAATTTAATGCATCCTTTTTGTTACTTGATGGGTATGATACCATCCTTATAGGCTATGATTACAAATAATGAAGCTTAAATTTTGGCCTGCTCACCTCTGCTTTTGTAGTAAATTAAGAATTTATATCAAAAAAAAATCATCAGGTTAGTCACACAAAAATGAGTTTTTTTCTGTAAGTCTTTATGAAGAATGTTCTAATGTGAATGCTATAACGTTTGTTTGGTAAGACAATCACGGGAGCTGATATGAAAGTAGAGCAAATCCTAGCAGTAGCGCGCTGTAGGCCCCCAGAGAAGTAATTATATTGGTCCCTACAGTTCTGTATTAAATGCGGTAATTTATATCTGGCAAAAGCCCTTTTTTGACTAGACTTTGAAAATTTAACTTATTTATTTAAGAAACTATTCCAAAATTCGTACTTTTAAAATTGGGAATGGATGCCAACTTTATAGGTAGTTTTTGTGATTTTAGCCTTCTTAGAGAAGCTCCAAATTAGCAATTATGGTATCCAATCAGTGGCTCAATTATGCAAAATAGAAATGAACAGACTTCCTTCAAATATCATGATCCTTTACTAATAACGTTATAATAACAAACTTGTGGGTTCAAGTTCAGGGCAAATGACAAAACATGGTAATTGAGTTGAATATTATAAAGTTAGTTTGCAGAAAACAATGGCGATGATTTTTAATAGAAGGGCGTTGAATTGCTATGAGACATCTATAGATAAGAGCATAATAACCTAATAAAAGATTTTTTCATTGTTATAACTAAAATTTCTAGTAAATCTTTTATCTTTTGTTTTAAACTCTCAATGATTGTGTTTGGGTCAGATCACACCTCCTGTCTAAACAGAAAGCAATTGTAGTTAAATGAGAACCTTCTATGAAGCTGTGTAGCCACTAATTTTTTAATACTAGCTTAGTCAATACTATATTGATGGGCGCCCCACTATCTACCATAGCCCTTACCTAGACCTTATCTATAATAATGCAAATATATGTATACTCAGAATAGTAATCATCTGTAGTATTTATTAGGTGAGAACCAAGTTTTTTGGTCTGGCTTGGGTAGGACTGTAGCCCCTCACAGAGTTGGGAATACAAATTTCTTCAATCCTTTGATGGGTATAGCCATATAATCAATTCCAGGTATGACATGTATCCAAAAGGAAACTTATAATTTGTACTGCTCTAGTTGCTTCAAGTAAAGTTCAATACCACCCTGTGGCCTGTTCTATAATATTATAATTGAGTGAGCAGGTAGTAACTGCTAATATATTACTGAAATTATGTTTTGAATTGTTTGGGGTGCTGTGCAGTGTGTTTCTCCACGGATATGTTATGCCCCAGAAGAAGTAGAATATCCCTTTCCTACTATGCCACTCTTTTACTGGGTCTTTGGTACCCGCTGTTCCCATGTGATGCACCTTGGGATTAGCCCTCAAGTCATTTCTCTGGATAGATTAATGCCTTAATGCCACTTAGGTGACGCAAAATGTGGATAATGTTGAGTTTTCTGCTCCTTGAGGTGTTTAAGTGGTTCACTTCAGCTTCCTGCTGAGGCGTCATTTTTGGGAGTCTCACTTTTTTTATAATACCCCTTATTAGGTACGTCAAAGGTCACAGATTTATAAAAGAGGTGGTTCACCATTTATAATACATTATGTTCATTATTTAACAGGGGTAGTCTAGCCTTGTATAGCTTTTTAAAGGGTTCACAAACAATGCAGAGGGTGATTTGTGCATCATGATAGTTTAGAACCTTCGTCATATAACACCTGACCCTCAATGTAGAAGCAGTTAACAAATACAAATTATTCATTCTTCTGGAAAGATATTTTGAGGAAGTTAGTCTTCCTGGTGGTCATCCTCCCCCTCCTCAGATCTTTTTTAGATTATGGCTTTTTCATTTGAAAAAGAGTCCTGTCTCAACAATTTTTGTTATCACAAGTTCTTAAATTTTTAAATTTAACAATTTATTATTGTAAATAACATAGCCTTGTTGCTTGCGCCACCATGTTAATCTCAAACGGCAATTAAGTGTGTATCTAACCTTTTTTTAGTAAAATTATGGCAAGTTGATGAAGTAACACAGTAACTACTGGCGACCTTAGTAACATGACTGTGGCCTAAGGGCTGATGTGTGATGTCATTGCTGCCAAATTATGGGTCAAATATATTTGCAAGTCAGAGTCAATGGCTAGTTTTTGACACAGGGCAATCTGGTGTGTCATCAAAGTTGGCTGGACAGTTGAACTAGCGCGGTTAAAGCACTATGGAATAGAGATTTAGGTCAATATATCAGGAGCGGGCAGCAAAAAGAGAAGTTGGTATATTTTGCCTAATGGACACCTCGTCGCCTTTAGATTCTAAGTCCATCAGACTAGACTCATTTGAGTTAGTAATTTTTCTTAGATTCTCTGGTGGGATCCCTGCTAACATCTAGAAAGATCACACTAAATTTCATCCTAGAACTGAAAAAGAAACTTCAAGAGGCATTAATGTTCAGTCTTAATAGTCTGTTCAACCTCCAACAACATTGCTTCCATAGTTGCGAGCTTAGCCTTTAATGCAACGTTCTTCTAAATTTGCTGTACTTTCTTTAAGATTTTGGCCTGCTCTAGGTCATTTAATAAGCTAGGTTCTCAATTTATTCTGTTAGATGATTGAGTGGCACCAAATAACTTTCTTTTTAGGGCAATGAGTTTCCTTGATAAGTCTCAGCGTTATATTCAAGATCCTGAATTTGGGTGGGTGATAATAAGCACGTCAGCCTTTTTTGCTTAGCTTGTGTGGCTAAGTTGTTGTTGTGATTGTCGCATTTCCACCTGATGCACTCGCAGGTGTTATCATTGGGGATTTCAACATGAAGGCTGAATGCAAGAGGATTAGTTCATTATAATTATCCATTAAGACAGGTCCTTCATCAGACAGCTATGGATGTACTTTATTCAATAAAATAATATAAAAACATAGATAAAAAATAGATAACTAATTATCTTCTGAAATGTATTTTATTTAAAATAAATCACTTCTATTTATAGTACTATTGTGAGTTAAAAGGAATCATGATTTACTGGGAATTGTAACGAGTGAATTATCAATCATTCTTGATTCCCAAGTGGTTTGTTCATTGTCTTGTCTCCTGTAAGGTCAGATGAGCTTCTTGATCTCTTTTTAATAGTTTCATATCATTAGTTAGTTGAGTATTGACCTCAAGTAGGAGCTCTTACAATAGTCCAGGTCTACAGGTTCAACTTGCAAGATTCCAAAATGAACAGCTATTAAAGATATTGGGACCTTTGGAACACAGATGATGGAGCTATGTAATTTTGGCTTAGAATTAGGTAAAATATTCGAGATCAAAGGTATAAGATTTACTAACTGAATTTTGAGTAATTCAAGTATTACCCCAAATTTTAAGTCTAGATTGATGACATCAAATCAAACCTTTATTGAGGACTTATGGGACCATTTGTCATCTCAGAAATCAAGTCCCACATTTTGGTATCTTTCAATCGTTCTGGGACAAAATTTCCACCTTGCATAGAGATAATCCTGAGAGTGAGGCTCCTTTGAACCTAGATAAAAACCAGCAGACCTTCTAAAGGGGCTTTATTATCATTTTGAGATTTTGGCCACTTTTTTAGCTTCCTAGGGTATCTGCTGGTTTTCTAGGAGATAAGTCATGCTAGAAAATAAATTGGATATCAGCTGACCTTATTTTCTGTTAATAATGTATGAGTTTTTTGGTTAATTTGCCAGGTTCAGATCCATTGGAATTAATCCGTGCAAATTCTTAAGTTCTCATCAGGCAGAGTTGCCAACGAAATTAGGACATCTGATAGTTGATTGTTGATTAATTATTGGGTGTATAAATTGGGATAAATTGGTTTTATTACCTGATTTGAAATTTAATTAGAAGTTGTGAGGCGATTGATGCCGCCTGCAACTAGCAAATCAATTAGTTGGTTTGCGACCTGCTATAATGGTTAAAGAGTTCTATTACCTAAGCAAGTCATTAGCCAAATGTGGTCTGTTTAATGTGATTGAGTGGGAACGTTAGGGACACATTTTCAGCTCTTTCCGTTTTCAGATCTCTGGGATGTCCAACAGAGGAAACCTTAGCCCAATGGTTATGACCATTGCCAGAAGAGACTTTGTAGGGCAATTCACCAGCAACAGTTGCCATTACATGGCTAAAACGCCTCCTGAGGAGTTGAAAGCAGAATTCTCCCTACAAATTCCCTTATCACTTTATTAATAAACAGAGATATTTGTTAAGATTGCAAATAGCATTGATAAGTTATATTCATCATCAGTTAATTATTGTTGAAATACAATAATTTTGGACTCTTTTATGCAGTAAAGAGTAAGGATTGGATATCCTTAGAAGAGAAGCATACCTTTGATGTAAATATACACTGACTAAGCGTGACAAGAACTAAAGCTGGGAATCTCTGAATCTGAGAGTGGATTAAGTTTAGCCAGGATAAGGAAGAAGTCCCTAATTTTCATTGTAATCAGTATTTCGTGGCTTATTCCAAGTTAAGATTTGGATCATCTCTGGTTTATTTATTCAACTAAAGATAATAATCTTCATAATATTATCACTCATGTGTGTCTATCAAGCAACGCAAATCATACACATAATTGATTTATGCAATTAATCTTTTGGGAACAATTGCCAAAAATCAAGACTTCAATAATCGCTACTTTTTCCTAAAGAAGAGTAGCCTCTGGTCCCAGTTTAAAAGTTTTGTGCTCACTACAGGGAGTAGTTGATTAAGATAAGCTAATCTAAGATGTCATATAAGGAAGAGATGAGAAAGCTATTGATGGAATTGGCAACCATCAACAAAAATTCCTTTATTTCAGCCGTTCATAGAGAATATGCTGCCCCAGAGGAGAGAGTCACTAAGATTAAAAAAGGTGGAAGAAGTTTCCAATTTCAGCAATGAGTTAATCATAAAAGTAATGTCATTAAAAATTTATGAAGGAGATCTTCTCAAAGAGGCTTTTTTTTATTTTTTTTTTAGTACTAGATGGTCCCAACCCAAGGGGGGATTCATCGATGTTTATTGAATTACGCCTGGGCTCCTAAGAGCCTGAGGCGAGGGAAGGGGAGGGAGGAGGCATCGAGAAAGGGAGGGGGTTTGCGCGCCAGAGCCGTGCTGCAGTGACAACTGAGCGGGGGAGGGTTGGCGACATAGTGCAGACCTTCAGGGCCATCTCAAAGTGTACCTGAAAGTGGGTGATCATGTGTGGAAGGGTCCACACCTGCTGGTCAAAGGCAGCACGAAGGAAGGAGTTATGGATGGTCCAGATGGCTGTGGCATAGGCGAGGACACGGAGGGGTCAGTGGCAACCAGGCAATGTCTGCTCAAACATGAGGTCTTGCACAGGGTGTCCAGACCAGGGCTGAGCATGGAGGAGCGCGCGGGCCTTTGGCCAAAATGCGGCGACACCTGGACAGGTGAAAAACGATGGAGGTGGGAGTCAATAGGCTCCACACAGCGGGGGCAGCTTCGGTGCTGGAAGGTAGGGCCAGTCCGGTCCCCTGTCCTGTATGAACAGTGGAGCACTCTCCATAAGGTGTTGGACACCTTTGCTGACAGGATGGGGTGATAGACGTCCTTCCACAATTCCTTAAGGTCAAATCTCACGGAGGGAGGGAGGAGCTCAAGGAGTCTTGGGCGGATGGGAGGACGATCTTGGGGGTTGAGGCGAGTTGTGACAACTTGTCCATTGTGCACAATTGCATGGCGACGTGGGCTGAGGCCAGGGCCTTCCCTTCTGTATGGGAAGGCATGGTGGATCCGCGCGCCTACTCGTTTCAGGGCAAGGAGAGCCTGGTTCCAGTAGGGGGATGAGGATGGTTTTAGGCGATGGCTTGGGTGGTTTGTGAGCCACTCCCCTAATGAGGTCAGAGATGCTCTAGGAAGACCCAGAGCTGCTGACACTGACTGGCGGAGGGCGGGCGCCCATTGGGGCATGGGGGTCGCGTCCCAGCAGACAATCGGCCAAAGGAACTTCAGGAGGATTGTGGTGGCGTGGGATCGCGTGTCCAGAAGCCCTAGGCCCCCTTCATTGCAGGGTCGGGTAATGGTTGAGAGGGCTATTGGTGGATGGTTTGAGCCCCAGATCCAACAGCGGAGGAGTACATTGAGCCGCGTATAAAAGGCATCTGTGAATGGGCAGACATGCGCTAGGAACCAGACTTTGGAGAGGAGGAACACATTGGCCATCAGAGCTCGACCCTGGGGGGTGATGTGCCGCCGGTTCCAGCTGGCAATCCTGGAGTTAACTGCTGCAAGGAGCAAGTCCTCATTGTCTTTTAGCGCAACTCCTTGTTGGTTGGTGAGAACGCCCAGGTGACGGAAGGTACCGCGCTCAGGTTCAATACCAAATGGTGGGGGGAAGGTGGGGGAGCCGACCTGTACAACTGTTGTCTTGGAGGTGTTGACCATGGCGTTGGACGCCTTGGTGTACCTCTCAATGGTCACAGCAGCGAGGGCAACATCCCCAGGGCAGCCAAATGCAATGGCAGTGTCATCTTCAAATGCCATGGTGCGTGTGGGGGCTTTACCTGGGACCAGAATCCCTGTTAGCTTGTCCTGTAAGGAGGTCAAGAGGGGGTCAAGGGTGATGTTAAAAAGGATAGGGCTCAGGGGGTCCCCTTGCCGGAGACCTTGCCCAACTGGTACTGCCACTGTAAAACCCATTGGCGCCAGGACTCTGGTGTGGAGCTGGTCATAGAGCGATGATATCCAGCGCCTAGCTGCGGGTGAGAGATGGAAGCGGGCCAGGGAAGCATCAATATACTTCCAGGCTACCCGATCATATGCTTTCTCCATATCCAGAAGAGCCACAAAGCCATTCACCTTACGAGAGTTAGCAGTCAAAGTCACGTGAAGGTCATTATAGTTGTCCCATAACGACCTCCCCGGAATAAAACCGTGCTGGGATGGGGAGAGGCGAGGTGACACCCATTTGGTGATGCGGTTGGCCAGAAGCTTCGTGAAGAGCTTGTGGTCTGTGTTGATCAACGCTATGGGGCGCCAGTTCGCCAGGTTCTCACGGTCTGACTTCTTGTGAATGAGGGTCGTGATTGAGCCTCTGGAGTCGGGGAGGACCTCGCCATTCACCAAGAGTGCAGCGAAGAGGTCGCGGAGGGTTCTGGCTATCACTGCAGGTTCCAGAAGGTACACCTCAAAGGGTATTCCATCTGGGCCTGGGGCTTTTAGCCGTGGGGATTTCAGAAGGGTTTCCATCACCTCCTGGATGGAAATAGGCGCCAGTAGAGCCTCATCAGCCCGTGGGTCAATGGGCGGCTCTGGAGCCCGCCACAGGAAGTCTTGGATGTCCGATGGGTCCACCTGGGTGGCATGGAAGAGGCTGGAGTAGAATCGGTGTAGTTCCTGCGTGATTTCCTCCTTATCTGAAGTGGTTGTAGTGCCAATCTTCAGTGCAGTAATATCCTGCGCTGTTGACCGGGCTTTCTGTTTCTGAAAGAAGAAGCGGGTGGGGCGTTCCCATTGAGCATAGTAACGAGATGTTGTAAAGTTTGCTGCCCGTTCTTCCTGCAGCGTGAGCTCCAAGCGGAGTGCTTCCTGCGCCGCTTCCCAGTCTTCCAACCATCTGGGAGAGGGCGAAGGCTGGCAGTTTCGCTCTAGATGTCTGATTCTGGCTTCCGCCCTTTTGACTCTGGCGCGAGCTGCAGTCATCTGGGCTTTGGCACAGTTGTAAGCAACGCGGGTGATGCCCTCCTTGGTCACCGCCCATCTAGCCTTGTGGTCAAGCAGGTGGGGTGGGGGGAGGTGAGAGTCTCCCGGATGGTCATAGACAGCTTCTCCTTAGTGAAGGGGTTGTTGAGAAGAGCTGGGGCAACCCTAGGCCAGAACCTACGCGACGGTCTAAGTGTGGTGGTGAGGACAACGGTGAGTGACCTGTGATCACTCAGATGGTTGTCACGAGAGATGGGAGAGGAGACGCGGCCAATTAGCAGGGGGCCAATCAGTGCCATATCTATGCGTGACGCTGACTGGAAAGCTCCTCCATCATACTGGATCCTAGTCATGCAACCTAGGCCAGACGCGGAGGGTGGAAGCGCATCTATAAAGCCACTCAGGCGAAGGAAATCCTGGAGGCGAATTGATTCAGGGCGTTCCTTTGCTGCAGGGGGTAAGAGTCACGGACGCGACTTATGGTTGTGTTGAAATCTCCTAAGAGAACTGTATTCCGTGGGAGATTGAGTTGGAGGAGCTCTTCCAAGAGCCGATTTTGCTCCTGACCTGCATTAGGCAGGTAGATGCTTGCAGCGAAGAAGGAGAAGTCAGGAGTGGTGAGTTTGGCCAGTATGAGGCGGCCACCTAGATATTGTGAAAAAGAATGGGTTTTAACCCGAGGGATTCAAAACAATAAGGGCGGCATGGTTTGTCCAGAAGGAGTTGCCTCCAAACTGTTCATTCCATGCAGATTGTTCGTGGGGGAGGATATGGGGCTCCTGGACAGCAGCGATGTCAATTTGTGCTGACCTGAAGTTTCGGAGGAGGTGGGCTCTCCGCTTAAAGTCCCGCAACCCATTTGCGTTGATGGATTGCAGGGCCAGGGTGCTGCCATGGGGACTCATAGCTGTTCCCCTCCATGTCCTGGGGGGTTGCCAGCGCTTAAACCTGCTGCTGTGAGGCGGCTAGTTTTGAGTCCTTTAGCTTGACTATTAGCTGCAATCCGTGAGGAGCGTCGAGGGTTCTGAGGGGAAGGAGAGGGTGGGGGGGCGGAGGACCCAGTAAGCCAGCCTAGGATGCTGCCCCCGCTCCGTTGCAGGGGAAGGACCTGAGGGTGCTCAATGGTAACCTCCGCGGTGTCCCCATTTGATGAGTCTGAGTCCATATTCACTTCCTCCAACACTGCAAAGGATCCGCGCGAAATGGACTGTGGGGTTGGGGTAGGACTCTTTGAGGTGGCACTTCTACTGCAGGCCGCGAGTTGCCAGTCCATGCTGGTGGGCATAGCTCCATTGGGAGCTGAGGGCTGATGCGATAAATCGCTGGTGGGGGTTGGTGGGGGTGCCGCGGAGCCCTGAGTGGGGGTGGCTGACGAGGGGCACCCTGTGGGAGATGCCTTGCGCTTGGTGAGAGAGGGAGTTGACTCTGAGAGATTGGAGGGGGTGCCCATTGGAAGGGGGGCATGAGCGCAAAGGTATCCCACACCAATAGTGGGGTTAGCTGTTTCAACTGCTAGGCGTAAGGCCTCAGGGGACAGGTCTTGAACGGGAACCCATTGTGTGGGTTGTGGAATTGCTGCTGCAGCCATGTGGGATCGTTTTTGGCCTGGTTTAGGCCCCTGGGTGGTGGCTAAAAGGGCTTGTTTTCGAGCTGTGCAGCCACTATACAAGTGTCCAAGGGCGTTACACCATGAACACCGGGGGCGCGCCTGATCAGGGTCAACAAAAAAGATCTCAGGGCATGCCCCAATTACCGCCACACGAGGAATAACCTCAATGTTATGGGATACAGTGGGGGAGGGGATGAATGACGCCCTAGCAGTGCGAGCTCTTTGAGTGGGAGCATAGTAAGAGGGGACGCTAAAGTCCACTGAAAGAACAGACCCAAACTCCATTAAACCACGATGGAGTGCCAGTTTAAGAGACTCAGGATCAACAGTCGTTGGTAGGTTGGAAAAAGTAACCCATGAAATTTTCTCCAGGTGAGAGCGTGTGCGGGAGATGCGAAGAGATCCGCGTGGAATAATGACCTGGAGGGTGGCAGCATGGTCAGCAAGGGCAGCTTCAGTGAAGCCCACATCGATGTAGTGGCCCTCCACTGATTCATGGATGGTGGTGTTAATAGGGAATGTCTCCGCAATCGCTGCAAAGTATGAGAAGTGATCCTCTGTATAGAATTCAACAGGGTTATGCCCATAATAAAGGCGAATTGCATGGGAGAGGGTTGAGCGAGGTAGAGCTTTTTGCGCTCTAGTTTCGGCCCATTTCTTCTTAACATTGGCAATAAACGCCACTTCACGGGGATCAGCTTTGGGTAGCGTTGGTGCCAGAGGTTTTTGCCACGCCCCAGTGGCTCCTTTGGTACATTTGTGTTTGCTTTGGGCTGCAATTGCAGGTTGAGTGTGAGCTGGTGGTTTGGACAAGTTTGCGGAGTTCCCTTCTTTCTGGAATGTTACAGCAGTTGCTGGCGTCATATTAAATTGAGGGGCGGTTTGTTGGGCCTCGCTAAATTGGGGAGGCCCATCCAGATTGGAATTAACTCCAGCCAGTTGGGAGGAGGGAGATGTTTCATCACCATCCCAATCTATTTGGGTAAATTCAGCCCGAGTGTTTGCTGTGATTTCGTGGGCAAAACTCATTGGCTGATTAGTGAATTGGTCGTTTTCAGCATATTGCGATAAAGTGCCGACTTGAGAAGTGCCGATTATGGGGTTTAAATGGGACGGGTGAGATTGGAACTGGTGTGAAGTTCCAAAATCTGAACCATTTGAATCCTCATTGGGAAGAGTAGATTGTCCCAATTTGGTGCTTAGTGAACCAGAATGTGCGGCTAATCCAACCTTACATCCGAGGGTTTGGGGGCCAGGTGATTGTTGGGCCTCGCTAAATTGGGGAGTCTCATCCAGATTGGAATTAACTCCAGCCAATTGGGAGGAGGGAGATGTTTCATCACCATCCCAATCTATTTGGGTAAATTCAGCCCGAGTGTTTGCTGTGATTTCGTGGGCAAAACTCATTGGCTGATTAGTGAATTGGTCGTTTTCAGCATATTGCGATAAAGTGCCGACTTGAGAAGTGCCAATTACGGGGTTTAAATGGGACGGGTGAGATTGGAACTGGTGTGAAGTTCCAAAATCTGAACCATTTGAATCCTCAGAGGGAAGAGTAGATTGTCCCAATTTGGTGCTTAGTGAACCAGAATGTGCGGCTAATCCAACCTTACATCTGAGGATTTGGGGGCCAGGTAGCTGGGTATTGCCCCTCATGGAGGGAGCCAGAAACACGGCGTCAGCAATAATAGATGGGGCTGAATTAGCTGACACAATGGGGGAGGTGAATGTCTGGATGGGCTGAGTTGCATTCAACTGAGCAGACGCCATTAAAACAGCGTGGGTGATGGCCTCCTTGGTTGGAGGGGGCCCAGCGGGTTGGTGGGAGGCAGCACACACAGAGCTGTTAGGCGTGCAGGTTGCAGAAGTGCGATCAGGTGAACTGGCGCTAGTTGGAGTAGCTCCAGGTTGGGGGGTGGTGCCTGCTTTCATGGCTGCTGCTTGAGAGCGGGTGATTCTGGTTGACCCTGAGGTGGGTAACCGAGGGTTGCTTCGTTTGGGGGTGGTGCTGGCTCGTTTGGCATAGCCTTCGGGTTCTTTTGCGGGGTTTCCCGCCATATTTGCTAATACTTTTCGTAAATCTCTTTAGTGGAGCTAAATTTCAGGCTGAATTGATTTTCGAAAAGTGATGCTTAGCAGAAAGAGATCTTCTCAAAGAGGCTTAATTCCTGAAGATGTAACACAAAGCAGATCACATTGTTTGCACTCACACAGCTCAGACATGGAACAACTAGTTAAACAAGTCCACAAACTGAAGAATTAGAAATGTGAAAGCAAACCCTATGCAACAACCAATGCTAAAGAAAAGAACCAAAGAACCTCAGTTGGTAAGTCAACAACTCCTAGGAATATACGGACAGCATCTGCTACCATTTTAAAAATGACCCATGAGATTACTCCTCTAGTCAGTCAGGTAGCTGAGCAAAGAGTTGTAGCTAGAGAAAATTTGGCGGAATTTAAATCCACACCAAAATTACCCGCTTTTCAAATTGATAACGTTCCTGTGTTCTTCCTCCTGTTTGACATGACTATGGTTGAATATGGCAATAAACAAAAAGCTTTGATGGACATGAACTCCTCGGATATAGATTGCCAAAACTTGATGTTAACTCATCTAATGTAGGGACATATAGTCTTATTCAGAGGCCAAGGCTACAATAATGAAGAGTTTGGAAGTCCCTCGCATAGGTTAAAATGCAAGCAAGAATTTATGGGGATCCAATTTATTAAAAACAAAACCTTAGCAATTTTTGCCTATTGATTCTACCAAAAGTCACAGATTTTTGGCTGAAGCAAAAGACATGACCAATTTTGACGCGCAGATCACGTCACAAGAATCTCTTTATCCTTATTGCAATTTGCATAAAATGTTGTCCTCCACATTAGTTACCAAATTAACCACCTTTCAAATGATGGATTACTTAAAGATGCTAGGAGCAACGTTTCAGGCCCCTAATTGATGCTTCAAACCTAATCAGCCAAGAATTAAAAGCCTACCAAATTGACTAAAGATTCTAGTGAATCAACCAATTAAACAGTGCAGTAAAATAAGCCTGAGGGTTCAAATGGACAGATAAGAGCAACATGAAATGTCACCAGTGCAAAGGGAAGAGCCAATTCGGTTTTAAGTGCATCAGCAAGAAGCCAAAGGAGAAAATCAATGTGTCCCAGGCAATGGAAGCCAAACCCACACTGGAGTTGGGAAAAGGGCCTGCAGCCTATAAAAGGTACATTTTATAGATGCAGTTAAACCTGTTTCATCCAATATCCTAAATGAGGACAGTGACAAGAGTGATCTGTTTATTGATGATGCACAGGACAAGCTTTATCAAATGGTCAATTTAGATATCAATGTTGTAATCAGAGCCAGAGCAAAGGAGATCAACACTGAAATAATCAAGGAGGTCGCTCGACCATATACACACCAACTAATGGACAAGATCCAGTATGCTGATAATCTGGATGAACTTGATGAGATCAAATAAGATGAGGTAAATCTGTCAATCTTCCTAAGCGTAATTAAAAATCTAATCCTGATTTTTCAGCGCAAATAATTCACACCTCTAATTTGGCAAATGACATTACTATTCACTCATGAAAACTATTTTGCAATTCTATGAGTGCATGTATATTAATATACTGGTCAATTAAAGATGTGGGCTATTATTGACATAAGGCGCCAATAATATTATCTCAACCAAGCTGGTACAGAAAATGGATTCTCGCCAGCTTTGGAACATAAGAAAGAATATGGAGCTGTCAGGCCAAATATACCATCTCCTGTGGATTTTTTAGCGCATTACCACTCAGATATGGATCCCTGGTGGTATCCGCACCAGCTACACTTTTGGACTACCAAAACAAAGACGTTTTAATTGGGACTGAGTTTTTAATGAAATAAGGAGTTAAATATAGTTTGATACAATACATTAACCATAAAGGGTCAAACGCTGCCTCTAGTTTATCAGAGAGATAAGAAACTCTGCTTACTAGGTGTAAAAATTTTATCAATCTGATATGCAATGATGGCATTATCCCAATAGCTACCAATTCATTGGACAAAAGCAAAGAGACGTTCTCAGAGTTTTGAATTACACTTCAAAAGTGGCAGGTAAGTCTCAAAGCTGGATAGTGAGGAGGGGCTCAAATATATTAATATGGGATTTGTAGGAATTCAATTCCATTATATATCATATAAATATATTAGTTTGAATGATGGGTTGGCCTCAATTTGGGTAAATCCAATTATGGAAATAAGATTAGACTAAGTGTCCAGACTTGGGACCTCACCATATGGTCTAGACTCATATCATAACGTCAAGGCAGTGGACATGGTTTAGCCACTTCAGGGTACACAAAGGCATATCCGTGGTTCTCAAATATTATAAATTAAATAAATATATATATAAGATTATAGGTTGCCAGCAATCTCATGTTTTTATTGGAATATTTGGGGTCTTTTATAGGGTCAAGGATAATTAATATGAACAAAAGTTGATATTCTGATATCTAATAAAGAGAGATATCAATCGTAATTAAGTAATATATAACAAGGTTGCTACAAAGCACCTGATAAATTAATATAGGAATGATTTCATCCCAATTCGGATAGAACATCATCCTATGTGGTTCTAGACCCTTTAGCGAAGTTTTATTGAACCTATTAGGCTTTTAGTCTAATACCCCAAGACTTGGCAAAAGGAAGCTGGTTAGTTTACCTCAGGATAAGGGCTAACCTTAAAAGGGTAAAAATCAAACAGACATACTGACAAAAATTCTGTTGAATTGAGGAATTCTGTTACAAACCAAGAAGTCAGTACCATACCGCCAATATTTCAGTTAATGATCAATACAGGATTGAATTTGGAAATAGATGAGCTATTGTATAGAGAGCTTATTAGCCCGTGGAATAAGTCCAGAATAGAGCCTTGGGTGGCGCCTAGAATAGTGATGCAGTGCCATGGAGAAATTTGAGTTTTCATGGCAAATTTTAGTGGAAAACTGATGAAGGTTGAAAAAAATCAGATCGTCATGTTTGTCAATCAGATCCCAACATCAGAATGCAAAAATATCATGATTTTGGGACCCTTGCCAAAATTGGATTGGAAGGAGGGGTTGCTGAAAATATTAATTTATTGGTTGACTGAGAGCAACTTTATGATCTGACAGAAAGATAGTAGGAAGAGGTGCTCAAACTATTTGAAAAGTTTTGGTAACTCTTCGCACAGGATGACCATGACTTAGGATGTGCAAAGAATGTAATCTATTAATTGACACTGGGGGAAATTAACCAATACTGATGAGAGCAATTCAACGGTTGAAGGCAGTTGAAGCAGTATTGGAAGAGGAAATCAGCAAATTAGTGGAGCACAGGCTCCTAGTTCTTTCATCAAGCCCCTGGTTGAGCCCTATCCTGATGATGAAGAAAAAGGATGGCTCTAATTGAGTGGCGATCAGCTACCAGAGGCTAAACAAGATCAGAAAAAGGATTTTTATCCACTAACACAAATCAATGATGCTTTAAATTGATTTGAAGAAGCAAAGTATTTCTCTGTGATGGATCTAATCTTAAAATAATGGTAATTGATTTGTCAACTGAAGACCAGGAGAAGTTCTTGACTAAAACTGTGCAGGGGCTATACCAACCAGCTCAGATGCCACAAGGTCTTTGAAATGCGCCTGCAACGTTCCAAAGGGCCATATACGCCATATTGAATGACTTGAAGTTGTCATACGTCCTGTTGTACTTAGACGAAATACATGTGTTAAGTAGAACCTTCAATGACCATTTGCATTACTTGAAAGAAGTCTTTAAGAGACTGTCCATGGCTAATCTGAATATCAAGCCAAAGAAGTGCCACTATTTCAAAAAAGAGTTTAAATATCTGGGGATCATCATTAATTTCAGTGGACTGAAGCTGCAAACCCAGAAGATTGAAGCCAAAGAATGGATGGCCAACCTGAGAAGTGTCTAAGATATCCAAGTGTTCCTTGGAATGGTTAAAATTATTAAGGATGATTCATATAGGTTTTTGCAAAAATTGCTGAGCCCTTTTAATATAATTTTTCAAAGAAACCTATGTAAGCAGTCACTAAGAAGGCTACAAAACTTTTTAGTTTCATGGCTCTACCAAAGTGTAAGCTAAGGCAACAAAATATTAGTTTCAAAGCAACAATGAATTCCAAAAGGAATAATGATCATCACTAAAGGACCAAATATAGCTTCAAGAGATGAAATAAGTGGTACCTTCATTAGTTAAGTTATAGAGATATTTATAAAAGTGACTTTAGTAGGTCTTCATAAAGATCTTCATGCTTTTAAGGTGGCAAGATCTTTTTTATTGGGCCAATATTGCTGATTATTATTAATATATTCATGATTTCCAGATCTGATAAGATTCTTATTGGATGGGTTTTACCTTCTTACTGAGGGCTTATCCCCTTTAGAATGCTTAGCCCCTTCCTTCAGATGAGGCTGATAACTCCAAAGGGTCAATTATTGATCTAGATTGAAATCAGATATCTCTGACAATTTATTAATAATCTTATGGACTGAGATGTTGATCCCAGTTCTTGAATATAATTGGTCATCTCAAAAGAATTTCCAGCAACACCCACTTCAAGATCTTGCCTAGGGGGCAAGTACTTATGAAAAAATGTACTATGAACTCTATAATAACAGTCACAGAGTAAAAGGCTAAATTGGAGTACGCAATACCCCAACAATAGATAATACAACAGGGACCAGATCATAAGGTATTAAGTTTGTGGATTCGTCCTCCTGGTCTATGATGGTAACAAGATCTCCTACTAGATACTCAGGTAAGGTAGGTCTGTTAGAATTTGTCCTAGTTCCTTCTTTTAAAGATGTTGTAGAAAGAGATCTTAAGGCTAAGGCTTGTATACTAATAATTTCGTCAGCTTAACTTATCATAGCGATCATTAGTTTAATAATTATCAGTACAAGTATATGTTGTAAACTTGAGGGTAAAATAGGAACCCGACCATAAAGAGCTTTGAAGGGAGACATCCTGATTATATGATGAAAACTAACCTGTAGGCTAACATTGCACTAGTTACTTATAGATATCATATACTAGAATCGTATGAGGCTTTTTTTAAAAGAATGGTTATAAGGGTACCATTAGCTTGTTCAACATCACCTTTAGTAGAAGAATTGTAAGGAGCTGTAGACAATTAATAAGTACTCATTAATCTAGTGAGCTCAAATACTAATGGTGAAATGAAATTGGTTCCATTATCAGATATTAATACTTTTGGGCTGCTATGACAGGTGAAAACTTGTTTGAAGAGGAAAGATGCTGTAGATTTAGCGGTGAGAGTGGAAACAGAAACAGCCTCTATTTATTTGGTAAAATGGTTAATAACTAATATAATATAACGTTGTCCATAAGTAGCGGTGGGAAGGGGACCACTGCATCAATTTGAATAATGGAAAAAGGTCCAAGGGTCACAAAATTTTATGTTGATAGATCGGATTTCCACTACTTTGTCTTTGGCAAATAAAACAAGATTTTAACACTCATGCACAGTTCTGGCATATTATTCTGATAACATTGATCTTTCTCCAATGTAATGTTTTGGCAACAGCTCCTTCCCTCATGGATTAATGAGCTTCCATAATGGTATCAGTCCTAGCTAAAGGCCGAGTAAAAGGTAGCCACTTGGATCCCAACTTCTTATAAAAAGAGCCCTCTGTAATTTAAGTATCCTAAGTTAGATTGTAACCTTTCTATAACGTCCTTAGATTCACAATACAATAGTTCAGGTCTGCCAATTAGGGTCAAAGATGAAATCCTCTTCAAAAGTGAATAAGGTTAGTATAGGTAAGTGAGAAAATCCATCAGCATTTTGGTGTATAGATCCAATACAATGTTGAATCAAAAATCTTAAATCTGAAGTTTTAGAGCTCATCTAGCTAAGCGTCCATCAGGATCTTTCATTTGTTGCAACCATTTTAGAGATGCATGATCCATGATGATAATAAAGTGTTTGCCTTAAAGATAGGGACAAAAATGCTTTATGGCTGATCTGACCACGAAGCACTCACTCTCATTAACACTATAGCTGCGTTCTGCTTTGGAAAGGGTTTTACTACAATAAGCGATAGGATAATACCAAGTTGGAGTCGTGCTGAGCCATAATAGCCCAATAGCTAAATCACTGGCACCAGGAAATAAGAGAAAAAGTTTTTGAAAAATCAGGATGAGCTAGAATTAGTGCACTAATAAAACTTGACGTAAAAGATCAAATGTTGGCTGTTGTGACTTTTCTCATAAGAAAGCAATCCCTTTATGCAGTAAATTAACAAAAGGTTAAGCAATTTTAGCAAACTGGGGAATAAACTGTTGGTAATAACCAACCATAACCTAAAAACACTTGAATATCATGTAAGACTTAGGAACATTCATGTCTGTAATAGCTTGAATCTTGTCAAGGGTGCTATCCCTTATCATTTAATCTTATGGCCTAAGAATTTATTAGTTTTAAAAACTCTTAGATGGCTTTTTGCTAAAGAGAAGCTCGGCGCATTCTGACAAATACTTCCTTAAAATGGGCTAAATGCTTGTTAAAAGTACAAAAAACATTAACATCATATAAATAAATGAGAACGCAGGAAAGCTTCAAATCACCAATTAAGCCATCCATGGCCCTTTTAAAAAGTAGCTGAGCATTACAAAGCCCCTGCGGCATAAAAGTAGATTTAAATAACCCCTCAATAGAAATTAAAGCGCATTTTTGACGATCAACAGGAGCCAGCTCAATTTGCCAGTAACCACTAGCAAGATCCATGACCAAAAAGAACTGTGACCCAGACAGTAGTCTTAATGAATCATAAATGCAGGGTATTGGATACAAATTTTGAGTAACAGCAATAAGACAAAATAATCCATAATTACTCTATGACCTCTATCCTTTTTACAAATAAGAGTAGAGAGGAAAACCATGAACTTTGTGAAGGCGTTAATAGTCCAGCTTCAAGTAGTTGTTTTAATTCAACAGAAACTTGAGTCTCCTCAACTTTATATGTTTTTTATGATTAATCTTTAATAGGGGAAGTATCACCTGTTTTTACTTGATACTGTATATTTTTCATTGACCCAAAATCTCCAGAACCATTTGAGAATATATCAACACATTTTTCAATTAGAGCCTCTGCTTCTTGTTGTTGTTCAGGAGTAAGTGAATCTCCATATCCAACTTCTACTCTAGCAATGGTAGTGGGTCATCCAACCCAAAATCACGTAACTTCCCACATCAAGTGATAGATAATAAATCATTTACAGGAGTATGCCGCACATATGCAATAGGATTGTTTTGATTCAACAGCATAGGTTGAGAGGTGAGATTAGCTAATAAAACAAGAATAACTCCATTATATGTGGGATCAAGGATACTGGGATAAGTTAAGGCCTCCAGATGGGAGGTGTTAAGGTTACCTGAGATTTCATAATACATGATCAGCTGGTACTAATACTTGCGCTCCAGTATCATTTATAGCTTGAACTTTAGGAGGAATAGTAATCAATTTGATAGCGTATTTATGCATTCTCTTTAATGCATAAACAGATAAAGGAGGAAGAATAGTTTTAGGTACAAATATTCGGTATTCAAGATGCGAGATAGAGTTAGGTTATTCCAATAGACAAACAAATTGTTTAAGTTTGCCTTGTCATTTAGGACATCTTTTCAAATTAAAGGTACTCAATATCCAATTAAAGAAAGATAAATGTACTTATGAATAATATTGCATTAAAATCAATAAAAATTGTTTACCAAAAGCATTTCACAACAGTTTTTGTCCAACACTACTACAGGGGCTGAAATAACTAATTTAAACAAAGCGCATTGGAAGGGAATAATAAGTTCCTATGGATTCAGTATATGAAGGACCAGCAGCTCCATATTCTTGAGAGAGGTTCATATCTTGTACAATCTTAATTTTTTTCACAAACTTATATGAGATCACATTTATGGGAGATCCCATATTAATAATGGCTAAAACCTTTACTTTGTGTACTGCAACTTCCACCCATGTCACATCAGTACCAAAATATGAGATTGAAAATACAGAATTACTAATTAGTCAAATTGAAGTATAAGATAGAACAGAAACGTAAGAAAAAATAGTATCTTTATTGACTAAATCATCAGGGATATCAAGTTCCCCTGTAGCATTTATCATATAACAATCCTTAGAAGTATTAGAAATTTGAGTTTGACGCACAAGAAGTAGGTCAGCACAGGGAGCCTCTTGCCCTATGCTGACTCCTCTTTTTCGACTCATCAGCTCGTTCCTTCCAACATTGTTTTTCCATATGACCAACTAGTCCGCAATATAAGCAAGGATCCTTCTTAGGTTTAAGTTTGGGACTAGGAGGCATCACATGAACATAGGTCCAAGGGTTATCAGCTGGATATGGGTGTACCACACCGTTAGGGTTCTCCATCAACGCTCTTTTATGTTGAGAATAGACCATAAATTACCTTAAAGTGATTTAAATGAAGTAACAACTGAGTATGAGAAGCAAAAGCACTACATTGCAGCAGAAGCAGCATCATCTAAAGTAATACAATCGCATCTTAGTGAGAGTCTGGGCATCACAATAAAATCATTTATTAAATTCCTGAACTGACTCTCAGTGCTTAGCTTGGATGCTCATGAATGCTTGCTCTTGATTAGACAATATTTGTTCATTAACAAATTCCTTAATAAGGGAAGTTTTCACTTGAACTCAAGTATGGCAAACCTTGAGGTGTGGGACCATGATTTCAAAAGAGTGAATCAACTTAAACAAAAGTAATATGCCAACTTTTTGTTGATCAGACGCTCCTTCCATAGCCTTTTCATAAACAAATAGAATAGAGTGAATACTACCATTTAACTGATCATACTTACTTTTAAAGTAGGTTAAAAAGAGTCTGATTCACTGCTTAATACGTGAAAGCCTGATACCAGTATCAGATCAGTTTGGAGGGATCAAACTCAGGGATATAGACTTGAGTAGGATTCTGGTCAACTTGTTGACATAAATATTAGAGCATCCTGTTAGTTTTGGACACATTGAGTAATGTGGTCATTTGAAGAAGATTGATTTAGATTATTAAGCGCTGAGAGCATTTCCTCTTTCTTTTTCTCAAGTACTCCATATTTAGTGGTTAGCGATCAATGGAGGCTGTTAACATTGCAAAATGAGATTTTTGAGTGGATTGATTAATAGATCGGTGTATCCCCCCTTTAGGTTGGGACCACCTAGTGCTAAAAAAGAGTGGATTGATTAATGTCACATATATAATGAGCATCATCAACACCATATAACAAATTGGTCAACAAATAATCCATAATTAGTCAGATGGCCTTCCAAAGATAAGAAACATCCCTGAGCTATGGCTCATATTTGTTTTTTCTAAAGCTTGAACTCTTGTTACAAATTGGTTCAGAGCTTCAGATCCAGGAGATGAAACTAAAGGTCAGGGGAACCTGGGAGTCCTGGGGGCCCTTAAGAACATTCAGAACCTAAAGGCCCAGGGGGACCATGTTGATCAGCAGGTCCCAGGGGGCCACATTTACTAATAGAACCCGGTTTTGCAGAGGGAGAATTTCGAGTTTCTGGAGGTCCAAGAGAACCTATAATACTGGGTATAGCTTCATGTTTCTCCATGACTTGGATGAGTTGTTGAAGTAGCCCATCTAATTCAGCAAATTGATCCTCATATTGGTTCTTTAATTGTTCCAGTTAAATAGTAATTTCATCTTCAAGGGTAATAATTTGTTGTAAATAGGTTTAGAAACTTCAGCAAACTGATGAGAGACTTCTTGGTATAAATAACTCGTGATTATACTGTTGATTCTACCAAATTGGTTGTGCAGTTCATTGATTACTCTCCTATTCTTGACTATGGCTTCACGATTATCATGACCAAAGTTTGAAGCAGTCTCATAGAAAAAGGATAGCTGAGAATGAAACAGTTGAGCCATAGTCAACTGGAGGTGAATCTCAAGATGATGTAAATTTCAAAATCTGAAGTAAGTGATGAATGGCGGGATGAACATACTTCCTGAGATAATGCTCCTTTCTGGCCAAACTGACTTCTGTATGTTGTAAGACAGCTCTGTATATAGTTCCATTATGTTATATAAGAACCTCAGTGCTTGTTCTTAGTTAGGACGTGCACCTGGCTGAATAGTGTTTTTTAAGCCTTTAACTTTTTATCTACATATGCAGGTTGAATTGATAATTGGTATGGTCAGGGCCATAATTTATAAATCCATAGAAGCTTGAAAATGAAAATCACTAATATTGTCAGAAGGCATCTCCTGCCTGTTGGTGTGTACCCATTAATTATACTCATTGATTACACTAATGAGGGATTATCTTCGCTAGAATTATTCATGAAAATGAAAACATGTTTTCACCAGGTAGCCTCAGAAGCAGACCTAGTAGGGAGCACCAGTATTGGAATATCACAAAAAACAGAACTATGCATGCACCATGAAGACTATGATTTTTATTAGTTTCATGGCTCTAGCAAATCATGACTATGGCAACGAAAGTATTAGCTTATTTGCAATAATAAATCCTATAAGGAATAATGACCTTCGTTAAAGGACTAAAATAAAGTTTCAAGAGACAAATTAAGTGGTACTTTTATCAGTTAAGATTTAGAGATATTTATAGGAGTGGATTTAGTAGGTCTTCATAAGGTTTTTCGTGATTCTAACGTGGTGATTTTTTCTTTTAGAGGACCTATGTTGCTTCTTGTTATTACTATATTCATGATTTCCAGATCTGTAAAGATTCTTATTAAATGTGATTGACCTTCTTGTTGATGGCTTAGCCCCTTCAGAATGCTTAGTTCCTTCATTCAAATGAGACTGATAACTCTGAAAGGGTAAATTGTCAATCTAGATTAGAATTGGATATCTCTGACGATTTTAAAACTCTTATCAGACTAAGATGCCAATTCTCATTATTGATTAGAATTAGTCATCTCAGGTGAATTTCCAACACTTTTCACATTTGTTGAAGGACTAAAGAAAGGATTTGTATAAAATGAAGAGGCCCAGGATTCTTTTGATGAGTTACATCAGTATGTTATAAATTCTCCAATTTTGAAATAACTGATTTTCAATTGGAGCTTATAATACAGACTGATGCTTCTTTAACAGCGGTTAGTGCCATCCAGAGTCAAGTAATGGACTTGGGGACAAGCATCCAGTAGCTTACGTGATCTGGACGTTATCAGCAGCAGAACGTCATTACACCGTTACTGAGGGTGAATGCCTTACGGTGTTTTACGCCTCTATGCATTTTTGGGTGTATATTTATGATACAACCTTTAAAGTAGTGACTGACCACTCCTAACTGCGTTGGTTGCACATTCTGAAAGAAGAAGAATGACGTCTGGCAGGATGGGCACTGAAACTTCAAGCTTACAACTTTGAGATAGTTTTCTGAGCAGGAGCCTATCATCAAAATGTGGACGGCTTATCAAGGTTACAAATGGTCAAAGTGGTACACCAACAGGCTGATGAACTGTTTCAGTAAATGGTCGATAAGAGATTAAGAATGAGCCATTGAAATCCAGGGTGCACTTTAAAAAACGATGGAAAACACCAAGACCAAGGATGGGCATGTATTTAAGACAAAAGACAGAAAATTACTGTTATTCCTTAAAATGTCAGAACAAGCAGCAATTGTTAAAATTGCACATAAGGTTGTCAGGCATGGAGGCCTGAGGATGACAACTGACCACATTTTCCGGTATTATTATTGTAAGTCTATTAACTATGATGTGGCCAAAGTCTGGCTTGCTGCGTGAAGTGCAGTTGCGTAAACCACACAAGAACACAACTAGATATTAACTGGTCTGCCCTGAGTTTTCCTGGCATACAGTGTCCATTGATGTGGTGGGACCACTATGAATGCAGGAGGAGTCCAATATATTATAGTTGTGATTAATCATCTGACTAGATAGGTTGAGACAAATGCCCTGACAAAAGCGGATGCTACAAGTACCGCACAGTTTATACTAGATCAAGTTATATACCGCCATGGATGCCTGCAAATCTTGTTAATCAACAATGGAACTAATTTCATGTCCCACGTGATCCTGTGGTTGAACAAAATAATTGGGATCTGAGAGGCCATGTCAATACCCTACCAGCTGGAAACAAATGGACTGGTAGAATGAGTAAATGGAACGCTGTCCAAAACGCTGAGAAGGTTGATCGCTGAAAAAACTTCCGCAAGGGGAACCTACCTCAGTTAGTGACCTTTGCATACAACATTAGTCACCATATGGCAACAGTAAAAACGCTGTTCAAATTGTTGTATGGAAGGAAGGCCGCGCTACCACCAATTGTATATTCAGTGGTCAAACTAACTTTGGGGATGAGTGCCAAGAAGTACTTAATCCGACTTTTAAATATTCTGATAAAAATGCAGTTACAAGCATTCAATACAACTTTGAGAAAAAGAATAAGGCCAAAACAGACAATAAGGACTGACTGGCATTATCAAAGTATCATATAGGCGATAGGGTAACCTATTGTGACAAACATGGATTTTGGAGAAATAAAATAGATGCCTGTAGTCAGGACTTTTTGAGATTATCTCCAAGATGAAAATGAATGCATATTGCATCAAGGACCTCACGGATGAAGGAATTGTTAACAGGTGTCATATTGTAAGTTTTTACTTTCAGTTTTATTTACCACTACCTCAAAATAAAAGCGCGTGGACGCCTTATTTTTAATTTAGGACCACTAGTACAAGAACATTTAAGAAAATAGATTTTTTATAATTTTTATTGGTTATCCTTGATTTGGGGATGATTCCGCCTATATTACCTCTTGGGAAGGGAGATTTATGACAGTAGGAGTAAATAAACACTTGAAATTTATGTAAGATCAAATGCTAGCAAGGACTGACCTACCTAAATTCAAGTTCGTTGAGCAGAAGCTGAACTCGAGAGAATGTGATGAGGGGAAGAGAACTTGAAGTATTAGTACTTGCCAAATGCAATACTCTGGATTGGGGATGAAAGAAACAGAAAAGAAAGAGATGATCAGCAAACAACCCCATTTATCCAATATAGCATCAGACTCAATATCTTAGTCTTGGGTTCTTGCCAATGGGCTACATCAAGAACGTTAGACATGTGGGCTAGCATAGAGCAAGGGATACTTGATGGAGGTTGCCAAATCATGCCACCAATCAGAGCCATAAGAGGGAGATATTGATGCAAAAATCCAGAATTGAGGTAGTCATGCACAGAGCAAATGGAAATTTGAAGGTGACAGCTACGAGCTTTTTGGAATTGGAAGCAGAATGAACAAGGGAGTTGGGGAAGGTTGGAAGCTTTATGGTCCAACTTTAAAGGATTTGGCCCACTAAACTAAGAGCGTAGGCTGCAACATCTTATTATACTATGATTGAGAGATAAGTGGTGTTAGAGCCTCAGTCAAGGCATTAGTTACTCTGTTCCTTAATTATGCATAGAAGAGCTCAAAGTGTTCTCAATTAATGATAATTAGTTTAGTTGAAAGAACAGCTGGTCTGTAGTTTTGGACGAGCCAAAAAAGGAACTCTGGAAGTAATCAGAGCCAGCAAAAAATGACTGACTGATATTTGGATGCATTGCTTCAAGAGACTTGATGATTATAATGAGATTATCCACAAAAGGAACTGAATCTAGCAGAGTATTGAAGTCCAATTTTGAAAACAATGGAAGTGGGAGATTTGGCTTTGATTTGTATGAGATGGTTGCTATTCTGGTTTCATGAGGATCAGATACTGTTTCCAATAGTTCAGCGGAAGGAATACCTACACGCTTAACTTGGAGTATAGGTCCTAGGGGGACCATAAAAGAGGTTTCTTGTAGCAGAATGGCTCATCAATCAGTAGATATAGGCATCTTCAGCAGAAAGTTTGTCAAGAAATTTCTGGTACCAAGTGTTATAATTTAAAATACAAACTGGATGAGAGGGGGATGCCAGACTTTTTTAATGGTCAAAATTATCCACTTTAGTGTAGATTAAGCTCTAATTTACTCTTATTTTTTCGCAATTAATTTATAATATATAAATTAAGCTCTAAAAAAAGAATGATATAAGCAAAAAAGTTATTAAGAGATAAATAATTAAAAGAAATATAATTAATCATTCTTTTTTGCCATGAGAAAGACATTGAAAATAGTAACCTCCTGTCAAGAATGAGGAGGGAGATTAAGGAATCATGGATTCCAAACAAGATCCTGAATATGATGAAGGGTCGTATGCCCTGACGGGGGGACTGGCTTTCTGGGACTAGCATTGTTACAAATAAACTGACTAGACTAGCACAGCAGTGAGTCATAGGGACACGCTCTGAGGAGGTGGTAGCCTGGTAGAAAATGAAGATAACCGCCGGCAAAGGTTGTCATGAGTAGCGTTGAGTGCAGAATGGCTGTGCTCCGCTGGAAACTAAGAAGAATTTGACCTGGTAAAGGTAGCATTCTCCTATCCTGATCTTATTTTCACTGTAAATCTAGGCAATAGGGGGATATGTTGGGATTTTGCCCATTTTTCCTACTTCCTAGGTTATCTGCTGGTTTGCATGGGGATAAGTCATGCTAGCGAATGAATCAGATAATGGTTGATTTTGATTTCAGGGTAATAATGTTTGTAGTATTTTTTGGGTAATTTGCCAGGTTTGTATCCATCAGAGATTGATCCATGGAAATGCTTAAGATCTAATTGAGCAGAGTTGGTGATGAAATTTGGGTATTTGGTAGTTGAGTGTTGATTTACTAACAGGTGTACTGATTGAGATCAGTTGGGTTTAATCACCAAGTGATTGAAAATTTAATCAGCACTTCATGGATTATACCAGTTTAGTGCTGGAACACCTCTGGTTTACTTATTTTTTCATATGTAATAGTCGTCATACTATTTTTTGCTCATATATATCTATCAAGCAATGCAAAATGTGCACATAATCGACCTTTATAACTAATTTCTAGGAACAAACATCAATGAAGCCAGACTTCAATAATTGTTATTCTTTCCCAAAGAAAAGTAGCCTACAATTCCAGTTTTTAACAAATCCTCTGAGTAAATCTGTTTCTAATTCTACCTGCTGCAGCATTGATTGCAGGTTAAAACTGCTCATTCCCCTTGTGGCAGTAACTTTAAATACAATCTTCTATACAACTATGATAGTTTGGCCGCTGGCACAAGACACAACGTAATCCTCAACAACCTTACCTTGTCGTTATCAACAACTAAGCAATCATTACTCAAGAGTGCCTTTTCCTAGATCCCAGACTAGTTACTGGCGATCTCATCATTTAACTCAATAAAAGTGAAAACAAAAATTTTGGAACTTGATATTCTGTGGTATGAGTCCTTTTTATCAAAAAATTTCTTATACTTCTTGAATAGTTTGAAGATATAAAGTATATGCAAATTTTTAAATAAAATTGAAATAGGGGGTACTTATATGTGGGTGGTTTCATGAGCCCCTTGTTAGTCTCTTGTTGATCTCTGCCTTGGTGACGGCATATTTATTATCAATGTTTGTATCTACAAAATCTACCTCTCAGTAGAATTCTTGAACTAGGATATTCAGTGGCCCTTATTCAGTACTCATTTTCGATTCTTGTTACTTCTTCTGATTTGTTATTATGCTGATCATAATAAAGCTCAGAAATTTACACTGCTCTTAAGTACCTAGAATCAGGGTTTTGACTGACCTTCAATATTACTTATAACGCAACATTTTCAGTTAGTACTTGGATGAGAGATTTAATTTCTTCCATGAGGGTAACTTGTTTCAAATGGGCTTTAGCATTTCACCATTTTTACCGTTTTGGATGTAATTGGTCCATCATTAGTCAATTGTAAATTATTTCGCCCCCTCTTCAAAGATAAAAAGGGGGTCAAGATTATAGTCTTTGTTGGTGGCATCATCGTTGTTTTCATATTAAAAATCTTCGTGCCTGGTAGGCATCAACTTATATTACTTAACGTAATTATGACTGCATAGTAAATCTTTTAAGTCGCTAGATTCTATAAAGGGGTTCATATCTTTATTACGCATTTTGATCCTATATTTATAATTTTGTGGTGATTGTATACTTGTGGGGTTCTTTCCAGAGAGCGATGAAAACTCTCCATATACTCGTGATAGTATCCACAATAATTCCCCTCACAAGATGAGATATGATAAAAGACTTAAGGTTCAAGGTGCAAACTCTGTTTAATACAACCTTTATATCATTATCTCTTATGGAATACTCGGTTTCTCTTATTGGCCAGGATAGTTACAGGTCCAGCTCAGATGACTTGCAACTTTTAACATGGCTTCCTCATACATGTTAGAATATCACCTTGTCTCTCATGCATAAAATATTTTTGCTTAGTACAACTCTGATTCTCATTTTAACACTTAAGGATAGTGGCTTTGATGTCCTTGGATGATTCTAGCTGCTTTAGATTTACTAGCCAACTATTGCTGAGAATCCCTTATAGTAGTTTCTTGAAATCCGCGGTGATGACTGGTGTCAAAAAGGTGGGTAGCGCTGATTCTCGCCCATACAGGGCCAAGAACAGAGACATGCTATCACCTGGTGATGGCTAAGTATTCATGCTGCAGAGCATATGGGAACAGTTAATATCACTTTAACTTGTAGTACAGGGCCATCTTCTTCAAAACCTCCGTAAGTTTCTATAAACGCACTCTACGCTTCCATTTAATGATGGAGTATCTGTAGTGTTGAATTTTTTCACTCCAACTAAAATAATAAGCTTCTTCATGATATTAAAGATAAAGTTCTTGCCGTTATCCAATAGCATAACCTGTTGGCATCTGTGATTTAATATCACTTGACCATACAGTTATCTGGAGGCCAATCCTGTGTATAGTTCTATATTTTGATGCTTTGACCCATTTGGTACACAATCTTATTGCCACGACTATGAACGTGGATTCACTTGAGGAAGTAGCCAATGATCCTATCACATCAATGGATGTGTTGTGATATGAGGCTGTTAGTGGGGTCAACTGGAAATCAAAACGCTTCTTTAGTGGTCTGAAGCTCACTCAGGGTATACAGAACTCCAAGATTTGATGTACTTCATCTGAAATTAAACTCCATTGAAACCTGCATCTAAGTATGTCGTTGTCTTCTGGAACTGTCCATGGCCAACATTCTTGTGAGCTTCCACCTCAAGTTACATTTGATCAAATCTTAGATATATAGGTGCCACTTTTCCTTAGTATTTTTCTGAAGGTTCCAGCAATAAGATAATTATCTATGAAACATCTTCTTAGGTAAGTATTCACTTCATCAGTCTCAACCTGCCACTCCTCCTCTTGTACTCATATCTGGTCATACAGGCGAACCCTTCATGTGTTTGTAGTTGTAAATGGGTAATTAAGACAGTCCATTGACGTTGAGATGCTTGCCCTTTCACTGTGTATGATTTAAAAAGCAACACAATTAGAGTTGTAATTCCCATTTGGCAAGGCGTCCGTCTGGATCCTTCATATGGCGCAGCCAGTGGAGTATTGCATGAACCAAAACAATTTTAAAGTGTAACCCATACAAATATGGTTGAAAGTACGTCAATTCTATTATTACTACCAGGCAATCTATTTCCGTCACACTTTAGTTCTTTTCATATCTTGTAAAGCCCTCAAAGTAGTACAAGATGGGGTGGTCTACTACTTTTTATCAATTGGGAAAGTATTGCTCCAAGACCAATGTCAATAGAATCCATATACAGGTAAACGTCTTGTTTAGGTCCATGTGGGGTAGGATTGGTGCCTCTAACAATTTAAACTTTTAGCTCATTAAAGCCTGGTCTTGCTCCAGGCCCCATTCAAACTTATCCTCCTTATTATACAGATAAGTGAGAGGCGCGGACAGTTATGCGAAATGGGTGATGAACTGTCAATAGTATCACACCACCATTTGGAAACTTGGATGTCATGCATACTTTGAGGCTTTTCCATTGCTACCATGGATTTAAATTTCCCTTACTGAGGCTTGATTCTTTTAAGGCTGATCTCATGTCTTAGAAACTCCAGCTATCTCTTCAATAAGGCACTTTTACTTTGTCTTTGCTTAAGGTTAGACTTTTGTAGTTGGGTAAAAACTTGCCTTAATTGTTGAGGTGCTTTTAAAAATTGCAGATAAACACTGTATTATTGTCTTAATAGATGAGTAGACCTGATAACTTGAAATTCCCAAATATTTAATTAAGTCTCTTTGGAATGTTTAAGGGGCATTGCTCAGCTCCTGTGGCACCTTGTAGGCTTAAATAATAACTTCTGATGAAGAGGGCGCACTTCTCATGGTAATGTGAGAGCCCCATTTTTTGTAGCCACTGGCAAGATCCATCTCTGAGAAGCTCTTTGTACCCCAAGTGCTTCATTAAATTGCCTTATTGATGGAGCAGATATAGGTCTTCTTGGTAACGTTATTTAAACAGCAGCATTCTATAACCACGCAGTGTGTTCTGGATTTCTTGTATAGTAGTAACAGTGATGAAGCCCAGATACTCTACAAAGGTCTGATTAAGCCAACTTAGCTAGCTGATTCAATTCTTTGGCAATAATTTATTTTTGACTTAAGAATGGCAGTGCAGTTTAGACTTGAGATGCTTGGCAGATCTGGTGCCATCCAATGAAACTCTCATTTTCATAATCCATAGTCAATTCACCAAGTGCTTATATGTCTTCAAACTCAACTTGTAGCTCATCCAAATTCTTCTGCCCAGGTTGATCACATTCCTAGTGTAATGATGAGGTTCCCAAGGACTCACTTGCCTTTTGACATAATGTAAACCTAAGTCAATAGAGAGTTCCTCATAAGTTTGGTGGAGTAGGTTGTAGTGAGCTCAAATGTACATCACAAACAACACCAAAAAGTAAGTTTAAATCCTTCCAATTTTGGGAATTTTGAAAATCATACATGCAAATAAATAAATTCTTAAGATACACCCCAGCAGGCAAATTTCAGCAAGCGTTCATAAACCACCAGCCTCTGTCACCCAGTGGGCTTAACATGGATGCACTTGAATGGCGCATAGACAATTGTAAGTATGGGGGAGCGCCCCCTCCATTTGGATTGGGGTGAAACTTCCCATAAAATAAGGGAAAAAGAAGCCTGGTTGCCCCCATATCTTTCAGGGCAATCTTGTAGATGTGGTGGACGAGCGGTGGGTCACTGTTTACCCTTTGAGGGTCCCGCTCCCAACCCCAGTTTTCATGTCTAGAAAATTAATATGGCGAATTTAGAGGATCTGTAGCAAGTTAACAAAGAAAAGGCATCCACTTGGGGCTGAGGGGCTAAATACAATTAATAGCAATGAATCTTTGACCTTAATAGTTGACAGATTTAAATCATTGGTAACAAAGCCCAACGGGCATGTACATTCAGCGGAAAATAAGTAAAGGTTGAAGATCTTGTAATACTTGCAATGGCATTAGCCATTGTCAAAAATAGTCACCAGTTTGGAATCCTCCCTAAAATTATTGGCAACAAGGCCTGATAGGTGTGTACCTTCAGTGAAGAAAGCATACAGTTTTTAATCTTTAATAGAACTTAATAATGGCATTTATACATCATCAAAAATTGCCATAAGATCAGTACCTCCTCAAGAATATTAAAATCACCATCCAATGAATCCCTCATGGTTGAATGGACGACAAAGCAACTGGACATGTGTGAATTGGGCGCCCCAAACTGTTCCTGACCTCTTAAGACCGTACAGATGTGGGGTGACCCTGGGAGGTACCCATTGCCTGTCAGGCAAGACGCTGTCACTCAAAACTTCAGAACCATGTCAAATCTGCAATCTGAGTATCTGTAGACAAACCAACAGCGACTCAACCCACCACTGACAACTTTGAACTTGTTTCAAATTAAGTATATTTTTCACCCCCCCTCTCTCAATCAAAGTTCACCAGGTTAAACCAAATCTTAAAGGCCCCAATCCCGCGCTTTCCTAAGATATTCGCCAAAATGATTGTCTATTAAAATAGTCATAACACACTGAGAATATTGATGGTCAATTTTCTACTTAAAATCCATTAAAATTTCCATACTCCAAACTTAGATTTATATATATATGAAGAAATTCAAACCACTCAATCTGATCCCAATTTTCCTAGCACCCAGACACGCGGGCCCTAGAGCCATGACATCTTGGTTCGTTGCCCAGTTGCTAATACAATTATGTCTCATTTGCACATGCTGGTTAATTTCTCACAGCCATTGTTACGTCATTATTCACCAGCACCCTGGCATTTGGGCTTCTCTTTTGGGTTTTTTTGCATCCAGACTGGCAGGCCAGTCAAAACTTTATCTGCCGCTATCATGACATAATTGACCGTCCATTGTTTCCTTCCATTTCCGCCCTCCTCGTCAAGATGGGCGAAGCAGTGGTCATCTTCAACCAGATGAATTTACAGTTAATATTCTGCCTTCTGTTGTTGTATGGTCAATCGCCAATCCTATAGGCAACACCCAGATGGTTATGGAGGAGTTCTTCATAAGCAAGCGTTTATTACCCCCTACTCTCCCCTCAGTACACCCTCAAAGTGGGAATTGCATGATTAATTTTGCCAATTGCCTTGGGTTTTTTAACGTTGAATCAGTAGCCATATTGGGTCCCAATCCTGACGCCACTCCCGTGCATGAGTTGGTGTGCTCCAGATTACCTGTCTTTGCAATCTCCTCTGCGTCAGCGGAATTGACTGCATCTTCCAATAACAAAATATTGTCTACTTTCTTTTACCAATAATAATCCGTATAAGGGCACACCAGGTGTCCTTTGAGGCCTGGGTCAACACTGGAGCAGTGTGCAATTTCATTTGTTTGGAGTTGGCCCAGCAGCTGGACCTTGACTTGGATCTGGGGCCAGCAGTGTTTGTCATTTCATCGGCCTCCCATCCATCCTATAAGGTATGGCGCCCAATAATCTTCTCAGTTCACCAGTTTAGTTTTTTTATCATTTCTTGGTGATGCCTAACCTCATGTTTATGGTATTTTTGGGTGTGGGTCAGTGATGTCAGCATCATGTGTAAATCCACTTGGAGTCTAATATGCTGTCGTTTTTCAACTGTCTGGTAGAGGGCGAGTTTCCCTTATTGGATACCCTTATCAAGGCTCAAAATCGGCGGGTTATATAACCCTTTTATCTCCCATGGGCCTTTGATGGATCTTCCTGCTGTGTCGTAGGGCTATCAGAGCATTTTTGATTATGAAAATGATAACTGCATTCCCCGCATATGGGGTTAAATTTAAAGTTTAAGATTATGGTGCAGTTTGTGAACATAAATTTGTCTACTGTACCTGAATACAGTGGAGGAGGAGGAGGTCTCCCTCAATGTCTGGTTGGATGACATGCTCATGAAGGATTGTTTGTTCAAGTAGACATCCCCTGTTGCCTCCCCATTGTCTTTGCTAAGAAGGCAGATGTTTTCTTTTGTCCCTGCGTGGCTTATGGGATACTTACCAATATTAAGTTCCATGACCCTTACCCACTGCCATTGGAACAGAAAATTGGCCATATGATTGCTAGTCACAAGCGTTCTCAAAACTTGGTTTAGTTAAAGCTTCCAATCAAAATCAGGTGATGGAAGCTTAGGAATTTCTTACTGCTATTTTGACAAGACGAGGCATATTCCAAGTTTTAGTAATGCCTTTTGGGCTTAAAAAATGCATCCATAGAATTCCAGAGAATGGTCAATAGCTTGCTAGGGAATCTCAGATTTTCCTGCGCAGTCGCATATATTAGCAACATCTTGGTACATTCTTTCTCCCCCAAACAACATGCGAAGGACCTAGATGCGGTGGTGACTGTCCTGCATAAGACTGGATTTTTGTCAAGCCGTCAAAATGCTAGTTCTATTGGGAAGAAGTCACCTTCTTGGGTAATTTCATCTTGAAAGATGGGTACACCATCCCATCCATAAAACTGGATGCCATCCGCGAGTGGCCAGCTCAAATGACTCAGAAGCAATTGAGAAGCTCCTTGGGTACCATTATATTCCTGAAAATTTATTCCAACGCTCTCTCAGCAAGCCGCCCCCCTCCATCCGCTCATGGGAAAAATGTCCCCTTTTGCTACACCTGAGTGCCAGCAAGCATTTAATTCTATTAAGGAGGTATTTGTATCGCCTCCCATCCTTTAGCATGTGGATCCTTCCAAACCCTATATTGTAACATGTGACGCATCTTCTGACGCGGTAGGGGCTTCCTGCTCCAGGAATACAAAGGTATGAATACCCAATTGCTTAAGTTTCCCACAAGTTTTCTTCCACCGAGCAATCCTGGACAATCTACAACAAGGAGTTGGCAGACGTGGAGTGGGCCTTGACCCATTGGCAATATCTCTTACAGGGTGCTCAGCAATAAATAACTGTGCGGACCAACCACCAATCTCTACTCTATTTTTGCAAGCTACAGAAGTTGGCACACTGACAGTCCTAAACCTACCAGGATTTGTGCAGCTTTAACTTTAGATATGGTTAGTGAAGGGAGCTCTTAATGTCTTTACAATTTCCTAAGTCACAATCCTACATTTTGCCAAGCTGATCCAGATGAAGCAGACCTCATCATGGTCGTTTCCTCAAGAAGAATCCTGACCATTGTCCCTCCCATCTTTTCAACAGCAAATTTAGCTTCATAAGCGAATTTGGTATCACAGGTCTTAGCAGCACAGTTGGCATGTGCAGAAGGGGTGAAAATTATGGAGCGGTTGTCCCTCTCAGCTTTAAATATTCTGCATATTCTGTGGCTGAGGGGCTCATCTAGTTCAGGTTACAGGTGTGGGTCCCTCCTCTCTCTGAGCCAAATTAATTCAGGCTCATCATGATCCCCCGGCAGTCACCTGGGAAATAAAAAATGCATCAATTGAGTATAGTGAACCTTTAGCAGGCCAGGCTTATTCAAGGATGTCCAGGCATGGATCGCCAACTTTGTGACTTGCACGCGGGCCAAGTTGGATTGGTCTGGTAGGAATGGTCTTCTCCACCCTTTGCAGCAGGCAGAGGCAATATATATTGGTGTCCATAAGCTTTATTGTTGACCTACCTAGCTCCAAGGGGTTCACAGCAGTCATGGTGGTCATAGACTTCTTCAAAAATTCTCCCTGTTTATCCCATGCTCCTCTGCTATTACTTCCATATTTGGCCCGCCTATTTGTACGCCATGTATTACCAATGTTTTACATCCAGCAGGAAATTGTCAGCAACTGCGGGCCCCAATTTATGGCACAGTTTTGGAATAAGCCCTTGGCAATCCTGAATATTACGCACTGCCACAACACCATGTACCATCCGCAGTTGGATGGTCAGACTGAGCGAGTCAATAATACCTTGAAGCAGTACCTATGGTGCTACACTACAACCGCTCAGGCTTCCTGAGTGGATGACCTTACCAAGCCCATTTTGCGTACAATAACGGAATACATGCATCTACAGGCTTCTGCCCATATGAAGCATCCCAGGAAAATAATCAATCATTTTTAGTCAGTCCATGCCTTTTCCCATAGGTACTGGCTGACGCCAATCACGCCCATTACATTTGTGCCAGATAGTCATTGGTTTGAAAGCACTTGACTAAGGCTACACATGATTATAAATGATTCATGGAAGGAAAGCAGCTCCTGGTGCACAAAATAAAGGTAGTATCCCACATCATGTTCAATGCATGGCACTTACACATGCAGGTGCCATCACAAATCTTTGAAAGTAAGCGCTCAAGCCCCCATCTAATAGAAGAAGATTTGAGAAGTGGTGCCTTCCAGATGTAATTGCCACCCCACTGGAAGCAACATCTGGTCTTATATGTTTCTCAGCTGTCCCTGTTCAAAGGTGCAATTCTATCAGATATTGAGTTCATTGTGATTGAGGGCATGAGGAAGCTGGAGTTGAGGGCATCCTGGCCTCTAGACAATCAAGCTGTTTAATTCAATATTTATTCATGTGGAAAGACTATCCGGCCTATGAGAATAGCTGAGTTGGTTGCAGGACTGTGCCAATTTCTCAGAGCTAATCAAAGCTTTCCATGCCCCCCATCAGATGTTCTTCATCCTCCCCCCAAAATCGCTATACTGATGGTGATCAAATTGCAAAAGGCGTATAAGAATGTGGCCCTTGCTTAATTCCCCTGGTGGTGGCGCTCCCCTTTAGCAAAAGGGAAGTTTAATGTAATTCCAGGGGAGTGCCCCATCCATATGGATTGGGGAATGTTCCCTTTTCCACTAAAGAAGGGGTCAAGAAGTCAGACGGCCCCCTCATCTCTCAGGGAGATCTTGCTCATGTGGTTGAAAAGTGAGTAGAACACTGCTTAACCTTTGAGTGCCTAGCTCAACCCCAGTTCTCTTGTACAAAGATTTAATATGGCGAATTGAGGGGATCTGTAGCGAGTTGGAAAAGAACCAACATCTGCATGGGTTTTCTGGTGCTGGATACAAATAATAACAACGAAAATTTTAATTTAATTGTTGATAGTCATAAATCATTGTTAGCAAGCCCAACGGGCGTTTACATTCAGAATAAAAAGTGGTAAATAACAGAGATCTGGCAACACTTGCAATGGCATTGGGTCTTTGTCAGAAATTTGTCGCCAGTTTGGAATCCTTCCTAAAAATATTGGGAACAAGGCCTGATAGGTGTGTACCTTCAATGAACAAAGCGTCCAATATAAAATCTTTGGTAGAACTTGCCAATGGCATCAGGTCATCGTCAAAAATTTCCGTCAGTTCAGAAACCACCCAAAAATTTCAAAAACCCCCATCTAATGAATCCCTCTTGGTCAAACAGATGCCAAAGTAATTGGTGCAGGCGAGTTGGGTGCTCTGAACCCGTTCTCAACCTCTTGGGACCATCTTACATGAGGTGGCCCTGGCAGGTACCTGTTGCCCATTGGGAAAGACGCCGTCATGCTAAACGTTAAAACTGAGGTAAATCTGCAATTTGGGTATCTGTAGATAAAACCAACAGCGAACCAACCCACCGCTGAAAACTTCAGTCAGTTAAAATTAAATTCGTTTTTCCCCCTCGCTCAAAGTTTGCCAGGTTATACATATCTTAAGGGCCTCAATCCCGCGCTTTCCCAAGCTATTCACCAAATTGATTGTCTATTTAAAAAGTTGTAACACAATGAGATAATAGATGGTTAATTTTCTACTTTTAAATTTCTTAAAATTCTTGTACTCCAAACTTAATTTTTTATATATGACGAAATTCATCCCCCCAATCCAATCCCAATTTTCCCAGCGCCTAGACCAGCGGGCCATGAGGCTGTGACAGCCTGATTTGTTGCTCAATTGCTATATATAATTATGACTCATTGGCGCTCGCTGGTTAATTCTCTCACATCCCATTGTTGCATCATTCAAGCAGCAGCGCCCCTGGCTTTTTGGATTGCCTTTTGGGTGTTTTTCATCAAGACTGGCAGGACAGTTTAAACTTTATCTGACGCTAACATGACACCAAACTTGGCCCTATCATTAGCTAAGGTATGGTGGGCAATCCCGTCATGCATACCTCTGGATGTCCGTGCCTGCTAACTCCATGGGTCCTGGTCAGTTCCTGTTTATCCTGACATGACATCCTAATCATGATGTAAAAATGTTTATGTGACATCTTAGAACTTGGTTAGAATCCCCCTGCAGCCATACAGGCTTGATAAATTTAAATATACATATAATTTAAAATTAAGCACCTCAAATGGGAGTCCTGACAAATGCAAAATATGCATAGTTTAGAGAAACAACGAAAAACTTATAATTACAGGTTATAAAGGGGAACACTTAACTGATAAATAGTAGCTTGACAAAAGCTACACGAATTATTAATAATCTAGACATGGAAGCCTAACAAATTCCAGGATTTTAACATTTAAAAGATGTTTGATTGGGAGCCCAAAATACAATAAATCCACATGAAACTTATATTTTTTTAGATTATCCCAGGATACATTAATATGGTAATTAGATCTTGTCAGATAATGAGATCTAATTAATACTATTATTATTATTATGGATTTACTAAGTCATTACGTAGGAAATATCAGTGTGCAATTTCTGGTTGTTACACTTAGATCCTAACTAATCAAAATCTCCAAAATCATGTACTTACTTAAGGTGTTGCAGCTTGTTAATCTAGCTTGAGAGACGTCATGTCCTTTCTCTATGTGGATAGCTGTGTTGTGATATTCCTTAATATGGCATTCAGTTCTCTGGTATGATTAGTAACTAGAAACACAGGCATAATTCTTGGCTCATGCTCTCTGTTTCCATTGTAACTGTAGTTTTAAGTATTGAGTTTGGAGGTATTCTCACACTGATTATAAATAACATCCATCATTGTTCACAGGTATGAATTTTTATGGCCTCACTAGCGCTAAGTGGTAGGCATTCTTCTGCTCTTAATGTGTAATAGATATTCTTGAACCTCTTCTCCTTAAGGGTGCGTTAGATAGTGACAGCTTCTAGGTTTACAGGGGATGTTAAAAATAAAGTTGCTATATTTTATAAGGAAAGGAAGCGCAATCTGAGCCAAATTTGGTTCAGGCAAAAAAGAAGACATTATTTTGTTTTTAAAGTTACTTAGACAACCTTTGCCTACAATAAACTAAAACAAACTACTAAAAAAAGCTAGTAAGAAAAAATAAGGTAATTTATTGGGGATGAGAGGTGGGGTTTTTATAGGTGACAAACGGCAATCAAATGCCCACTTATCTAATTACCACATTGTAAGTTTCTACCTGATCATCTTCGCCACCCTATTCTAGGGTTTACCCAGGCCTGGGAGTAGGAAAAACTTAAGTTTAGTCTAAAGCAATGCAGTTCAACAATTAAAATACAAGATTTATGGGCATTAGTTGCTAGAAAGTAAATACTTATCAACATAGCCTTAATTCATCAATTAAATTTATGACTAAATTGCAGCTTCACAAGATGAAAGTTATCAGGAATTATCTCTCATAGTCTTAAATAAATATTCAAGGTGGGTTGACCTTGGGACAAATATACCATACTGAGAATTTTTCTAGCCAGTACAGGTTTCAAACTCAAAACCTGCACTAGGGTGGAAGCAGGTTTACCTGCCAGGATAACCACCCTTTATCTCTCATAGTCTTATAAGCCTTAAAAGCATTAAATAGATATAATTTGATCAAATATGCTAAGTTGAAAATTATTATTAGAAATTCTAAAAATCTATGAAATTAGCTAATTAAATTACCTATCACAATAAGATATGATGCCAAGTTTGGAACGCATTATAAAAAATATGATCTATTAATATCCTAACACACTCCTAGCTTACAAATTTTTATCTTCGTCCAACATGTTTGTCCTTGCAAGCTCATCTATGACCTAAACAACATCAAAAGGATGGCAGAGAGCCTGTTTGAACGTCCACATATTCAAGAGTACTTGAAATAAAGTTAAGATTGTGGTATCCTTTTTCAGTCAATACTTTAATAAAATATGGAAGAGAGTTTATTTGTAATACCCCTCCTATAAGATTTGTTAGAAAGCAATTAGGCGGTATTTGTTGCTGAAGAATATATTTATTTCTAAACAAAAAATCAGCAACTCTTGCCAAAGAAAGTTATGACTTTAAGCCAAACCTAAAAACTGTAATTCTGATATTAATACAAAAAAAATTAAAAAATTTAATTTTTTGCAATAATCTTTTTTTCTTTCTCTAATTTCTTTACATTTTAATTTTAGTAATTATCTGCATGATTTTTTATAAGAACTTGCATGTACACCTGATTTCAAGGTTGTTATATAATCTCATCTCCTCTAGCTCAACAAATGTGTGGTATGATTCAAGATCTTAATGGAATTAAGTGAAAATATGCTATTACTTGGGTTCTTTCTATATGAATGGTTATAAAAGAAGTTTGTTACCAACACCTGAATTTTTCCGTAACCTGAGGCTAAATTTCCAGTGTGATGCTTAGTTTGGTCTTTCATCCTGGGTATATGTATTTGGCTAAAGTGGTATAACTTTTTCCAATGTAAGTCCAGTTTCAAAAATGCACTGCTATTTGGATTTGAAAATTAATGGCCGTTATAACATCAAAGGCATTTCTTAAGTCTCCTTAAGTCAATTAGGTGAGTTTTATAATCTTGACCATTCTTTTTTATTTTATAGGGACGACCTATCTGCATATAAAAAGTAACCAAGATGGGCCAACCTTAGGAAAATTACTACACTGAGATCTTTTTGGGCAGCACAGGTTTCAAACTTGTGTTGAACAAAGTTGCACTGGGGTGGAATCATGAATTACCTGCCAGGCTAACCACCCTTTACCTATCTGCATATACTAGAATAATTTAATTGTTTCTCCTACATTAGGTTAGGTCACATTTTTAGTTATATGACAGCACCAACATTTGCCCTAGAATTTCATGAGTATATTCCTTAAACCTACACTGAACTCCATACTGTTAATTTTGTTGGTCCTAATCAAACTATTAGAATTATAGAATTAGAACTATTGTCAGTGACGTGACATTAAGTGATATAAACCATAAAGGCAGGGAACTGTAGGGTCCCTTAGAAGTGGGTGTTTGTATGTCTGCCATTAAATGATTCAAATCATAGTTTAAATCTGATGCAAGTCTTTGTTTTTTCACCAAATTGATATAGACAATACAAATCAGAGGCTTACTTTCTTAGAATTTTCTCTAAAATTAACTTTGATTTACCATAATATTCACATATTCACAATCTAACTCAGGTGCAAATCTTAATTGTAAAATAGCGGCATCATTTGCCAAATTAAATGTTTGCATAAGTAAAAGTAATCAAAGTGGGTCAACCTTGGGACAAATTTACCACACCGAGATTTTTTGCCAGCACAGGTTTTGAACTTGTGTTAAATAAAACCTGCACTATAGTGGAAGTAAGAATCAATCTGCCAGGCTAACCACCCTTAAATGTTTGCATGAGTTATTTGGTTATATCATATTCATTCTCCTTAAAATTTGGACAAGTAACTACATGCACTCCAGTGCTCACAACATAATATATCAAGTTTTGGGGTCTTCATTAATTAAGAGTTGCACTACATCTAAGATATATCGTTGTTGTACTAACTTTTTTGGAACTTAGCATGGGCAGATATATACTGTTCCTTGTACATTTAATTTGTCTTTTCTCTTTATGACACTAAATTACTAGAAGGACAACCACATTAATATTGTCCTTTTTAGTTCTGCTAGAACTTTAAAACATGGCATTATTGACCATATTTAAAAAGTCGATCCAATCTTTTACATCATCCAAAAATAGGAATTACAAAAAATTTGGTAGAGATCTGGCATTATTCACATTTTGTTGTTAAAAAGTTTTCATAATTAATTACACTGCCTTTATTATTTAGTAGCTGTTGTTGAGTTATCAAATATTGTCCTGCAAATTCTTAAACTTCTGCCATCTGTGTAGTTTTTGTATTAGAATTCATGGCTTGGATCATAGCCTAACGCAAACCTATATAGGACTAAAAGTGCTTATTTCATTGCAATACATGCTTCAAAGTCATTTAACAAACTTTCCTAGTGAGTAAATGAGCTTCTTGGAAAAATCTATACGCAAAGGTATCAGAAAATGCCATTATAGGTATTAAGTTTCAACCTTGACTTTTAATACAATTATTTAGGCACTCTCTGCCTATATTTTTTTATCTTTATCAAAAAATGGTGCTTTAATGGATTTAAGGCCAGAAATTAATATTTACACCAATATAAATAACATTGAACGTCTTACGCTGCTGAAATGTCTCATTTGACAAGTTGAGGATTAATAGCCTTCAAAGTGCTCCATTAGACAATCTTCTGGACTGATATTCCCTATCTCCATTATTACTCTTCTAAGTAGGGGATAAATCCATATCTTGTCTTACCGCACCTTATCACTAACTATGCCTTATTTCATAGATACATTTATCTATTGCTGCTTCCTTTTATCTTGTAAAAAATCTGAGATAATTGGTCCTTATCTATTCTAAGTGTATGCGCTGATCCTGAGGGTTTATAATTGTACTGAGTGCATACCCACTTTAACACCATAAATAATACTAACTATTCACTAATTAAAGTATGCTTGTTTTAATCTATTTTTTGTTGACTTTTACGCCAAAGTGCACTTATTACTGCCTTAGCAGAGGTGGATTCCCACTAAAAAGAGCCAAAGAGCCATTATACTGGTGACAAAAATTTCACTAGGAAGCTGCTATTATTAATACAACTCAAAATTACTTAGCTTTTGAAAGACTAATAGCATACAAATTGGCAAATCTCAAAAAAAATGTTTCAATAGTCACATTTTTATCTATAAACCCATTAATTCTTATTTTCCAGATAATTATGCATTCAGGGATGGAAAATTCACCCATAATGACATTCTCCACCTCCATATAAGTATTTCATCAGCAGCTATACTGGTTAAAACAAGATATTGACTTTCTGCATTTAAAAAGTTGATCACAGTAGTAGCCTTTTGAGAGTCGCCTCATACTACCATAGTCATCCCAAGGAGTCTGATAATATGGTAGAGCATTATTTTGCTAAAATTCATGTAGTTTGGGTGTTTCTCAGAATTTTTAATTGTAAGTAATTGTTGATATTAAAGTCCATTTGATCTGAGCCATTAGATGAGAATAACAGGCGTTGCTTTTGATAAACAGTCATTGTTTTCAGAAGAAAATATATACTACCATAGTGTAATTTATAAGGCTATCATATCAAATGGGGAACTGTCTACAAACAGTTCAGGTTTTTCTCCAACTTTAGCTTTAAATAGCATGAAGTTCTTCCAACTTGGATAAACAATATTCATTTTTCCTCTCCTTCCTTCCAGTTCAATTTCTATGCCTTTAGGATCTGATACTTTCACCGCATTTTATCTATTACCTTAGTCAGTTGACAAATTTTGTTGTAATTTTCTCTGAGTACTATTATGACATCATAAATTAAATTGTATTTCCACTTATTTTTTTACCCAAATCTTAAGCTAAGTATTTCTCTCTTGACTGGATTATACTTCACACTCCATTGCATAGAGTTAACTTTAGCCCAGATCCAACTGTAGCGAGCATTACTTGATAAAAATGTACATCTGCATAGGATTGAAAATAATGTTGAAGATATAATTGCTTAACTGTGTGAGGACAGGAAGCGTAATCTATGCCAAAAAGGTTCAGGTAAAAAGTTGACAGCGTTATCTTAAAAATACTTGGGCAACTGTATCCTACAATAAAATGAAAGGCACTGATAAAGATACTAAGAAAAGACCAAGGTAGTTTATAAGGGACAACAGGTGGGGCTTTGTTAGTAATGATTGGAAATCAAGTACCAGCCTATTAAATTACACATTTTAGTTTTACCATACATTACTTTACCATATTACTCAAGATTTTACCCAATCTAGGATTAGAAAAACTTAATTCAAGCATAAGGCAAATTAGTCCAAGAGTTGAAATACAAAAATTATTGTCATCACTTTGTGTAAGGAAAATAGATATTGTTATAGACATAATAATGATCGGATTTATGACCAAAATTGGAGCTTAACGAGATAAAAGTTATCAGGGATTATCCTCAATAATCTCAAGAGCCTTAGAAGCATAAAAAGCTACAATTGATCAAGCAAAGATAATTTGGAAATTCTCATTAAAAAGTCTAACTTATTAAAACTATTTAGATGAATTATTAACCTTGCCCAATTAAATAGTATGCTAATTTTGGAACACATTGAAAAACTTAATATTATTAAAACCCAAACATGGTGTAATGGATTGGATATATTAGATGTTTTGTTTCCACTAAGCATGCCATCAGCTTCCACTGCTTGGCATCCTCATACTTAAACAGCAGTGGCAATTGGTAGCTGAGTATGCTCATAGTACTGGTGATGAAGTCAAATTTGTCATCAAAATAAAGTAGAAATTGAGTGCTAATTAGGATGTTGTAGTGGTCGTTGTCCAGAACTACTTCTAGATTTATCAGAACTTTGCGTCCAAAATTTAAACGCAATTCTGAATATGTTCCTAAGTTTTGCGTGACATCTGGCCCAGCTGTTCAGTACTTGTCATTGAAGGCTATATCTGGCATAAGCTTCAGTTTCTTCACAAATTAAAGGACATAATGTTGACAGCTGCTCCAGTATTAGTACAGCAAAGATGCAGACCTTATAAGTCATTACTTTGAATTTTGTAACTTTTTCAAAATGGGTTCTTAGTTTTTATAATCCTGATGACTAAATTTTCAAACATCTTCAGAGCTTCTGCCTTTAATATGGCTTTAGTAGCATCCTTGTTCTCCATTATATACCCTTGAAGGTAGACATCACGAGCAGTTCTCCTTATTCAACAATGTAATGATCTTGGTTGGTTGGGTAGCCTGTACAAAGTAGGTATTGTTCAATACAGCTCCATCAATATCATTCACAAGTAGGTGATCAGGTACAGCCCTAGCACTAGGCACACATAGCATGTGGTAGTCTGCACTAAATATATCTTCATCTTCATAATCTTCCTATTAGGTGAGTAGATCCACCCTTTCAATGCATCTGTGGCAACTTTTTTAGGGGGTTCATCATTTCTATCTGTGGTATTTACTATATAAAAGCGCTAAAAGTATCCAGGTTTATGGCAAATGTTTCAGGCAAGTTTCCTCTAAGGCTTTTGATATACTGATTTATATTCTTATCTAAGAGCTACTCTTCTTATCATGAGCAAAATAGAAAGCCTTATCTGCTCTCTAATAATGTTGTTTTAATGCCTAATATTTTGTCTTATAAGTTCTTTAGCCATTTAGTAATGCCTCCTTGATGGCCAACAATGACATTGCAACATTAATGGTAAAGTTGATGTGCATCTTTAAAGAGGGATGCATCTCTATGGAACTTAGTAGAATAATTTTTACAGAAGTTAGCACCAAAATTCTTTGATGTCCATAGTTGCTGAGCCTTGTGGTAGTAACATATAGCATAGTAAGCAACTTACAAGCTATTTCTCATTTTCATGAGAAAGAAGTCTTGCTTCATATTATGCACGTCTTGATCACTATAAAGCATTGACAAGAAAATGCTCTCGTTCAGTCTTAATTAGGCTTGGGCCTATGCTTTCATGGAGGATCTCTCAAGCCTTGTGACTCATGCAGCCTTGTATGTGGTGAGACTTCTGGCAATTATATGTGACATCCATACTATTTTTGTACCTCTTCTGAAAACTTAAATGGTACCCTCGCCAGGTGTACACATTGTTTTGAAGTAGATCTTATAGTTAGAAATCTTTTTAATAAGTTGGCGTGCATCATGTACGTTAGCACAGAAATTAATTGAGTAGCCAAGATTGTTGTCTTAAAAAGATTCTCTGCCAAAAATGAGGTAGGTTCTGGTTGTGATATGACCTGTGCCTGATCTTTCAACTCATATAGATTCTTATCAAAGGTGTAGATCATACAATGCGTGTTGGTCTAGCAAATATCCATAATTGTTAGAGCGTTAGATGTTTGTTTGATCTTGTTTCTAGGAATACAGTCTGTCTTTCATCTAGAATGGTAGTTTCAATCTTCTTTATACCTAGAATTCCACCCATAATTGGTGGGGAGCTAGCATGGGAACTTATAACAGACTCCTTGACACGCTTTAATTATTTTTAACCCCAATGCTTCAATTTTAATGCTCAGAATTTTATTTAAGGTTTATCCTCTCACTGGGAGTTCAGAGGAATCTTCACTGTGATAGGCCTATGTATCTTCAGAAAGAATTGTTGTTTTAAGGAATCTCATTCTATTCAGCCTGGTCTGTTAGTGTCACACCTGTAATGAGTACAACGCTCAGCCCATTGACATTTACTCACTTTTATTGAGTGGCTGAGTTGGTGTTGTGAGTTCTATTTAACACATATTAGATACTAAACGACTTTCTAAAGGGGCCTAGTAATCCTCTCTGAGTGATTCTTCTTCTGATGCTACCTGTTGTAGCATCGATTGCTGGTTAAAACTGATCATTGTTCTGCTGGCTATAAGCTTGTTGACATTATCAGATTCTGGTGGTTGACCCAAAAATAAACCCTTTGACAACCAACAGATCAGGCCAATCATTCTACTAATACTCAAGCTAATAATCTAATTCTCAACATAAAAGCCTATTGCAATTACATGGCTCAGCCAATTATCTCAATAACAATCCTATTCAATTATTCTATCAAAAGCTCGGGCCAAATACACTTGTACATTCAAACTGACTATCGCTGCAACAAAACTTGGCAACTAGTCACAACTAATTGAGAACAATATCAAATATTCACCATAAGAAATCATTTGGGGATCATCCTGAAGTAAACGTCTAAAAATTCCATGGACAAATAGATGAAAAAATGCAATCAATTTCCTGACCTAGGGTGAAATCATATGTTGATCCTTGTAATAGGCACAATAGCACTTGCACATAGACTGCCTGAATAAGAGTACTTAGTGCTATCAAGAGAGGCCTGCTGACATCCCGATTATAGGTGTGTCATTTACTTTAATAAAAGCCAAAATTTCACAGAAAATGCAATTTGTCATCAGTATGATGAAACTCAAAGTGAGAGAATACTAGGACAATTTTGCACGTTCTTATTGCAATTTTATTCCCTGAAATCCTCCTGAATATAAATGTGTTTTGTCACCAATAAACCCAGCAATAGTCATAGTTGTATCAGTCAGGGCCGAATTGAGGTAGAAAATAATCTGTGAAAATAGTGTGCTCAAGATGTGGCCAGGAGATGCCCTAGAGGTATAAATACCAGCGCTGGCCTAGTGAATAATCATAAAATAATATTCTTAAATAGAAATATTTTATTATATCTCTTTTTCTGGTTTTCCATCAGAATTATTTTTTGAAGAGAGTCAACAATCTGGAATCTCAGAATCCAAAGCTTGTAACTTTACCTGCCTCAGTTGAAGTTTCCAAATAGAGTGGGAACATTGAACCCAAGATTGACCTGAAGAGTCAGAATAATTCAAATAAGACTGGTGATCTTTCAAACGGTCAAAGTACCATAAGACACTGGCTAAAATGAGGATTTTTCACCCCCAAACTTCATCCCAATTAGATATACAGGATCTAAATTGTCAAGCGAGCAATCCTTGAAATCTAACAACTGGTTTTTACTCAAAATTGGTGACACTCTCTGAGATGGTTCCACACTATCAGTTCCTGGCAGATTCAGCCAGAAGAGATAGTGAAAATGAGATGAAACTAGTGACAAGGAAATCTCAGATTATTTTAATACCAGCTGCCAAGGCTCTGATGAGAGTACCTCCTACTCCCTGGATCTTATCACAGTGGGGGGGATCTCATGTTGATACAACAAGCCTGATTGATCTTACATTTCAAGCGTAAAATCTGTGCTGAAAACTCTATATCAGGGTTCTTTATTGGTACTTCACATATTGCTCCCTCCTTCGGCCTGTTCTACTACCTTAGGATCAGGCAGTCAAGATGGAGTTATACATGAAGTACTTGCGACCCAACCATGGCATCTATTGCTAAACGTCTCACAGACAGTCAATCAACTAATGAATTCCTGTAAACTTTGTACAACCCTCAATCAAGCATATCCAGAAAATCATTGATAGACTTTATCTGGAACTTATGGAAATCTACCGTGTGCAAGGGGAGGAACGCAATTCCCAAAACGCTCTGCTGGAAAATTAAATTTCAGTTTTACTGAGTCTGAAAGAAATTGTGGATAATATGGGACTTGCCAATGAGGCTCATGGGAGATTTAACACACTCAAGGAGCTATTAAGTGAAGGAGTCCTGAGGATAGCCACAGAAGTTCTTACTCAACATGGGCTATTGCATGAATAGCTACAAAACATGAATACCCGCTGTAAATTACTGGAAACACATTCTGATTTCCTATTTTCTCAGTCAGAATAACTCACTATACATGTCACTTTTGGCCAAAGAAATCACCTGGACTTAAATTAAAAGCACGATGATTTCAAGAATTATGTTTGGGCCAAGCTGGGTACTGTGAACAAAACATCGAAGACCTTGCAGCAAAACCAGCCATCCTGAATGGGGATGAGGAGGATGCCCAGATCAAAGAGGAATTTTCAAAAATTTGGACTGTTGTGTCAAGATTGCAGGCCAGAAATACTGAAATTTCTTAAGATTATTGGGAACTTAGAATGCAATTATCAACTGCAAATTCCCAAGTAGACAGCTTGGCCAAAGATACTAAAAGCATATCGTCAAATCAAGCCTTATTTGAAGAGGAGTATGACAACCTTAAAAAAGAATTTGAATCCCTCAAAAAGCAAAGATGTCAGTGCCCACCCAGACTTGACAAAATATAAATGGGAAAAAACTCTGCCCATTCAGCCAAAAAACAGCTTGGAATAACAACTAAGGGCTGAATTCAAGCATCGGATTCCAGTAGTTCAGAACACTTTTATGAAAAATGAATCATTGGAGATTTACACTGATGCAGAAAACGATATTTCAAACATCTGTCCTAGTTCTAAGGTTCTGGCATCAATCTCAACTCCAGATACTCCCCAACGGGAAAGAGGACCAATTCTAAATGATGATACACCAAGACGTTCAAGAAGAAGTACAACCCCTATGCCCAAAACAGGGCGAGATGACTTTAAACCATTGAACTTACCAAAGATTAATAATTATGGGAACGTTCAATCTTTTCTCAAGCTATTTGAAAAAGCAATACGGGGAGCATCAGACCATGAAAAAGGATCAGCACTGATCAACTCATTAGATGCCCATAGCTTTGACCTCACTATGCCTTATTTGGTTGAAGATTGGTCCTATAAGTATGCTAAAATTGAAGTGACAAATATTTTGGAGAGCCTGAGAAATTTTAAGCCCAAAAAAGAGAGCTTCTTAATATTAGATTCAAGCAGAAATAGACTTTTAAGGACTTTGCAGACATGTTTTTTCATGAGTCACAAGTCTTGCTCAGGTACAATGCAATAGATAAGTTTGACGCTAAGATTGCAATGGAACACGCAGTTATGCCCTTCCATAAACTTCACCAAGTCATGATACCTGCATTTAATGGAGAAATAGAAACCCAAGAGCTTACCAATCACTTGTTAATCTGTTCCCATAGTTTCAATACCCCTAATCAGCCCAAGAACCAGCAAAAATTCCGATCTTCAGGCTCAAAAATCAACACTATGTTCAACCAGGGGGAAAATTTCCGAACTAAAAACCAAAAATTTGAGCAAAAGCAGAAAACAGGGCTGATTACATGCCACAACTGTAGTCATAAGGGGCATTTTGCTAGCCAATGCTACAAATGATCTGACAAAAAGCCTGGGTCAACGTTGCTCTAGAAATCAACAGTGATAGCGAGGTGAGAAAAGAGCAGGTGGAGTAAAGGCGGAATGCTCTAACTCCACAAAGGTCAAACCTTTCCACCTGACCCTGGAGAGCTCTTTATGGCTGAAGATGTCGCCAAAGATAACTTCCACCATATTGTGGCTAATGATGTCATGATGGTCACTACTCAGACCATAGTAAAAGCAACTAAACCCTTAAAAACTACCAAAGAAGCCTGAGCAGATGTATCAAAACTTTACACAAAACAGATTATTGATCAGGTTTCAGACCTCCAACTAAGATGTTCAACCAACCTACCTTTGTTTAACAACGTACAAGTAGCCATTACCATAAATACCTTAGCAGATAACTTCCTAGATTAAATGCTCAAGTCTGAAATCACACCTGGAATCAGGATGCTGTCACTGTATTCACACAATAGATACCTCTGAATACTATTCCAAATATCCTTATGTAGATGTAGCAGTAAAATAAGGTGCAAGTTTGGGCCATCGTTGATAGTGGTGCTCCTATCAATATAGCCAGCACAAAGTTGGTTAAAAAATTGGAAATTGCACCCGAAGTTTTTCACTTTCAGGAATATGGTACAGCTTGAGCGCATACAACTAAATCGCTGGGCGCATAAGTACCCTTCCTCTCAAATTTGGATCTAAATTAATAACATCACCTGCTATAGTGTTTCCAAATATAAACTATAATATTCTAATTGGGACTGATTTCCTAAGGAGATATGGAGCTGTTACCAATCATAAGGACGATATTCTCACCATTCTTGGCCAGGCTATCCCAATTTACTATAACCAGGATAGGGCTGTTGAGAAAAAGAAACCCAGAAATCATAAATCTGGCCTAAAAAGATGGAGTAGTCCCAAATGAGTATGATAAATCACGTTCAAAGATAAAAACACTACCCACACAGATCAATGAGTCAAAGGGCTTTCCACTTTGGTCAAATAAGCACACTACTATACCATCTGGAGATAAGTAATCATCCCAACAGGACTGACAATTAAAATCCTGGAAGTACTTTACGGTGATATATATCAACCATAGTCTAAATCTTGATTCAAGAAAAACATTGCCCCTGGTATTATCATTCCTGGCCATGGAGAAATACATATCTTGTGTGCAAACCTGCAAAATCGGCCCATATCCATTAAGTGACACCAAACAATCGCAATTATGCATCTGTTCCCTACCTCAGATTTCCACTCATTCAATGAGTTTGGAACTATGGTGAATTAGGGCTCCACAATAAGGACTACTCAGCATCAATAATGCATCCCTACGGCTAAATTAAGCAACTTGACTAACTCTGAAAAAAGCCAAGCTTTGGAGTTAAACTCTAAATATTGGTATATATTTGCACAAGATAATTTTGGCTTGGGATGTGCTAAGGGTGTCATTTACAATATTGATACCGGAGATCATAGACCAATTTAATTTCTCCCAATTAGATGCTCTCAATCATTAGAAGAAGCTGTATCCAAGGAGATTAAGGAACTCCTCGATTGTGGCATGTTAGTGCCTTCAAAAAGTCCATGGGCGGCACCAATTTTAATAGTGAAGAAAAAGATTGAAGCAACTGAGTAGTCATTGATTATCAAAAAGTTTATAAAAACACAAAGAAGGACTTGTACCTCATTCCACAAATTGATGATGCTTTGAATAGGCTAGGGGGCACAAAATACTTCTCAGCAATGGACCATATCAGCAGGTATTAGCAAATAGATCTTCCTAAAGAGGAGCGTGAGAAATGTGCTAATATCGCCCAAGAGTGCCATATTTAGCTGAAGAGAATGCCTCAAGGGCTCTGCAATGCCCCAGCTACTTACCAAAGGGCCATGGACATAATTCTTGGAAAGTTGAATTTGTCATGTGTACTAGTGTACCGTGATGATATCAACGTTTTCATATGCACTTTTGATGACCACTCGGAAAACTTAAAGGAGGTTTTCAGTAGTCTAGCAGCTGCAAACTTAAAAGTCAAGACCAAAAGTGCCAGTTCTTCAAAGACAAGCTGGATTATCTCAGATTTATATTTGACAAAGTGTGTCTTTTACCCAAACCATCTAAGTTGAATGCCATCTCTAAAATGAAATAGCCCAAATCCAAGTGCAATATCAAAGTATTCCTAGGCATGATTGGGTACTTTCACTAATTTAATGCTGACTTTACACAACTTGGCGATCTGCTTTTCTATCTACTTAAGAATAAGGTCCTATTTGACTGGACCTCAGCTTGCCAAAATGCATTTAACTAATTCCAATCAGCACTATTGGTCACGCCTGCTCTTCAATACCCAGACTTTGATCATGAATTTATTGTCCAAACTGACACATCCCTAACAGCAGTGGGGTCCATATTATCTCAACTTGGGAAAAATGGTGAAGAGAACATCCAGTTGCCTTCACTAGTCAGATCTTAAATTTTCATGAGAGAAATTACACGGTGATGGAACAAAAATGCTTGAATGTCATATATGCTTTCAAGCAATTTTCGTCTACCTGCATAGCACTCATTTCAAAGTTATTACCAGTCATGCTTCCCTAATATGGATGAACAACTTAAGAGAGCCTGAGGGCCGATTAGCTTGCTGGGAATTAAAGCTTTAAGATTATGAGTACACAATTGAGAATTGAGATGGGGCAAAACATCAAAACGACAATTGCCTATCCTGACTACCCACCAATGCAACACTTATTCAGGCCACCAATAAGTTATTGAAGAAAATGATCAATGTAGAGTACCAAGATGAGCCTGAATCCATCCAAAAACTATTATCAGATTTGTGAAAAAAATAAAATTATTGAAAACAGGGGCCCTTACAAGATCGTTGAGGGCAAGAAGTATACTTTCTCATGACCCTCAGCATGAACAGACCTAATAATGGCAGCGCATAAGGCCATAAGGCATGGCGTATTCAAAAAGACAAAAGAGCATATGAAGAAATTCTACAATTGGAAGTCAATGCATCTTTACATCCAAGAAATGTTAGAATGCTATGCGGAGTGTCAAGGCGAAAAACCATTTCAAAAAAGCACATCTTACCAGCTTGTTTGACCCAAGTTTTCCTGGCACACTGTATCTATTGACTTTGTCAGTCCACTTCAAACAAGCAATACAAAGGTCAAGTACATTATTGTTGCCATTGACCACTTGACCAAATGTGTGGAAGCCAAGAATATTCAGGAAGCAGGAGCGTCAACTTCAGCCAAATTTGTCCTTGAAAACATCATCCACAAGCATGGATATCCTCAGGCTATTCTTACTAATAATGGAACAAATTTTACCGCCAATGTCCTTGCCAAGATCAACCAATTAATGAAAGTGCAAGGTGTGCTTTCTGATCCCTATCATCCCAAAACTAATGGTACAGTTAAGCGCGCAAACAGGACGTTGGTGAACGTTATCAGAAAATTAACTTTGGTTAAACCATCCAAATGAAGTACAAATTTAAGTTCAGCAGTATTTGCCTATAATATCTCCTACCATTCATCAACAAGGATGTTCCCTTTTCAAGCAATATATGGAAGACATCTGGCCCCAACAACGCTCCTATATTCAGTCCTAGAGAATCCTAGTTAAACTTATCCTCAATACATCAAGAAGCTTGCGGATACTTTAATCAAGCTATAAGCTCAAGACTATGATGACAGTTTTGCCATGAAAAAGGTCTGACATCAAAAGGACTTATAAAAGGTACAAATTGGCTGAATATGAAGGTAACAATGAAGTTTTATTATGCAACACTCATGAATTGGGCCAATTGCAAAAGTTAGATCACATCTGGGTAGGGCCATTTGAAATAATTGATAAGACATCTCAGTTCATATACACAATCAAAGATATTAGGACCAGCAATATATACAACTGAGTCCATGTAAATTCCTAAGAAGGTTCAATAAGCTGGCCAATTAAGAAAAAGAAAAAGAAAAAGAAATAAAAAAATAAAATTATAATAATAAAAAACATAAATATATTTAAATATATATAATATTAATTTCAACCTAATTAATACTTTAGTTTGCACTTGAGGATGGGGAGAGGATCCGCCTCAAGATTCATAAGCAATTAGGGCCAAAGTTAGTTCTATGCACTTGAAATACTCTATCAGAAGTTTGGGCCTAAATTAACAAATGATGAAGATCAATAAAAGCTAATTGGGAATCTTAGGGCTAATGTTTGAGTCAAGTTGGGGGAAATGTCAGATTCTGGTGGTTGACCCAAAAATAAACCCTTTGAAAACCAACAGATCAGGCCAATCATCCTACTAATACTCAAGCTAATACTCTAATTCTCAATTTAAAGCCTAATGAAATTACATGGCTTGGGCTAATTATCTCAATGACAATTCAATTCAATATTTCTATCAAAAGCTCGGGCCAAATACACTTGTACATTCAGGCTGACTATCACTGCAACAAAACTTGGCAATTAATCACAACTAATTGGGAACAATATCAAATTTTCACCATAAGAAATCATTTGGGGATCAGCCTGAAGTAAACGTCTAAAAAACCATGGACAAATATACAAAAAACGCAATCAATTTCCTGCCCTAGGGTGAAATTTGTATGTTGATCCTTGTAATTAGCATGATAGCACTTGCACATGGACTGCCTCAAATGGGAGTACCTAATGCTATCAATAGAGGCCTGCTGACATCCCGATTATAGGTGTGTCATTTACTTTAAGCAAAGCCAAAATTTTACAGAAAATGTATTTTGTCATCAGTATGACGAAACTAAAAATTAATAAAATCCTAGGAAAATTCGCACGTTCTTATTACAATTTTTGTCCCTGTATCCTACTGAATATCATAGTATTTTGCCACAAATAAACCTACAAAATAGGTCATCGTTGTATCAGTTCAGAGCCAAACTGAGGTGGAAAATAATTGGTGGAAATTGCGTACTCAAAATGTGGCCAGGATATGCCTTAGAGTTATAAATACTGGTGTCTGACCTAATGAATAATCATCAAAATAATATTCTTAAATATAAATTACTTTATTAAAATCTCTTTTTCTGGTTTTCTATCAGAAGTAATTTTTGAAGAGTGTCAACAAGCTGAAAATTCAGAATCCAAAGCTTGTAACTCTACCTGCCTAAGTTAAAGTCCCCAAATACAGAGGGAAAATTGAGCTCAAGATTGACCAGAAGAGTCAGAATAATTCAAATAAGCCTAGTGAGCTTACAAATGGTTGAAGTACCATAAGACTCTGGCTAAAAAGATGTTTTATAACTGAACTTCATCCCAATTAGATGTACAAATAAATTTTAAAGCAAGCAACCCTTAAAATTTAACAGACACTCTTTACATAACTTTAATACATTGCCTTTGCACATGACACAACTGAATCCTCAACCAACCTCTCCCTTGGCGTTATTGTTAATTACTTAATTCTTTTTTCACAAGTGTCATGTTCTTTAGATTTCAGACTTGTTATCGGCAATCTCTTCATTTAACCCAATATAAATGGAAACAAAGGATAGAAGTGATCTCTGTAGTAAAGGCCTTTTTTTACAAAATAAAATCAGATCTAATTTACTACTTAAATAAAATTAAGATATTAGATAATAGAAATTGATAAAAGAAAAGAAAGGAGGTAGCAATATCTAGTGGTTATAAACCCTTTATAGTCACTTATTGCTCTCCCCCTTGTCAGCAGCATTCATCTTGCTCAAGGCTGTATCTGCAGGCTCTTTCTTGTGGTAGACATCCCTAACCAGGAGGCAAAATAACCCTGGTTGAGATTTCAGCTTGTCATATTCCTAGCTAATTAAATTACAATATAGCGCTTGCCCACTAATGGATGAGATTATCGAGTAAATATGAAATTTATCATCTTAGATGAAAACTACTGTTTGGAGAAACCCCTCAATGAATATCAGCTAATCTGATGAAATTGTATCCCCTTAAATCACTTTAGTTTTGTCAGGGATGATCCTTGACAATTTATTTACTATATGGTTTGATTGCCAATTAAGGTATTGGTAATTCAATCATATTAGTCAGTTAGGGTTTGTTACCTTTTGACTCAAGGATTTATGTTTAGTTACAGAAGCAATGGTAATGCTTCTGGGATATTGCAGTTTAACCTTTTAGGTAATGCGACCTGCTGTAATTGGGTTAAAAACCATACTCCTAATCAGGTTGTTAACCTAATTAGGGTACTTCACTAATGTTATTGTGATTTTGGGAGAACTCTTGAAGAGACAACCAGTAGAGGTTGCATTTCTGATTGGGGGTAAGATCTGACTAGGTGGATGAGTAAGATCCACATGGTTTCAACCTCAGATGGCTAATCTACTGCAACGGCTGCCGTTTCCCAGTAGGTGCAATATTAAGAGTTGGTCAATGTATCTCCTATATAATTCCCTAAATTTTCCAGTAAATAAAGCATGTTAAAGTTTTGCTTACTTCAGATGGGCTAATTCTTCTTCTAGGATAAATTGGAGTTTTGAGTGTCTATTGTATGGATACAATAGACCAGATGGTGACAATAGTCAAGATATAAACTCCTTAAAAATGACACTTTGAAGTTGTATTCTTATGTCATTACTTGGACAATGGCTCGCTGCCCTGATCCTTCTGATCCCAAGAAAATTCTCAACTTAATACAACATAAAAGTATTGAATACAAAAAACTTGATTATATTATTCTATAAACATGCGGTAACTGAAAATTGTACTATATTAGTATCAACTTTAAGATAATTTATAGGGTTTGATGTTAACCACATATTACTCATGACGCTCCATTTTTCAATGGCACTCATCCAGAGGAACACATAATTAGTTCGTCTGAGGGTCTACAATCCTTTTGAAATTGGAGCCAACTTAAACGGCCTCAGGGTCAGTGTCAAACTTGTAAATATCTCAAGACAGCGTTTCTGACGCATCTGCAAATAGCTGAACCAATGCTCTTTCAAGCAGTTGTAGCACATACCAAGGTGATTCATACCACTAATTAGTAACAAATTTGATCAAAAACTCAATTTACATTAAAAGCTAATTTTGGCATAGACCAACAAAGCCCATGAGACTGAGTCATTAAGTTGATTATTTACTAAATCTGACTTAACCAACAAAGCCACTGGGCCCATGTCATCATAGTCAAATATTATTAAGTGGAATCACTAGGCCACGAATCCCAAGTTCAGATATACTTAGGATATTTTTGGTCCACAATCACTGATAATTTCAATATGATACAAATAAATTAGCATCAGCTAATATCATTATTTCCCCATCAAATTACCTGACAATTAAGGTCCAGTCAACCATTCACCACTTTCCCCTCCTTTACTGGATAAAAGTGGAGGGCATTCTTTTTTCCTTGGTCACAACATCCAATTTTTCTCAACCTTCAGAATATGATGCTACATTAATAATCTTTTGGCCCTGGATTAAATTTTCTTCTTAAATTCCACACTTCCATGCTGCATGCTACAATTAGCTCAGGCGTTTTGCCTTCGTTTCTTTGGCTGGTTTAACCAGCTATGCTTTGAAATTTTACAAAAGTTCAATTTCTACGCCTGCTGCAACTCCAGCAATCCATGGCGAACCCAAATTGGCCCCCTTGGCTTCGATCTCACTCCCCTCCCCTCCCAAAGAAGGGTCATTTACCCCCAGAGGTGATGAGACGTTAGAATTTATAATATACTATTTTTCTTAATTGTTCTTGTTTTTTCATCTTTTGAGTATTATTATTATTTATTTATTTTATGTTTTATTATTTTCATTTTCATTTTTTTAATTTTTTTTATAAGAATCATTTGAGCTTACTAATTGGATATGGGAAGAATCCAGAGAGTTAAGAGTATGCTTCAGCGTATTCCAATGCTAGGACATTCGTTGATGAATGTGTCAATTAGAAAAGCTATATTCACCCCATTCAAGCTTGGGTATCTGCTTTGCTAGCCCCTCAGCTAAAGTATTCTCAAGTATCTTTTGTACATATGGTTTAGCAACTATTTCAGAGGCTTCAGGTATGACAACCTTACTCTGAAAGCGAGTTACCACATTTATGTTCATAAATTCTTCATTTGGTGCTAAAATAGAATTTGTTTTACTGGTAATTGAGGCCCCATAGCCTGCGTTTTCTTGTCGTTCAGGTGGGACTGGTGTTTTTGGCACAATATAGCGTCCTGCAACTATTGTGCTTGTTCTTTTCTCACCACCTGTGCGTTATCTGGAAGGACTACATTAACACTATGCTGACGGCATTGGGGAGCAAAGTGTCCTTTACAATTGCAGTAATAGTAAGTAATATCATTTAATGGGCGTGAGGCCCTTGTATCTGAGGTTTTCTCAGTTTTCACAAGAAAATCACTGTCAGTATTCTTATTGTTATTTGAGGGTTTACCAGCAGAGGCAGAAGGTCCTGATCTGTATCCAGTATTGGGAGGGCCATAATTTTGTGATCATACATGCAGATAATCAACCAATTTGGACGTTGTAGGTTTTGCACAAAAGCAGGCAATAAATTGTTTGACAAATTTTGGTAAGGTTGTACTGCATAATGTAATGCAATCTTAGCATCAAAATCAATCATAGCCTTTGTGTCCATGAGAAATTGAGCTTCACAATAGAATTGATTTTCAAATTCATCAGTCGTTTTATCTTTCTTAAAGCTAATATTCATGAATTTGGATTTTATAGTCGATATTTGGTCTGGACCTCCAGATTCATGAAGCACAGCCCCTTTGACTTCAGCATAAATTGGGTTTTCATCCAAATGAGGCATACTTAACTCGATACTCAATTCATCTAAGCAATTGATCATAGTGGCCACTTTGTTATGGTCTTTGGTCCCATACATGGCCATTTCAAAGCGTTTAATATATATGGCTATATTTCCATTCTTGTTAAAAGCAGGCAGGTTTGACGGATTTTAATTATCATTCTTCTGCTCATGCGTATTGTGATTACTTCTCTGCTGGCTTGAACCTGGCGTATCAGGGCTTAGGCACTACGCCACAGTTAGAGGAACTTGGGTTGGCAAAAGCAACAATCTATGTAGCAATTTCAGGCGTGGCCCAGGATTAATAAAATAATATTCAGAGGCATCACTACCAGTAGAATTTCTTTAGCGTGCTGTCTTTGATCATTGTCCCAATACTTCAGTATCGTAATTTTCTCATTCATATTGATCATTTGAAATTTTAGAGCAGAAATCATTTAATCTTTCTCTGATTAATTTCTTTAAATTATTCGCTTCTTTATGTAGAGCATTAACTGCCTCATTAGTAAAAGTAACTTCTTCAATGAGTATATCAATTTGATGACTCATTATATTCGCTGAATTTTAAAAAAATTGGTAAGTTCATCCTTGAAAAATTTATATAGCCATAGGTTGCTCCCTGCTCAGCATGGTCACCATCTGCATTCCCAGACATTAGTGTCACTTTTTGAAGCTTTGGTCTACTTCAGATGGGCTGGTTCTTCTGGAGTAAGTTGGAGTTTTGAGTGTCTATTGTATGAAGACAATAGAGCAGATGGTGACAATAGTCAAGATATGAAGTCCTTAAAAATGACACTTTGAAGTTGTATTCTTATGTCATTACTTGTACAATGGCTCGCTGCCCTGATCCTTCTGATCCCAAGTAAAATCTCGACTTAATACAACGTCAAAAGTATTAAATACAAAAAACTTATATAAAACTGTAAAATTTTGGTAATAATTAGTTGTACTTTACTAGTATCAACTTGGTGATAATTTATAGGGTTCAATGTTAGCCACGTATTACCCATGAAAACTCTTTTTATTGGCACTTAACCAGAGGAACACATAATTAGTTCGTCTGAGGGTCTACAATTCTTTTTAACTTATGGCATCTTAAACGGCCTCTGGGTCAGTGTCAAACTTGTAAATATCTCAAGACAGCGTTTCTGACGCATCTGCAAATAGCTGAACCAATGATCCTCACAATTAATTGGTATCACATACCAAGGTGATTCATACCACTAATAAGTAACTAATTTAATAAAAAACTTGATCGACTTTAAAAGCTAATTTTAACATAGACCAACAAAGCCCACAAGACCAGGTCATTAAGTCAACTATTAATAAGTCTGACTTAACCAACAAAGCCCCCGGGCCTGTGTCATCATAGTCAAATATTATTAAGTGGAATCACTAGACCACAAATCCCAAGTTTGGATTACTTTGGATATTTTTGGTCCATAATCACTGATAATTTCGATATGATACATAATAAATTAGCATCAGCTAATATTATTGTTTCCCCTATCAAATTAACTGACATTTATGGTCCAGTTAACTATTCAATAAAGCAGTAACCAAAAAATAGCAAATTAATATTTTTCCAATTTTTTATATTCTTGGAATAGATTGGAAGAGAAGAGAATTCTCTTAGCTATTTGCTAGTTGCCAACTCTTGAAAAAAGAGTTGAAGAGAGAGGTTCCTTTGTTAAAGTGCTTATCAGTTAATCCGTCTGCCCCTGTGTGAAGAGAGATAAATTGTTAGCACCATTAAAGTGTTGGGCACAATACTCAACCTGGTCTTGAGAAGCACAACTAAAGAGATAATCTTCATAATACTTTCAATATATTTAACTTTATAAAGTATTTATACAATACACATATAAGAAACCTGTGCAGTAGACTTGAGAGCCAAGGCGAGCAACCCAATTGAAAGTTTACATTTGGTGCTAATCATCAAGGATAATTAAGTACACAGTTCCTAGAAAATTTACATTTGGGTGCTCACTACAGTGGATTAGTTGAGTTTGAAGTTAAGATTATCAAGAGAACGTATTAGTATAATGTCATACAACAGTGAACTTGGGGAAACTCTGGACAGTTTGGATGTCACCAATAATGCGCTAAACTTGGCAGCATAAGCTGATTTTGCTAATTATGAAGAGCGAGTGATGAAAGCCAATGAGGATATTAAGCAAGTTGGGAAAGTTAAAAACGATCTCTATAAGAATGGCACCTCCTTGAAATGAATGGAGATCAAATTAACAAGGAAATATTACACCAAAAAACTGAATGAGAAGTGGACAGAGAACGCGTCTGGATGCTTGAAGACATGGCACAAATGTTAAAATGTATTGAGGAACTCAAAATCACAAGTGTGTTGCACTCAAATGGAGGGGAATGAAACAGATAATAATATGCGTGAAAATCCAGTAAGGAAATTACAACCAATGAGAAATATTACTGGGTTTTTACTGCATTTTTAAAAGTAGAACCCAGAATTACACCTATCATTAGTTGGGTTGCTGGGCAGGAATCCCCTTTCAATGGGGTGCCAGAAGAATTTTACAAACACGCCAAAATACCCACATTTTACCAGGATAATGCACCTGCAATTTTCCACCTTTTCAAAGTGACAATGTTCAGGTAAGAGGACCAACAAAAGGCATTAACTTTTATGAACTTCCTAAAAGTCAATTGTCAAAATTTGGTGTTGCCCCATCATAACGGGGACAATTGGATCTAAAGAGATGCTAAGGAAGCTATTTTGAATGAGTTTGGTAGCCCTAATTAAACTGGCCAACCATCAATAGTTCATGAGTAATTAATTTATAAAGGATGAAAATATGGAAGTTTTTGCCAACTGATTTTCCATGTATTTCAGATACTAGCAGGTGCAAAAGTACTATCAGATTTAATGCACACATAGCAATGCAAGCTTCTCTTTGGCCCTACAGAGAGTTGAATTGCATTATGGCATCAGCGCTTGTGAACCAAACTTCTACATAGCAGATAGCAAATTACCTTAAGATGGCATGAGCAACATTTGAAGAACCATATTGACCTTATAAAAAGTACCCGCCAGAACTCAGGATATTGCAAAAATTTTTGAGCCCAATAAGGAACAACAGAATTGAGTCATAAATGGTAAATAAGCCCGAAGGACATAAAGAGTGGATAGAGCTCAAATCCTCTTCTACCAATGTGGAAAACTTGGGCATGAAGTCTTTTAGGATAAGAAGCCTAGAGAGCAAGTTGTTCTAGTAAAAGCTAAAAAAGGATCCAACAAGACTTGGTAAAAGGACCAGAATTCTAGATTGGGAATAATCTAAAACTTCTATCAAACCTGTTCACCCTAGCATAATTGAAGATAATAACGAATTTTCCAATTTATTTTTAGAGAAAGAAATACCTGATCCACTCTAACAGCTGGTCAATTTGGATCTAAATGTGATTTTCTATGCAAAGGGAAAATGGGATAGACCCCAAAATCATGAAAAAAGTTGCTCAGCCATATGCTCATCAGCTGGTTGAAAATATCAGATCAGCTGAAAGCACTAAAGCTTTATTTAAAATGAAACTTGACGAGGTGAACGTTTCTCTCCCAATTAACGTGATTATGAATTATTTCCTTATGTATCTACTATATTTGTCATACCCTTGTTTAACTCAGTAACACTTTATTACAATACTCTGATTGTATATACGTGGACATTAAAGTCAATCAAGTAAGAATATGGCCTATAATTGACATTGGAGCGCCCATCAATATTCTTTAACCAAATTGGTAAAATGGTTAAAGAATAACCTGATAGAAAGCACTGGAAAGAGTATGGAACTGCCAGGCTAGATAGCATAATATTTTGTGAAGCATATATTGCACTACTGCTTTAATTTGGATCACTGATGGTATCAGCTTTCACAATAGTGTTGGCAAATCAAAATTATGACATACTCTTTAGGGAGAAATTCCTAAGAAAGTATGGTGTGAAGTATAATTTTGAGGAGAAACCCTGACAATTTTTGGGCAAACCCTGCCTTTGGTTTATTACAAAAAGGGGAAACTTTGCTGACAAAGAAGAGTAATTTTTTAAATTCTATTTACAATGATGGCATTATTCCCATTCAATCTAAGTTGGTTGAATGCAAAAGTAGAAAAATGATGAAGAAGATACTCAAAACCTGTAGGATACCATGAGAACAAAAATGATGAGCACAATTCCATTAAGAATACATATAATAGTTAACACAGGGTTAATGCTAGAAATCCTGAAAAAATTATATGGTGAAGTCATCAGCACATGGAACAAATTGAGAATAGAGTCATGAATAGTACCAGGGTTTATAATGACAGGCCACGGTGAAATAAGATTGCTCTTGGCTAATATGTGAAAACCTAATGCCATCAGAAAAATCAAGTCATTGCATTGTGTATTAAATCCCAAAAGGTAGAAATAGAAGAATTTTATAAATATGAAATGTTAACTGAAATTGGATTACTGATGGATGTTGCCAAAAGTGTCAATGTATTGGTTGATCATTATCAACTGGCTGATTTATCAGAACAACAGCAAAAAACCCTACAATTATCTGAAAAATAGTGAGTGATATTTGCATAGGATGACACGACCTCTGATGCGCTAAAATGTGTTACATAAGGTCGATTCTGTGGAATATCTGCCAATAATAATGCGACCTGTCTACCAAGCAAATGCTTCTGAAGCAGTAGTCAGTGTTAAATTCTTAAGTTGATTGAACATGGGCTCCTCATTCCATAATCAAGTCCATGGGCAAGGCTGAACCTAATTTTTTAAAAATATATGCATCAAATAGTGTGGTGATTAATTACCATTAATTAGATAAAGATCATAAAAAAGGCTTCCAATATGTGGGATCCACCGATGGATGCCATAAATATTTTTAAAGTGAGAATCTTACTTTTTTTAATAAAAGTATAAAATGATGCTTTATTAAAATTTTTATGTTTTTTATTGTATAAGCAGGGCAAACCCAAGAAAGATCCTTTTCTTGATACTAGCTTTCCTATTTAAACTAGTTCAGATTTTGAGACCATGGGTATTTGAGGCATAAGTATATAATGCTGAGTCCTTCAAATTAGGAAATATAGGCTTTCAGCCTATCAGATTGAAGATAAAATTTTTTTGAGGCAAAACCAACCCATGCGGTAATAATTTGATAAATTGTATCCAATCACCAGCGAGTAAAATCTTCTCACCTCAGCGGTGGTTAGAAACATGTGGTAATGATTGGTTAATGTTTACCCTATCATCGTTGAGTAAAATCTTCACACCTCGGAGGCGGTCAGATTTGTGTGGTAACGAACACCTCAAATTTGGCCAAGAATTCAGAGAATTTCATAATATTCAGCTCTTACCTTATTACGCCAATTTTGGTTATAATCCTTATTTTTGATAGTCAGGATTCCACCAAGAATTACCAAGGTCTTTTAGCCATTAGTACTCATATTGTTGATAACCACAATATTATTTAAAGATTGGGCAGGAGATGGGCCAATCATGGTAGCAGATTCAGGAGCACTCATACCTCCAACATTCTTTCTCCTAAGTCGAGAAGGTGAATGTCTGACACTATACACTGCTGAGGATTGACTATGAGCCTGATCACCTAGGGTAAGCCAAGTATTTTTGGCTACGGACTTGACCTTGGTATATTGGAAGATAAATGCCAAAGGAAGATCAAGAGAAAAGTGCAATAATCACTGCAAAAAGAGTTTACCATTGAATGAGAATGCCCTAGAAATTTGGCAATGTTCCGGCGACATTCCATAGGGCAAAGGATTCAAAATATTGAGTGATTTAAAGCTGTCTTGTGTTAAGCATACTTAGATGATATCAGAATAATCAGTAGAACATTTAATGATCACTTGAAACACTTGGAGAAATTTTTAAGTGCCTAGCAATGGCGAATCAGTAAATCAAGCTGAGGAAATGCCATTTTTTACAAAAGAGCTTGAACACCTGGGATTTGTGATAAACTTCATAAGATTGCAACTACAACTTCAGAAAATTATGGCCATTGAGAGGATGTCAATCCCAAAGGGCTTAGGATATACAGTCTTTCATAAAATGGTCTGCTACTATTACCAATTCATTGAGGGTTTTGCTGGAATTACCAAACCATTATTTCACCCGTTGAAGGATCCAAAAAAGAATTCATGTTAAATGAAGTGGCCCAAGAATTGCTCAATGAGTTAAAATAATAATATTGACTAGTCTTGTGCCAAAATACCCAAAATTTAATTGTGAATTCATCATATATAAATATTCTTCATTAATAACAATTGGCGCCATTTTAAATCAATTATATGATGACAATGAAGAGCAATTAGTGGCATATGTGAGCAGATCATTGACGCCAGCAGAAAGAAATTACATTGTTACAGAGCGTAAGTGCCTCATGGTAATTTATGCCTGTAAACATTATGAGTGTATATATGGGACTCACTTTAAAGATGTGACCGACCATTCATCCTCTGGCTGGTTATATAACCTCAAGGAACTAGTAGGGCGACTGTCTTGATGCTCTATAAAACTGCAAGACTGTGATTTCAATGTTATACACTGAGAAGAAGCAGCACATCAGAAAGCTGATGGACTATCGAGATTTCCTGCCATTCAAGTTGTGTATTATCAAGATGAGGGATTATTCTAGCGGATGATTGAAGGAAATATTAGGGATGAACCCTGAGAGATTCAAGGTGTGCTGAAGAAAGCGATGAATAGCGAAATTAAGAACGGACAGATATATAAGTCAATTGACTTAAAATGGTTTTATTGTTTAAACTGTTAGTACAATAGGCTATCTAAAAATTGCGCACAAAGTCATTGGTAATGGTGGCCTAAGAAAAACCATGGACCATGTACGCCATTATTTACTGGTAATCAATCAACTATGAAATCACAGATATCTGGCCTGTTACGTCAAATGTCAACTCCACAAGCCTCACAAGAATATGACAGGATATTTCCTAAGACACCCTGGGCTTACTTAGCACATGGTATCAATATATGTTATTTAATCCTTGAGTGATAGTTCTGTGGGAGTAAAGTTCATCATAGTTGCAATAGACCATTTGACTAGATGGGTCAAAACAAAGGCTTTGAGCAGAGTAGATGCTACAAGCAAGCGTGATTTATACTGGACCAAGTAGTGTAATGGCATGGATGCCCGCAAGTATTTTTTAAGTGACAATGGAACCAACTTTAAGTCCTACGTGATTCCAAGACTTAATTAACAAACGAAAATCTGAGGAGTGATAACCATTGCCAATCAGCTAGAAATGAATGTAAATTATAGAGAGAGTTAATAAACTCTACCTGGAATGCTGAGGAAATTGATAGCGAGGAAAACTTCACTTGGGTTCTTATCTTAGTTTTGTTAACTTTACATACAATTTTATATATCATTTGGTTTAAGGAAAGCTCCGTTTGACCTTTTATATGAACGATGGGCTGCACTACCGCCATTTTGTATCCTTCCTTTTTTTGATACTAGATGGTCCCAACCATTTTGTATCCTTCCACGGTATCAGCTTTGGAAATAGTGCTGATCAATACCTAACCTTGTTTGCTAATATAATGATTGATTTGAAATCATAGTCATTCATTATAAAATTAGAAGAAAAATAAGATCTTGAAAATGGATGATCATAATGACCAGCGCTGAAAGAATATCATGTGGGAGATAGGGTAGCCTATTTTGATTCCCATAAAATCATAAGTAAAAAGGTTGATTGTCCTAAGTTCAAGTCCGTTTGAGATTATTGCCAAGTTGGTGACTAATGTCTATATATGGTACAGAACTTTTTAAGCTAGCCATATAATGTACTGAACACATGCTAACACTTGAAGTATTGAACTTACAAAAAATATATAAAAACACATATAAAGAATCATATAAGATAAAGAAAAGAAAAATTGTAAAAAGAATAACTTTACATGAAAAAATATCTAATCATGTAAAATTATCTTTATAGGAAAAAAGAAAATTATTAATGTTATGATTTTATTTTGCTGCCACAATCAGAGGTTCTGGTAGTGATCACACCTTCTATTGTACATTGGGAAAAAAGGGGGATGAACTACAATGAGTATATAGATGAATTACAATTGATTGAAGAAGACAGCGTTTATTGTTAGTAGTATCAGCTCAGGCTGAAACTGGATTTACTGTGAGGAGTCCTGAAGCGGTAGAGAGAAAGGACTCAGTAAAGCCGCCTGAGAGTATCCTGTGAATGATGAGGAGTCACCAAAAACTGTCCTAGAGTAAAACAGGTGGACCATTTCATATTGTTGAAAATATAACCAAAATAGTCCTGGCGTGTCATGATGCTGTGGAACTGCAATTGAGAAGTGGTAGTGAGTAGGATACAAAGAAAAGGGGGCTCATTGCTGAGATATGGCATGTGAAGCATTGAGTGAAGATAAAGCCAATCTCTTCTAAAGCTATATTAAAGTACCATAGCATGGGCTGAGGCGGCATCCTTTCCCCAAGTTTTTATCTTTTGTTTGGTAGTCTAGTCAAGGTGGGGTATATGTTGGTATTTCAGTATGCCCATATTACCAAGATTATTAGATTACAATATAGATGCTTACCCACTATAAAATAAGATCCTCTAGTGGATATAGGATTTATCATCTTATATGAAAATATTAGCTGAAGAAGCCCCTCAATGAATATCAGCTAATCTGATAAAATTGTATCCCCTTAAATCACCTTATTTTTTCAGTGATAATTTTTGACAATTAATTTACTATATGATTTTTATTCCAATTGAATAATTGGTAATTCAATCATATTAGTCAGTTGGGGTTTGTCACCTAGTGATTCAGGGAAATATGTTTAAATACTGAAGCAATGATAATGCTTCTAGGATTTTGCAGTTTAACCATTTAGGTAATGCGACCTGCTGTTATTAGGTGAAGGTTCCATTACATAAGCAGGTTGCTAGCCTAATTAGGGTACTTCGCTAATGTTATTGGGATTTTGGGGAAACTATTGATGAGAAAACCAGGAGAAGTTGCATTTCTGATTGGAGGTTAAATATGACCATGTGGATGAGTAAGCTCCTCATGGGGTCAACCTCAGATGGCTAAATCTACTTTCAACAGCTGCCATTTCCAGTAGGTGCCAATGGAAGAGTTGGCATTGTTTTCCTATATAATTTCCTTAACTTTCCAGTAAATTAAGCAGTATCAAAAAGTAAATTAATATTTTACCAACTTTTATATTCATGAAATAGAGTGTAATAGAAGAGGAATGTCTTATCTGGTTTCTAGTTGCTAACTCTTGAGAAAGTGTTAAAGAAGTTTCTTAGTTGAAGTTTTTAAAGTTACTCTGCCTAGGGGGTGGAAGGCGAGTCGATAGGGTGTACAGCTACCAACCTGAAGGTTGCAGGTTCAATTCCCGCCCTTCGCACATTGATTGGGGTGCCAGCCAAAGGAAACTATTGGCAGTTAGTAGGTATAATAACACGAAAACCTTACCCATGACGTAAACAGAAAAATCTGAGTCCCAATCTGGAGGTTAAAAAACTTTCTACAACAGAGTTGACCCTGCTCAGGTTTCATGTCGATACTTTCTTTCTCTATTTCAGTAATGTCCATCCCCCGGTCGGCTTGCCTCAAATAAATAAAATAAAATAAAGTTACTCTGCCTGACCCTGCGTAAAGAGAGAAAGAGCGTTGGCACCTTTATAGCGTTTAACACAATATTTGACTTAGTCTTGAGAAGCTCAACTAAGGTGGTAGTTTTCATACTATTTCTGAAATATTCAACTATATCAATAATTTATACAATGAAAATATAAAAAACCTGTGTAGTAGACTTGAGAGCCAATGCGAGAAATTCAATTGAAAAAATTACAAATGTGCTAATTGAAAGGCTAATTGAGTACTTAGTTCCTCAAAAAATCTACGCCCTTTATTAGATAACAACTTCTGTGTTTTGGCCTGCAATGCTGCTTTTGGTTATTGTTTCTTCTCCTTATTTGGCAATATGCTATCAGATTGAGATTCTGACAATAGCTCTGCTACAATGCGCCTTGATTTAGCATTTTGGTTGACCATCAATATTGCTTAGTTGCTTTTTTGGGTAAGCGCAGATAAAAGGTTTTATCACTTTCATTGTAACTTGATTCATCTGATCTTTCAGTTATTCCTTAGTCATTAGCTTTTTTGGATTAAATATTTTCATCATTGGTCAATTGTAAATATTTTGCACACATAAAGGTAAAAAAGGTGGTTTAAGTTCTTTTTTAGCACTAGGTGGTCCCAACCTAAGTGATATAAGTTCTTAACCTTTAACAGTGGAGTCATTGTTGTCTTCATATTCTATCTCTCTTTGGTTGGCAGGCATCAAATTATTACTTTGGACATCATCTCGACTGTCTGATAAATTTTTTGCCGCTAAAGTCAATAAAAGGGGGTTCATATCTTTGTCTTTGATTCAATCTTGTATTTTTAAACCTTGTGGTGGTTGTATACTAGTGGGATCCCTTTCAGAGTGCATGGAATTATTCTTCAGTATATTCATGGTAGTATCCATGACGATGATCAATCACTGTGACTGAGAGGTGACCAATTTGATGGTCTAGCCCTTCCAAAAACTGGTTGATAGTGCGACTCATCTGAGCCTGGGCCTCTTGGTCAGCTGCTTCAAAATTGTATGCCACACCACCTCTTATAAAAGGTATCTTTTAACTGGTCACTGTTATGGTTTATGTTTGCTATTCATTGTGCTGATATTCCAATGTGGTTTAATATCTGACTAATGATATGGGACAGGTTGCTATCCAACTCGTCATCAAGTTTGTCCACTTTTAGATTCACCTTGTCTTCCAGTTGGTGGATGTATATTGACCACCCGGACCTCCTGGAATGCTCTATCCAACTGGTCCAACAAGAGTTGTGGGCAGTGTTTGGCCTCTGCAAACTTGACAAATAAACTAATCTCAATATTCTGTTAACTATGATCCGCATGGTCTGGTGGAAAAAATTTTTATGCAGTGGGAATTCATCTCAACTATCTGTAACTAAATAGTGATTTTCTTAGTTTATGGCAGACAGTAACGTTTCCTGAGCCAAATGGTAGTTTACATATAGATAATCTTGATTTTATACTTCTAAATATTCCCAAGTGGTCTCATTGTTGGCCTCATGGAGAGGCGGTACCCATGTAGTAGCCATTCCATGACTTCTATAATGTGTTTGTTTGGTATGTTAGTTATCTGGCCTGATACTGAAGGGCTAAAGTCCTAATATGGACAAGTTCCATGGTGGTAGTATCAATTTTATTCTTTAATTTACTAATTTGGAAGTGGTCTCAATTATATCTTAAATCCATAGGCTGATGATAGTTTTTGTCCCCATATCTATGGAAAATTAGTTTAACCTTGGCTCATGTTTGTAGTTTCTTCTATAGTATTATTAAAAGTTCTCCCTGTAGTGAGCACCAGTATGTTGTAGTCCGAATTACAATAGGAGAAGAATGGCACAGATATAATAGCACTCAATTAGGTATAACTATATGAATACAGTATACCTCAAGGTAAAAATGTATATAGAAAAGATAAAGGCTTTTATTAAAAGTTTTTAGTCAGATCTGATTTAGAACTGTTTAGCACTTCCCGTGTTTATGTTCTATCTTGAAGGTCAAGTTCTAGTTCCTCTAATAGTGGTAGAACCCACTTAATAACATATTATTAGAATTGGACCATCTAGTACTAAAAAAAAACATATTATTAGAATTGAGTTGCCACATCTGCCCTTTCTATTGTGTGATCTCTCCTATATATGGTAAGGCCTTTATAATGTACTACATTTGTCAGCCTTCTCCACGGCACCTGAACAAAATGAAGTTCCCTAAGTTTAGCCACTAATAGGTCTTGATGCTGATGTGGAGTTTTTAGAGTCATCAGGCCAAAGGTTGGGTATATCTTCCTAAGGGTATGGTGGAGAGCAGTCGCGGAAACATATATGCACCTTCAGCTGAGTAATTCTGATAATTTATTGATTAGAAGGGCAGAAATGGAACAGGGAGTCAAATATCTGGGATAATCTTTTAAAAATTGATAAAAAAATAGGATGAATATAGCAACATCACTTGTGACATTTAAATTTTGGGTCACAAAATATTGGCAGGAAGTTTGATGTTAAATTGATGAGAGAGCAATCTGCTGAGAGTCATAGACAGCAGAGTGAGGTAGTCTTAGGTAGTACTTATATTAATAGAAAATGTGAGTGGGGAAGTGGTGAAGTCTATACAGCATTGGAGTATTAATGTGAGTCAATGCCATATAGTTGGTTATCCCCAATTCTCAAGAACAAGTTTTTGATTTGGGATGATAAGGCAGCTTTGAAATATTTTCACTTTATAATAGTTCCATTATTCTCGCCTCATACAGCTTTAAATATCTATACTTTATAATGGTTTTTTTTTCTCAGTTAATCATGAAACTTGGAAAAGTTTCCACTTCTTTTTGACTATAGCCAATCATGGACTAATAAAACATATTTGCATATTAGGACACCTTTTTAAACCTAAAATTAGGAAAAAATATCTGTTTTATTTTATTTAACCGAGGTAAGCTGACCAGGGGACAGACATTACCGAATATATGTGAAACTAAGAGAATAACTAAAAAATATAAAAATTGGGCACCCCAGGGTACTCAAGTTACCCCTGTTGCCAGCGGGACTGCCAGGTATGGGGGGTTGGTGAACTACTCCGAGGGGGTTTCCCCTGCTATGGAGCAGGTGTGAAGGAAAGGGTCTGTGTGGAGGAACCAGAGTGGGAACCATGATTCTATGAGCGCTTTTTGTCTTGGTCTCATATATCCATAGAGCCAGGCTTGGAAGTGCTCTAGTAAGTGGACATGGAATCTGTTAATAATCCCATGAATGGTTGGGACCGTGCCCTTGAACGCATCTAATGCAATTGTGTGTATTGTCCACATTGCAATGGGTATTATTAGGGAGCGGAGTGTAGATGGGATTAGTGACTCAATCTGGAGCGTGAAGATACTCTTTAATATCGAGAATTCCTGTTCATTTTGAATCTTTAGCAGGCATGCGACTTCCTGCCATATAGCTTTGGTTGGGGGGCATATTTCTAGGCGGTGATATAAGGGATCCCTTCCCTCCACATACTGCACATGTTTTGTGGAGGGAGTTGGAGCGGTTCGCCATCCTATAGGTCCTTCTCAAACAGCGCCAGGCGTTTGCTCTTATCCTTGGTTGTAGGAGTGGGTGGTGTGTCATTTCCACATTGCTTTCTGTGTGGTTAAATCATAGGGAATGTCCAGCATATCTGGGTATTCTATCCTAGCTATGCTTGGGGTTGTTGCGAGCATATCCCTCTGGGGGTGGTTTTCTGGGTTTCTTAATTTGAATTGGGGGCTGGGTCGTCCCATTTCCCTGTATAGTACCCATGTTCTCTATGGTCCATCCCATAAGGCGGATAGTTTGGAGGATATGTTTGAAATGAGGGGAGGTTCCATGTGGACCCGTTGCAGTAGGGTGCTTGGCAAGGTATGAAAGTAGTCTGGGTGGACTATGTGGGGTTGGTTAATTTGAGCGCCTGTGAAAATTTAGTCCTTGCTGCTCTGGACCAATGTTGTTGCGGGAGGTCTGGAGCAAGGATTTCCCTTATCCAGGTACCTAGGATGTGATTGGCATGGCTCTCAAAATCTATTAGTCCCATGCCTCTGCTTGAGCGTGGGCCAAATAGTGTTTCCAACCCGTATATGAGGGTGAGAGCCAGGCCACAGCCAGCCCTGGATGAGCGCGCGAATTGAGGTTATAAAGTAGGTGATAAGGCTATCGCATGGGCCTGGTACCACAGTATTGGGAGGATGAGCGAGTTAGCAACTGTAACTCGTCCTATTAGTCCTGGGGCTCTTCCCTTGTGGGAGGCGACGCGTTTGGATACCCGTTGTAACAGGTTACTTTCCATTGTCTCATTAGCATATCCCCCTGATTCTAGCCAGATTCCAAGGTGTCAGACAGGAGTGGTGGTGGGAGGTGTTGCAAAGGGTAATATAATTGGGGTTTTTCTTCGAGTGTTGGTGTGAGGTTCTGATGTTGTGGCCCAATTGTTTGTGTATTTGCCTAAGAGGATGATTTCTGTCTTCCTTTTGTTGAGCGATGCATTGCTCACCTTGGAGTATTCCTCTATAGTGTGTTCCAGCTGTCGGGCATCTTCATTGTTTGCTATACCTGCTACGCAGTCATCTGCAAAGACCAGTATCTTGACTTTTGGTTGTCCTTGTGCGGTTATCCCCATGAGACGTGAGTCAGTTACTCGGAGGAGCAGGTCAAAGCTGAAATTGTATAGCAGTGGGCTGAGGGGATCCCCTTGTTTGAGCCCTCTGTGTGGTTTGATCTTGTTTGTTAGGAATCCAGGGCCGCATACAGCCATGGTTGCAGATTCTGTTTGGAGCATCGCCCATTTTATGAATCTTGGTGGGAGTTTGAAGGCATGTAGACATTCTTTTAGGTATGGCCAGCTAACACGGTCATACGCCTTTTCCTGATCCAAGAAGACCAGGGCACCATTTGCTTTGGATTGGCAAATATTTGCAACAGGGTGAATGTTGTTCCATATTGAACGCCCTGGTATAAACCCTAACTGGTTGGGTGATAGGACGTCAGATGCAATTGCGCCTAATCTAGCTGCTAGAATTCTTGTTAGAATTTTTGTGTCAGTGTTGGAGAGTGCAATTGGGCGCCAGTTAGCCAGGTCCAACTTTTCACCCTTTTTATACAAGGTTATAACGTAGGATTCATGGCCTCCTGGTAATAGGCGTGTTTCCAACAAACTCTGGTTCATTGACGCCAATAGGAGGGGGGCGATTTGTTAAAAATATTTTTTGTAAACTTGTAGGGTAACCCATAAGGCCCTGGGCATTTCCTACGTGGTGCACCGCGAATTGTTTCCCAAATCTCCTCCCATATGATAAGGGATAGTATATTGTAATTTGGTGGTGTACTTTGTATCTTGGCAGTTTGAATAAATTCTTTAATTTTTTGTGGATCTGTTGGCATATTGCGATATAATTTGGTGTAATAGCGGTGTACTTCCGCCTTGACCTCCTCAGGGTCAGTTGCCACAGTGCCGTTGGTCTTGCAGACCTGTGCGCACGTGGGCTGGTTTCCGCGGGAGTGGAATTGGTGGAAAAAGTATGTTGAACAGGTTTCGCCTTCCTTTATGAGCTTACCTTTGTTCAATACTTTGATTCTGTGTTGGTGTTCAAAGATGAGATTGTTAAGTTGGGATTTTTCAGCCCATTTGCGTCCCCAATTAGGGCTATAGCCATATCTCGGAGTATTAATTTCCAGGTGGTCTAGTTCTGCCAAGGTACGCTTGATTGTGGCTGTGTCCGCAGTGTACTTGCACGATGCAATATGACGGGTTTTGTTGATTAAATCTTTTTTGAAATTTTCCCATGTTCTGATGGGATCTGAAGTGAATGGGGCTGTGAATTCTGGGTTTGTAACCTTGTTTTAACCCAGTCAGATATCTCAGGCAATCTTATATTTTCTGGGTAAAGCTTTCTCCAAGGCGACACCTGTGTGTGGGATTGGGTTGGCGCTAACTGCACCGTAACTAATTGGTGATCGGAAAAATGATCTTTTTTGTTGTAAATTTAGAGATTCTTGAGTGGTGGGATTGTGGGATGAGGATGTGGTCAATATGACTCATTGATATGAGCAGTCCATCACATATGTTGGGTCTTGTCATATGGGGAAGGATTGGTGAATTGGGAGGAAGAGCATCCTGTAAGCCAAGATGCCTTTATTGTGCGATATTCAATGTGTCCAGGTGGATAACCCCTGGGATTAGGCCATCAATCTGTATTGGGGTTATCCCAGCAGTTGAAATCGCCTAACATAATGATATCTGGTGGGAGGGTGAGGGTAGAAATTTTTTCAAAATTTTTTTTTCTCTCAGTTGCAGTGCATGGTGCGTAGATACATGCTAACAAAATTATTTCATCTTGGCATGTGATTGTTGCTACCAGGACTCGACTGTGCAAGTGTGATGATGAATTTGTAATTTTAAATTTTTTGTTGTTTTGGACTATAACCCCACAGTGAGATGTCCATACTGATTGTGATGGTGCGACCCTGGTTGACCAGGATTCTTCTTCCCCTTGTAGGCAGTGGGTTTCTTGGATGGCCAAGATGTCTACAAGAGGTTTTTACAGGAATGACAGCTTTTTGGCTTGGGACATATGAGCCCTGGCTCCCGCGATATTTAACATCCCTATTAACACTGAGGTACCCGTGGCGCCTCAGGAGCGGTTGGGAGGACCCTCTGGTCCTATCCCACCGCGGCTCATTTTAGCCATGCTCCACGTCTGTACTCCAACTCTTTCACTGCCATTGTTGGTTCACTTGATCTGACCCAATGATTCAAGGGAATTGTGGTTTTTTGCATTTGCATCAACTTTTCCTGCACAGGTCTCATGTTGATTTGATGTGGGTTGTTGATTGGATTTTTATTTTTGAGGTTCAACTTTGTTGCATTGTGCACCGCATTTTCACCCAAATTGCAGTTGCATTGTTCCTCAGTATGTGCATGACTGATGACGCTTTGTGGTTCAGTCTGGTTACTGTGAAAATTTTTGACCTGGGCATATTGTTCTGATTGGTTGGTTTGGTGAATATCTAAAATATCCTCCTGAATTTGTCCGTGGTTAATGGCAGATTCCGCATGTGCCGCCGCATCAGCCGCTGCTCTCTTGCGGGCTTTTTGTGCTGCTTTACGCTGTTTACTTGTAACTGGGTCCACGATGGAGTATATTCCATCTTCACCCCAGCGGAATGAGTGGTGGCCATCAGTCATTTTGGCGAAGTTTTCAGTATCTTCGTCCATAGCTTCTTCACAAAAATCATCTTTCCATTAAGCCCTCTTTTACAGGGCATACATGTTCCTTGTGGCCCAGTGAGCCACAGTGGTTGCAAATGGGTGGTGCGCGTTCCAGTGTAACTCAGAATGCAGCCAACTGGCCTCCATCTGCAAAGTGAAATTCTGCTGCGCTGGGAATTCTGGATAAATCCTCTTCCACTTCTGGGAAGGGGTTGATTACAGCAATAGCTTTGCCCGTGCACAGGTTGGGCATTAAGCGAAATTGCTGTAATTCAAGTTTTTGGATTTCTCTGTAGGCCACAAGACCTTTGCAGAGCTCCTCCTCGATTACCTTATGAGGAAGGTTGGTGGGGAGCGAGTCAAAAAGAGATCAACAAAGTTTTTGCTTTGTTCCATCTGGTGCATGCAGTGCGCAATATTTTTTTATCCTCAGGGAGGGCAATTTCCATGCAGATTTTTGCTGCGGCATTGGCTTCATCGGCTGTTTCAAAACCAATATCAATCCAGCCGCGTCCCATGTTGTTGGTGGCTATGTACACCACGTGAGGGAAAAGTGAGGGCTGTGCCTCACATGTTTTCTCCCACAGGGTTGGTGATTCATCCCCAAGGAAGAGTCTGATCCCATGTTCCACCTTTGACAAAGGTTGGTTAAATTGAATATTCATGTATTGCGCATGCTTTACAGTAAATACCATAAACCCAGATGGTATCTGAGTTTGCGATTTTTTGCAGATTGGGTTCCTGGTCCCCCTCCAGGGCGTTTCTTGCCCTTAGTTGCACCGTTAAGCGCACCACTTGCCGCGACACTCACCCATGTTGTATTATTTTTGTTATTAAAGTCGCCCATCTTTCCTGTGTGTGATTATCCAAATTTGCTGTTCAAATTGAATCGTAGTAACTAAAGTGATTGTTATGAAAAAGAAAAGCTTTGATTGAGATGAGAGGTTGTTAGCAAGAAAGAGAGCGAAAAAATATCTGTTAATACCTTGTTTATTCAATTTAGGCCAGCCAGGTACTATCATCTTTTAATATCAGAACTATATTTATGTTAGTAGGTCAAATTTTAGGATTAGTTTAAGTTATTCCCCCAAAGTATTCTGGGCTGGTGAACAAGAATTGCTCTTCTGTGTACTTAAATATTATTTCAGGAGATAAAACATCCGGATTTCTGGCTGGTATGGTAGAGATCTAGGTCATTTCAGAGTGAGCATGCTTTTAAAGGTAAGTTGAATATTGATATTAGATATTTGATTAAGCTGGCGTTTCCTTGGCAAAAAAATAATAGACAGCTTAGTCATACACATTATACAAATTAAAGTTTAGTTTAACCCTACCCTTTATATGATCTTTTTGCAAGTAATTTAATGGTACCTACAAATCCAAGGTAGATGTACAAGGATTATACTGGAAGCTTGAGTCTGCGAAGGAGCTTTTACTTTTTAGGTATTTATCTAATTCATCGCAAGTGCATTTGATCTCTCAAACAGAATCTAAAATTAAGGTTGAATTTAAAAGTTTATATTAAGATAACGAGATAGTCACCAAGTTGAAAAGGACAGTTTACTAACAAAACATCAAACAGATTAAAATGAATGATGCTTTATATTTTGAAAGTAAATTTTGATCGATGCAGAATCTTTCCTAGTTTTAAATAATTACGTTGATTGCTTAAGGTTGGGTGCATTGATCAGACTCTTAATGATCTTATAGCTCAGATCGTCTGACCATCTATCCAGTATCTTATGCTTAATAACCTATTGCGACCCTTTGGATTACAAAGTTTTGTATAACATCTTTGTACTTTTTATCACTTAAAGTTACTATGATAATAATCTTGTATAAATCATTCTAGATCTCTGATTATCCTAAACAGTTGATCATATTTAATGATATAGAACCAAGTCTACCTCTGGTTTGGGAATTTTATCATATGTTAGATCAATTCAGTCATTTTTGAGTAGCCCACATTATATAATTCATATGGGAGTAAAAGGATTCTTATAAATTATAAGATTATAAAACGATGGTCCCTAATGATTCTAAGGTCAAGACTTCCACAAGGCAGGTATTACCTTCCTTAGGTGGCTCATGACAGCTATTTAGCCATAAACTGTAGGCGCACCTCAAAATGTGTGCCAAGTATGCTATACCTTAACGAGATACCATAGAAAAATGGATTATGACCGGGCCGTTAAAGTTAATCAGGCTATCACTCTACTATAATTAACGTCAACTGCTGTTAATTAGTTTAGTGAAAGTTCTGAATCAGATGCTGATGTTCTCAGCAATAAACTTAAAACTAATCAAGCGTTAGACCTATCTATTATCTCTTTCCTCCCTAAAGCTAAATTTTTTATCTTATAACTCCTAGCTTATAATCTGACAGATCTTCTGCTATAACTTTAATCTGATCGGCTTTACTTCTATGAACTTATTCAAACCTGAAATTTACTGATATTCTATATGTGATCATATTGGCGTTTAGCCACACTGATACATCCCATTAACAATGGTATCTATGAACATCTTTAGATAAATTGTAAACTAAAATTTATGATCCTTGACCCAAATTTCGTTGTTCACCTTCACCTTGATACTAAACTCATGAGGGTTGGTCAGGCTGCCATTGTATTTCCATCTTGTTATATTTAAGAGGAAGCTTTCTATGAGGCTTGGTCAGATATTTGAAAAGTTTTGATATAACTTGGCTTAGTGAACCTAAATCAATAATCCTTATAAGGACTTGTTATTTACAAACCAACCTAATCATACATTTCATCTTATGGAAGTTGTACATCCTTTATTTTGGCTAGAAGATCTTTAACAAAACTTTATTATGGTAGAGTATCTCACTTTAGGTGATTTGGGCTAACCAAAGATAATCTGATAGGGTTATAAAGAAGGCTTTATAAATTACTCTCAGCTTATATCCGCCTATTTAATAGTGCCGTTTTTTATGCTGCTGCTGAGCATGACGTTGTGCCGCCTGACCCTCCCTCCCCCTTTGCCATGGTGGGTTAACAGTCTTCTGCTCCCTGCCTGGTTGGAGGTTTTATTTTGGTTTTGCCAACTCCATTTGTTTTGGGTTTTTTTGCTTTGATTAAGTAATTTCCATCCACTTATCAGTTTGCCTTATATAATTTTTTTAATTCTAAATTTTAAAGAAGGCTAGATAGTATAGAGTGAAAGGGTAAAATTGTGAAATTTTATAGATATTACCTCAAAAAGCTACACAAGAGATTATCAAACCTTAACAAGGATAGTGGACATAATGATCAATCTTTAAGGGGAAGCTTAACATCTTGAGATTCTAAAATCTTGTGTGAATCTTAATCATCCTTTTCATTCAATAGTTTAAAAATGATAAACAATAATTGCTTTACACATATATGGCAAAAATAGTATTATATAATACATTTTATAGTATTCTAAGGGTAGGTAATGTAATATAATCCCAAGTTAACAAGGATAGTGGTATGTAAAAGTATCGCAAGTTTAACAAGGAGTCACTTCAATCATTTTGGCTCGCTTAAAATGTCTGGCCAACTTGCTTCTCAGGGGTTTACTCTGCACAGATTAAGCACCAGACAACTGTCGCTTAGATCATAACAATCTTCAAAAACAACTTTACCTCTAATGTGAAATGTAGCATTGCTTTCTTAGGTAAGCTGTTCACGCTCATGGATAAACTCTTGTTGAGACTCTCTGACATGACCTATTTAAGTTGGACCTTGGGATACAATGGAATTTAATTTAACCTCTCCCTTAGTAGCATGGCTCCAAAGTATTTGCATAGATGAGTGTCCTGTTAAAAAAAGAAGATCTCAGACTGCTTAATTTATTATGCTCAATTGCTTATTACAGACTGGCTACTGCTAATTAGAGCATTTAAAATAATATAAATGAAACAAAAAGCATAAACTAAGTTTCGTTGGAAAGGTTTCTATTAGAATTGAAAATGTATTTTTATACTTCTGATAATAAATCAAGTTTTAAAAATGAATTAATATATTAAGGGAAATTGGAATTTTTAATATAGCATCATCAAGGTTACCAGGATTCACTATTGAGGTAATCTGATTGATGTTTTTGGTTGCTTTGTCCATTTATTAATTCTTGTATCTGTGAGCTCCTTCTCAAAATCATTACCCCTGAACATTGATGTCCAAGGGCCCTTTCATATGTTCCTACTTCTGGGTTGTGGTCTGTATCTTCTTTCAGGTTATTGCTTTGCTAACCAAATTTGGTAATAATCTTTTCAGCTTTAAGTTTGTGTGATGGCGCTCCTTTGATGTGCCTCACATCAGTTTTTAAGTGACTCTCAAAATTTTTACTCTATCATTTTAGTAATATTTTACTGAGAGGCTCAAATGAAATGTTGGGTTAATTCAGTTGAATTATTGTGCCTTAATCAGTAAATAGCAAACTATTTCTCTCCCTGAAGGTATAAAAGGGGGTCAATTTCACATTTTTTAGCAACGTTGTCACCTTCATTTAAAAATCTTCTGTAGCGTCAGTTATCAAAATTTTCGCATGATGTAATCCTGAGCACTTGGTAAAATTTTCGACCCGTCTGATTTTTTAAAAGGGGCTGTCCAACTCCATCCACGACAGGTAAGTTGCCCACACTTCCATGAGTTTGGTATTGTACTCTGTAATTATTAAAGTCAAGGAATGATACGCTGATGCTCTTGTGTTCTCATCTACAACACTTCCCCATCCTAAGACAAGACTAGTATAATAAACTTTTGTGCCATGCACAAACTCTATTGTACACTAAGTTAGTATCATCATCCAGATAAAGTATTTGGCTCTTCGCTTTTCCAAGACAGATGCAGACCAGTCCCAAATGACCTTCAGCTTCTCTTTCTGTACTCATAAATGATAGAACAAAACTTTGTTTCCTAGGCTGAAATTCAGTAGCCTAGTTTGTCATTGACTCTCTGTTAAAATCCTGGGTTTTTCACTGATTGATAGTTCCTAGTTGTTAGCTTCACAGGTTCAATATATGCAAGCTTTGCATTGTTTGATTAAAATTGATATGTGATAATAGTATGAAGACTATTATCAATAGTTGAAAAGATAAGCCTGATATGTCCAACCCTAGACCTGTGATAATCCAAAAATATTGATTATTTTGACTATAGGGACTTATTCCCTGTTTCAGCTGAACTTAATCCACTCTTAGATTAAAAGGTTCCTGGTTTTTTCTTGTCATGCTGAGCTTGCGAAGATTTACATCTAAGGTATACTTCTCTTCTAAGGATCCTTGATCACTATTCTTTATACCACAAAAGAGTCCACAATTATTGTATACCACAACAATAATAACTGAAGATGAATAGAGCTTATATACCAAATGGAAAAAAACTTTTATCAATATGAATTGTTAAGAATTTATAGAGGCAATTAGGCACCAAACTCCTTATTTGGTGCCTCAGCCATGAAATAGCAGCCATTGCCATTGAACTTCCCTAAGACGCTCACCTATGATGGTCTTTTACATTGTATCAGGATTTCTCTGTTTTACATCCTAAAGACCTGAAACATAAGGAGCCAGAAAACGTGTTACTAATGTTTCCCGCTCAATCACAGGAAACCAACCATATTTGGATAGCAAACTGCTTAGATAATGGGACTTTTTACCCATTATGGTAGGTAGAGAACCAACAAACGATCCTTTAGTTGCAGACAACATCACTTACCTTACAACTACCAATTAAAATGTTTAATCAGTTGGTGATGAAGCCTGACTGATCCTTATTAGTACACCTGATAGTTATTCAATGATCAACCATCAGATGCCCCAATTTTTGTTGGCAACTCTTCCCAACAAGGTCTTAAGCATTCACCCAGATTAATTTATGATTTATCCAAACCTTGCAAATTACCCAAAATCCCTGAACATTATTAACCCAAAATTATGGTCAACCAATATCCAAATCATTACTAGTGGGATTTATCCGTTAGCAATCCAACAGGTAACCTAGGAAGCTGGAAAGGTGGAAAAAATACTAACACATCTCCCCTCTTGCCTAGACTTTCAGCAAGAATAGGATTGGAACAGGAGAGTTCCGCCTCAGACCAGGTCAAATACTTCTTAGAATCCAGTAAAGCACAGCCAATCTACACACAACGCTTCTCTGGACAACCTTTGGCATGCGGTTCTCTTCTTTTTCTTCCTCACTAATGCCTCCTCAGAGTGTGGTCCTCATGAACTATTGTATTGCTGGTCTAATCAATTTACTCATGATGATTTTAGTCCCAGAAAGCCAGTTTCCCCCAGGTCAGGGCATATGGCTCGTTGTCATAATCAGGTTCTTGGTTTGGCGTCCTTAATTTCCTGATCTCCCTCATCATCCTTGACAGGAGGTTACTACTGTAGATGTTTGTCTTGTGGCAAAATTAAGTATGATCAAATATATATTCTCTTGATATTTCTCTTAATAACTCTTTTTCTCATATCATTCTTACATTTTTTTTCTGAAGAGCTTATCTCATTAATTCGAGACTAATTTCTCTAAAATTTAGAGCTTAATTAATACCAAAGTTTATAGAGTTGTCCATTATAAAAGTCTGAAATCCCCCTCTCATCCAGCTCATATGTCAGTTTCGAATTATTGGTACCAGCAATATCTGAACAATCATTTTGATGAAGATGCCCGGCTTTTCTTATTGATGAGTCATTCTGCGCAGAGATCTTTCCTATGGTCCCCCTATTACCCATGCTCCAAGTCACGCATTTGTAGGTATTCCTTCCATTGAGCTACCAGAAATGGTATTCATAACCAATGAAACCAGAGTAGGGCTATCTTGAATGACTTGCAGCCAAATCTCCCTCTCTCATCAGTTCCTGAATTAGACTTTGATACTCTCCTATATTCAGATCCTTTTGTGGATACTCCTACTATTATTGTTGTACCTCCTGAAGAAATGCCATCCAATATTAGTCAATTGTTTTGTGCCAGATCCGCCTTGCTTCCTGAGTTCCTTTTTCAACCCAGCCTATACTATAAACCAGCTGTTCTTTCAACTTAACTGGCCATTGGAAATTGTGAACATTTCAAGTCCCCTATGCAGAATTGAAGAACCAAGTAACTTAGGCTCTTTCCATAACTCTGAACCCCTCTGATCTCTCAAGCATCCTGAATTGAGATGTTGAATCATATGCTTTTCTTTTTGTGGGCCAGTTCATTGAAATTGGAACACGAAGCTTCCAGACTCCCCCAAATTTCATCATATATTCTGTTTTTAAATCCAAGAAGCTTGTAGTCATTGTCTTTAGAAAGCCGTCCACTCCTTGCACAACTACCTCATTCCTGGCGCTTATCATTGGTACCTCCACCTTATGGCTCTGATCATAGGAATGATTTGGCAGCTTTCGCCTAGTATTCCTTACTCAAGCCAGATCACATGTCAACGTTCTTGATGAAGCCCATCAGCAAGTACTCAAAACCAATCTTCCAGCTCCAGTGCCATATTGGGACTTTCAGGGTATTTGCCAACTACCTCTTCCTGTTCTGTTGCTTCCCTCCCCAATCAATAGTATTGCTATTGGCAAGTACCAACATCTCATTCTCTCTTCCCTTTGTCACATTCTCTCAGGTTTAATATCTGCATAATGAATTTGGCTTCATGTAGGTTTAGCCCTTGCTCATTTTCAATTTCAAATAGATTTTGACGGTTTGTTTACTCCTATTGTTATATATCCTCCCTCCCCCAAGAGGCTACATAGGTGGAATCATCCCTGAGTTGAGGATAGTTAATAAACAAATAAAAATATGCCTTTATATGTGCGTTTTATATTTTCTTTCTTATGAATTTATTAATTTTTTTATTTTATTTCTTCTTTTTTTGTATGGGACATGACCTTCACTCAGTTCAGCGGTCCCTCTTTTTATTATTCCCTTAAACTGGTTCTTAGTTATACTCTGACATACCAGTTATCATGATTCAGAGGTCTTATTTCAAAGACTTAACTATTTATTTTGGTTCAGCAGTCCTTTCTTAGGATTTACTTAAAAATGTCAGGACATAACCATCTTCATGGTTCAGCGGTCCTTAAGGGAACTCTTTAGTGTTTTTTCTTGGATCCATTGTTTTAGATACCTAGCATGGACCCAATTAACAATCTTTCCATCTGTGAGGTTCTTGATGAAATAGGCGTCCATCGCCATCTTGGCAATAATCTCAAATGGACCTGACCATAGCGCATCCAACTTGTTTTTTCTTCCTAAGCCATGTGTATCACAATATGCTAATTTATCACCTATGTGATGTTCTGATAATGCCAGTCATTTCTTATTGTTCGTTGTTTTGGCTTTCATGTTTTTTTTCTCAAGGTCGCATCAAATGCCTGCTATTGCATCTCATTCAGGATACTTGAAAGTCTGAGAAAGTACTGCTAGGAACTTATCCCCAAGGTTGGTTTGACCACTGAATATATAATTGGTGGTAATGCAGCCTTTGTTCCGTACAGCAACTCAAACGGCGTTTTTTCCATTGCTTTATGGTGAATGATGTTATAAGAAAACGTCACAAAAATGGGGTATGTTCCCCATGCAGAAGTTCTTCCAGTGGCCCGCTTCCTCAGTGTCATGGCCAGCGTCTTTTTACTAGTTCTATCAGTTCATATATCTCTGGCCAGTAAGGTACTAATAAAACTCCTTGGATCCCCATTATCATGTTCAACTCAGGATCACATGGGATGTGAAATTTGTTCCATTGTTGCTTAGCAAGACTTGCGAACATCCATGGCATTATAAAACTTGATCCAGGATAAACTGTGCTGTACTTGTAGCATCTACTTTTTCTAGGGCCTTTGTCTCAACCCATATGGTCAGATGGTTGATTGCAACTACTATATATTTTGACTTTCCCTGTGCTCATAGTCAGTGGTCCCATCACATTGATGGACATTATATGCAGCCAAATCCAGGGGAGACCAGTTGATACCAGTTGTGTTCTTGTGGGGTTTGTGCAACTGGCACGCCACACAGCAAGCCAGATATGCATCCACATCAGAATTGATAGACTCCCAGTAATTGTACTGGCGAATGTGGTTGGTATCTTTCTCAGGCCTCAATGCCAAACAACCTTATGCTTGGCCTGAACAATTTTTGCTCGTTCTGAAAAGGTTGGGAATATTAAATCATTTTCACCTGATTTTCAAACACTTGTCCATCCTTGGTTTTGGTTTTTATTTATTTCTAAAGCGCACCTTGGATCTCTTGGGGATTGTTACTAATTTCTCCGTTGACCATTTTTGAAACAGCTCATCAGCCTGTTGTTATACCATTTGGACCATTGGTAACCTTGATACGCCATCCACATTTTAATAAGAAGCTCCTGCTTAGCTATTTATCTTAAAGTCGTAAGCCTGAAGCTTTAATGCCCATCAAGCCTGACGTCCTTCCAGTTCTCTTAGGTTGTGCAGCCAACGCAGGGAGGAGTGGTCCGTCACCACTTTAAAGTGCATACCATGAATATACACCCAAAAGTTCTTACAGGCGTAAATCACCACACGTCATTCACGCTTAGTAACGGTATAATTCCTTTCTGCTGCTAATAACATCTGGCTCACATAAGCTACCAGATGCTTGTCCTTGAGCTCATCTACTTGACTCAGCATGGCGCCAATCGCTGTTAACAAACCATTGGTCTGCACTATAAACTTCCAATGAAAATTTGGAGATTTAAAAATTGCCAAATTTATCAGATATTGACATAACTTATTGAAAGAACTCTGGGCCTCTTCATTCCAAACGAATCCTTTTTTGAATCCTTCAACAAATAAAAAAGGGGCTTGACTTCTTGCAAAATTCTGTTTAAATTTTTAGTGATATTTTACCATTCCAAGGAACACTTGGATATCTTAGACATTTCTCAGGGATGCCCGTCTGCTCTATGGCCTCAATCTTCTGGGTTTGTAGCTGCAGTCCACTGGAGTTGATGACAAACCCCATATATTCCAACTCTTTCTTGAAAAAGTGGCATTTTCTCAGCTTAATCTTCAGGTTAGACAACGACAGTCTCTTTAAGACTTCTTCCAAGTGGTGTAAATGATCAGCAAATGTCCTACTGAACACATTTATGTCGTCCAAGTACACCAGGACGCTTGAAAACTTCAAGTCATTTAGTATGAAGTCCATAGCCCTCTGAACATCGCAAGCGCATTGCAAATACCTTGGTGCATCCAAGTTGGTTGGTATAGCTCCTGCGCGGTGATGATCGCGCATTTCTCCTGTTTTCACTTGGCAAATCGATTTGCCATATAACTGATTTTAGTACCATTGCTGAGAAATACTTATTGTCCTCATAACCAATCTAATGCATCATCAATTTGTGGTAGTGGATACAAATCCTTCTTTGTATTTTTTTCAGATTCCAATAGTCTATAATTACCTGATTAGAGCCATCCTTATTCATCATTATCAGGATAAGGCTCGCTAAGGGACTCAAAAATAAAACTAGGAGCCCATGCTTTACTAGTTTGCTGATCTCCTCTTGCACTACCACTTCAGAGGTCTTTGACTGTCAGATCATGTCTCATTCTTAATGGTAAATTTCCCCAGTATTAACTTTATGGAAGACATCCTTTGAACATCCCAAATCATGATCATCCTGGGCAAAGATATCCCAATTTTTCTCAAATAGTTTGAGCACCTCCTCCTGCTGTCTTTCCATCAGATCAGCGAGTTGCTCTCAGTTGACCAATATTAGTTCACTTAAACACCACTTACAGCAACCCATCTCATCAAGGGTCTTAAAATTACGAAATTTCCTTAATTCAACTGTTGGGATCAGATGAACAAATGTGATGATCTGATTCTTCTCAATCTTCGTCACTTTTCCAATCAAATTCACAAGGAGAACTCAGATTTTTCTATTTCATGGAATAACTATTCCAGTAGCCACCCCTGGTTCTACTCTGGACTTCTTTCAGGGGCTACCAACCTCTCCATATAACAGCTTGAGTATCTTCAACGTGAATTTTGTATCAACTATGATCTGTGATCCTGGAGGTATAGTCCTCAAATTAAAGATTTGTAGCGGTACCCCCCAATTTTTAGGATTTCTAATGTCATTCATCTTCACTTTTTCCCAATCAATTGGTAGAAAATTAGGATAATATCATCATTGTAGATCAAATTGATAAAATTGTTTCTTCTAGTCAGCAGAGTTTCCCCATCACTCTGATAAACTAGAGGTAGTGTCTGACCCAATATGGTCACATATTATCATCAAAGTTTCATTTATCTCCATACTTTTTTCAAAACTTGGTCCATTTAGAATATTGTATTTTGGTTAACAAAAACTATTGCTGGGGAAGATACTACTAAAGTTCCAAATTTGAGTGGTAAAGTGCTATACGCTCCACAGGAGATGGTTTTATTCAGACCAGTGGTATCATTTTCATTCTTGTGTTCAAAATCAGGCGAGGTTCTATTCTTCTTCATCAGCTTGGTCGAGACAATATATAGATGGGCGCCCTACTAACAATTACACGCCTATACCCATTGTCATGTTAACATGACCTGATTGAAAAAAACAACATCAAGGATAAGTATGAGCAGCAGGAGCAAAAGGGTCAAGTTTCAGGGCCTTCCTGACCTAAAGCAAACCTTGGACAAATGCTGGGTGCAGGCCAGATATGCCCATATTGGTCCAGGTGAGGTGCTTAGCGCCCATCCCCTTGTTTTGGCTTTAGCATTAAAATGATTGAGTTACCTCTTAAATTGACGATGGCTCAATTTAATTAATTTGTGAATGAGGGTTTGAAACCCGTTAATTATATGAAATATCCAACTTGGGTCAGCCTTTTCTACAATCAATTACTCGAGTTCAGACTATTTTAAAGTATAGCACCCTGTCATATGGAAGTGTGTGCTTATTGGTGCACCTTGTCTTGGTATCACTTCTCCAATGTTTAATTTCCCAGTTTGGCTTATATGTTTTTCTTTGACACCAGTTTTCTCATTGGTTGCCATCCTCTTTACAATAAAACCATAGTCAGTTTACCATTTTTCTTATGTTCACTTGGGCATACCTGTGCGCGGATCTCTTCAAAAAGGTCTTGAATCACTTTAGCCAATTCATTTGTTTTAAAATTATTACAGCATTAGGTACGCCGTTGGGACGCCTAGGTTCCCACCAAACCAAGGCACCCGTGTACTATAGAACTTTTCACAACTTATCTATGAACAGCATTTTGGGGCACAGCCAAGTGTTGCTGTTTTCTCAATCAGTATATATGAGTACAGTGCTAACCACCCTCGCCCTATGTTACTTTAGCTCAATCTCACTCTGCTGGGCTATCCTCATTCTCACACTGGCGACTAGTTCAATTGCGTTGGTCCAGTGCTCCATGCACCACCACGCTGGGAACTGGCGAGTTATAGACACTCTCCTGACATCAGACAACCAACCTCTTTCCCTTACATGCACAAACTTTTCTGTATGGGATTTTCAAAAAGTGAAATGGGGTGTACCAGCTGTTGGCCACAGCTGCGATGGGGCTCACCTTCATATTCTCATTTTACTGATGGTTGGAGCATCTTGATGTTATTCTTGCTGTCTCCAGCTGGAAAGTACCCACTCTTCATGCTCATACCTGGTGGATATGTTCACTTCACGAGCTGAGAGTTATGATTCCCAACTTTCCACTGAAGTTCGTAAAATTGACACAAATGAACTAGTTTTTTCTTTGACACCGCTTTCAGACAGTACAGTTGGTATCCTTGATGGAGGTCCTGGTGGTGATGGACTTGGATAACGTCATAAAACCTGTCCCTGAAATGGTCATGGGTCATTTGTGGCCCATAATTGTAACATTCATAAACGTCCCAGTTTTTTGATTGTCATCTTACCTTAGGTTCAACGCAATTGATGTCAAATGTCCAGCATGATCTGGACTCTCAAGGTAGTAAACCTTAGAATTTGGGAAATTCAAAGCAAGGTAAAGACAAAATAAGGATGTGAGGTTGCAAAACCTGAATTAACCTTATTTTTTATTTTCAAATAAATAGTTGTGGATCAACAGGATCCTGATAATCTGATGCCACGCACTCAATAAAATACAGGATTTTTATGGGAGATCAAGCCCCAAAGTCCCAAGTTTTTGTTAATGTGACAAAAACCTGTTATGCTCAGATCATCAGGTAAGATAAGGTAAGGGTGTCCCCAAGGCCACCAGAGAAACCCATCTGAGAGTGGGAATCTAGAGGGAGATAGAGAATTCCAAATGAAGTTTGGAATTGCGCAGGCTCGATCTTAAAGGTCGCCCTTCTGGGGCCTTGCCCAAGCCATCAATTAGGATTGCAAGAGCCTAATCAATAATTCAAGTGAGGCACAGCTCAGCATCAAAAACTGACAAACACCAAAAATCTTTTATAACGAATTGACTCAGATTTGGAAAATCTGAATTTATATCAAAATTGCAACGAACAGATTAATACCATTCTTACATCACCCCACACTAAAGAAGGGCCTCTCCCTGAAGAGGGCCCACAGTGGGAGGCTGCCACCATGAGGGCTTACAGGGGTGACTTGCCTCGAGCCCCCAGAAAAATTAGCTCAAAGAAATTCTGGGCCCCTTGCAGAAAAAGATAAACAGAAAGAGTGAATCAGGACTGGGATGCTGGAATTAACCCACCTGACACGAGGAAGCATGACCAGCGCTTGACTATGGTGAGCCCCCTCCCACACCCCAGTTGGCAATGGTCTTCCTATCCCGACCAAGAAGTCACTCTCTCCAACTGAAGTGTGGAAGAGCGCATGGTCCTGCGCATCTGGACAGCTGTCCCCTTTCCAGTCAGACTGTCTGTTGGTGAGGGAGCCCTGCTGGGCCAGGTCTGCTTGGTGCCAACCAAATCCCTGGTGTGGGGAGGCCCCACCAGAATTTCGTGCTGGCAATTGCTTCAGGTCCAGGGTTGGCCATCAGTCACCAGCTCCCTCTGGTACTGGTTACTCAACAACCAGGACCTGATGTGACCACTGAGGTTGGCCGAACTGAGGATCTGGTGGCGTGCTGGCATCACATGCAGTTTAGAATAATGTAATGGTTGGGAACATCCCAGTTCTTCAATCACCATCTTTCCTTAGGTCTGATACAATTGACATCAGATGTCCAGCATGAGCTGGACACTCAGGGTAGTAAACCTCAGGATTAGGGAAATTCGAAGTGAGGCAAAGAAAAAATAAGGATGTGAGGTTGCAAACCCGAAAATTTATTATTTTTTATTACAAATAAAGAGTCGTGGATGAACAGGATCCTGATGATCTAATGCTACTAGCACACCAAGTAAAAGACAGGATTTTTGATGGAGATCAAGCCCCAAAATCCCAAGTTTTTGATAATGTGACAAAAACTTGTTGTGCTCATATCATCAGGTAGGATAAGGTAAGGGTAGCCCCGAGGCCACCAGAGATACCCACATTAGAGTGGGAATCAAGAGGTAGAGAGAGATTTCCAAATGAAGCTCAGATTTTTGCGAGCTCAAACTTAAAACTTGCCCCTCTGGAGCCTCGCCCAAGCCATTAATTAGGCTCTTGCAAGAGCCTAATCAATGGCTTGGGTGAGCACAACATAGAATCCAAACCCAACAAACATAAAAAATCTTTTAGATAAATTGACTTGGATTTGGAAAGTCTTAATCCAAATTGAATTGCAACAAACAGATTAATACCGTTTGTTAAACGAATGTTTTTTATGATGATGTTTCCATATATATTACAAAGCCATATATCTTCTCTTATGGCTTTGATATGGGCCCCATTTCAGTGTATCAAGTTTCCCCAGAAAGCCACGCTTGAACACCACCATGATATGCATAACACAGGAGGTGGAGAAGGAGTTATTTTTAAAATATAAAACGTTTATGCAGTGGCTGAAGATATGGTGGGATATGTGACCTCAGTTGTAAAGGTGGCTAAATATCCTCCCATTCTATGATGCAAAAATGTATCGTGGGGGTTTTTCTTTCCCGTAACAACATAAGTTACAATGTTTTGATTTGAACAGCAATTTTTATTAACACACAGGAGAGTGATGTGCGATTATAACAAATTTCAATTAAACTGGGAGAAAGCCATATTGGAAATGGGCAAAACGCTGATCTGAAGGGCATGAAACGCCCTGGAGGGGGACTAGGAACCAATGCCGCCAAGAAACCACAAACTCAGACACCGTACAGGTTTGTTGAGTTTACAACTAAACAAAATGTGTACATGGAATCCAATGTTCCCAACCTCTATCAAAGAATGAGCAAAGGCTCCGACTTTTCCTAAGGGTTGATTCTCCTACTCTGTGGTAAAAGGTGGGAGAGGAACAAGCTTCCCTTTTCCCCAAGCGCTGACCTTACTGCCCATACCATCTACCGCAGCTGGATTAATATGGGCTTTGAAACCAAAGAAGATGTAGACGCCTCCACAAAAGTTTGCGTCAAAATTGCCCTCCTCATGGGCAAACGAATTATGTGGACCACATACACCAGATGGAATAAAGTGAACACTTTGTTCATCTCATTTGAATCACTCCCTATCAACCTTCCCCACAAGGTATTCAAAGAGGAGCTCCTACATGGACTTGCCATCCTTGAAGAAATTAAACAACTTGAACTACAGCGGTTTTACCTTATGCTGAGCCTGTGCACATGAAAGGCAATCTCCATGATCAACCCAATCCCCGAGGTGGCTGCAGACCCCACAAGAATCCTGTTCACAGCGTTGTTTTACCTTTCATATGGTGGAGTGTCAAAGGCATTCTGCGTCACACCAGAACACGCTCCGCCTATCTGCAACCACTGCATTGCACTGGGTCACAAGGAACACTCATCCCCCATGAAAGGAGGGCATTTTGGCCCCAGACTTCTGTGATGATGCCATGGACAAAGTTGACGATTACTTTGCCAAAATAATTGACACCAATCACCACTTTCCCTGGGGAGAAGAAGGGCAATACATCCTCATAGATCCAGTTTCACCAAACTGCGCAAAAAGGTATAGAAGGCCTGAAAGTGGACAGCAGCCAAGGCTGCATCACTTGCAGCCTCCTCCATCGACCCTGGCCAAATGAAGGAGGACATAGAGGAAATAACACGATTAAAACAATCAGAGCAGAATGCCCAAGACGAGGAGGAATGGAGGAAATAAATTGAGCCACCCAATTAAAGCAGAATGCCAAGCTAAAAATTTTCCAATAATATGAATGAATCGCCATATGATATCAATCAAGAAAACTTAGCAGGAAAATTCAGCTCCAATCTGGGTGAAAATACAGGACACAATTCTAAAAATTTGATTCCCGCAACCACAGAAAACAATCAGCACACTGCACTGAACCACCATGAGTCATGAGAAGAAATATGCAACTCAAACACTAAAAACTGCAAGACACACACTAAAGTGGCACAGGGTAAAAGATCAGATGACGACACAAAGTGGACAGGCCCAATGACGCGGAGCAAGCTCAAGGAATGGAGCGCAGGGTTTGGGCGAGTGGCCCTCCCAACTGCTCCTGAGGCGCCGTGGGCACATCAGTGTCAATAAGGATGTTAAATATTGCGGGAGCCAAGCTCAAGCGTCCCAAGCCAAGAAGCTGGACTTTCTGTGAAACCCCCTGTATAAATCTTGCCCATCCAAGAATCTCATTAGCTACAGGGGGAAGAGGGATCCTGGTAATCCAGGGTCTTACCATCCCTATTGGTATGGATGTGCCACTGTGAGGTGGTCATCCAAGATAACAAAAAAGTGAAAATCACTAGCTCCTATTCATATCTGCATGGCCGCATCCTGGAAGCAATGATTGCAAGCCAAGACGACACAATCTCAATAGCATGCATCTATGCACCGTGAACTGCAGCCAAGAGGAAACAATTCCTCTAAAACTTTTCCCAACACTCACCCTCCCACCAGATAACATCCTGTTGGGCGACTTCAACTGCTGAGATAACCCCAACACGAACTTATGGCCTAACAACAGGGGTTACCCTCCAGGGCACATTGAATTCGGTGCAATGAAGGCATCCCTTGGCCTACATGATACCCTCCCCCTGGGTCACCATCCTTCCTCACATGACCTGCCCCAACATACGTGAAGGAACGCTCATTTCAATGAGCCACATTGACTTCATCCTTGTTCCAAAAACCCACCACCTGAACATCTCCAACTTCTCAATAAAAAAGATCAATTCTCCAATCACCAAGTTATTTTGGTGCAGCTTTCACCAACCCAAACTCACACACAGGCGTCAACCTGAAAGAAGCCACATCGGAAAACATAAAATTGCCCAAAATATCAGCACTGGGTTGAACATAAGGCCACAAACCCAAAATTCACAACACCAATCATATCAGACCCCATCGAAACCTGGGCTAATTTCAAAGCTGAACTAATAAATAAAACTCACTATCTCACCTCACATAAGTACACTGCCAAGACAGCCACAATCAGGCGCACCTTGGTGGAACTGGACTACCTCAAGTTCAACACCCCAAACTCCAGCTATAGCCACAACTGAGGGCGCAAATGGGCGGAAATATCCGCCCAACTAAACGCCCTCATCTTCAAAAGCCAACACAAAATCAAAGTATCAAGAAAAAATAAGTTTATATAAGAAGGAGAAAACTGCTTGATGTACTTCTTCCACCGATTCCAGTCCTGCAGAAACCAGCCCATGTGCACACAGGTCCACAAAAATGATGGCACCGTGGCAACTTACCCAGCGGAGGTCAAAGCAGAAGTACACCGCTACTACACTGACTCTACCGTGACATCCAACCAATCCCCAAAAAATTTAATATTTTAGACACACCACAGGAATACAAAGTGCCTCTATGGACTATAACCTCCTAAACTTAATCAGACAGGAGGAGCTCTGGGACACAGTCCATGGTGCATCATGTAGGAAATGCCCAGGGCCTGATGGGATACCCTACGAAGTCTACAAAAAATACTTCAAGCAAAACACCCCCTCCTCTTGGCATCAATGAACCAGTGCCTGCTGGAGACACGCCTCCTACTTAGTGTCCAGGACTCCTATGTCATAGCCCTGTTTAAGAAGGGTGACAAACTGGACTTGGCCAACTGGCGCCAATTGCACTCTCTAACACTGATAAAAAACTACTTACACAAATTTTAGCAACCATATTAGGCACAATAGCCTCCAAAGACCAGTCACCCAATCAGTTTGGGTTCATACCAGGGCGTTCAATATGGACCAATATACACTCCATCGCCAACATATGTCAGTCCAAAGCAACTGGAGCCCTGGTATTCCTAGACCAGGAGAAGGCATATAACCGCGTTAGCTGGCCGTACCTGAAGGAATGCCTAAGCGCCATCAAACTCCCACCCATATTCTTAAACTGGTCAATGCACCTTACAGAATCCGCATCCATGGCTGAAAGCGATCATGGCTTCTGAACTAACAAGATCACACCACACAGGGGGCTCAAACAAGGGGACCCCCTCATCTCACTGCTGTATAACTTCATTATTGATCCACATTGCTTCACGTTGCTGACTCACGCCTTATGGGCATAACCACACAAGGCCAGTCAACAGTCAAGTTACTAGCCTTTGCGGATGATGTATGACAGGTTAGCTAGCAACAATGATGACCAACAGCTGGAACGGACACTAGAAAAATATTCCATTGTGAGCAACACGTCGCTCAAAAATAAGAAAACAGAAATAATCCTCCTAGGCAAGTACACTAACAACTGGGCCACAACACCCAAACCTCACAGCCCCCCACAAAGGAAAAACCCACTCATCCTACCCTTTGTATCACCTCAAACGAACAACCTTGTCCGCCACCTTGGGATATGGCTGGAAACAGGGGGTATGCCAATGAGACAATTGAGAACAATATACTGCAGCGGGTGTCCAACTGCATCGCCTCCCTCAAGGAAAGATCCTTAGGACAAATGGGGTGAGTAATGGTTGCTAACCCACTCATCCTCCTGATGCTGTGGTTCCCCTCAAAAGCAATCTTCTTCTCACCTACATTCATATTCTCAATCTGCGCACTTATCCAGGGATGGCTGAGGCCTGGGTCCCAACCACCTGTACAGGTGGAAACTTCTTTGGCCCACACTCCAGCAGAGGCATGGTCCCTAATAGAATTTGAGGTCCATGTCAACCGCACATTGGACACCTGGATAAAGGAAGTCCTAGCCCCAGACCATCCACAAAAACACTGGTCTAGCGCGGCGAGGGCCAATCTTGCACAGGCGCTCAAACTATCCAACCCACACAACCCGTCCAGCCTGCTCACATACCTTGCAAACAGCCCCAATGCCCCAGGCCCACAAAGAAAACCCCATCACTTTAAACGTCTCTAACGCACCATTTGGCACATGGGGTGGACCATCATTCTCACAAGCACTACTCAGGGAAGGGGATATCCCAGAGCTCACTTCACGCTAAGGAAACCAGATGACCACTCCCAGAGGATGCACACAACGTGGCCCCGTTCATCGCAAGAATTTACTACTTGGATGCATTACACATCTCCTACTATCTCATGACACAGAAGGCAATATGAGGCTAACACATCATCTGCTCCTCCAGCCAAGTTAAAAGCTAACACCTGGCGTTGCCTCAAAAGAACCTACAGAACAGCATATCGCTCCAACTCTCATAATGCAGCGTGCACAGTATGTGGAGGTGATGGCACCCTGAATCAATGCCTCGAAGCATATTTCCCATCTAGAGCCATATGGCGTGAAGTTGCGCGTCTGTTAAGAACCCAAAAAGACCAGGAGCTGTCAATCTCCAGAAGCCTCCGCGCACTCCAACTTGAGTCCTTAAATACCACCCGCTCTCTTCTCCCTGATAGTAACCATTGCAATGTGGACAATCAACACCATAGAACTTGATGCCTTCAAGGGAACTGTGCCCACCATCCGTGGGACAATCAGCAGATTTCACATACACCTAATGGAACACTTTCAAGCCTGGCTATCAGATACGTGAGACCAAAGCAACAACAACTTGTTGAATCATTGTTCCCAGTCTGGTTTCTGCATATGGACCCCTTCCTCCACACCTGCGCCGTAGCAGGGGAAACCCTTTCAGAGTAAGGCATTCAACCCCCCTATAACTGGCGGTACTGTTTGGCAACAGGGGTAGCTCGTCTACTCTGGGGTGTCTAAGTCTTCTATACTTCACCTCCCCCTATCCCAATACATATATTGGTATTGTCCGTCCCCTGGTCAGCTTACCTCAGTTAAATAAAAACGTATACTGGGGGTATGATAGACCCTGAAGAAGTATTTGATGGTGAAGTGTTGGCGTTTTCTGTTATAATTAAAGAATATTCGGGTTATTTTTATTTACTGCTACCCTTTCACACATTTAGGGAAGATCAGCACAATTATTTTGGTGGATACTGGAGCCTCTGAGAATTTTATTGACCAATACCTAGCTGACTATCTTGAGCTGAGTTACTTGCCAGGTGGTATAGTTATAGGAGGGGCATCTCAAAGTATTCCCACGCTGAAACTCATGGGGGTTATGGACTATCAAGTTGTAAATATCATTTGTCAGACCACTTCCAAGCTTTCAAAAATCTCTTATATCTTATCATTTTGGTCCAGAGTGGTGGCGAAAGTTTGAAGTCAGAACCAACTTGAAAGAAAATGCTTGTCCTTAATTTTAAGAATGGTCATGAGTTAATTGTCCCTTTGTCTGAAGCCAACTTTCATTAATTTGCCCCACTGGCTTTATATTTACACACTCAGGCTTGTTCCGTTGCCAAAGACCTCTTTGGATGATCCCCTACCTTCCTGTTTGGAGTGGTTGGAATCTACGTTTGATGCGGCATAAGCTAATGTACTGCCGCTTATCAGCGTTTGAGTGCGAGTTCAAGCTAACCATTAGTCTGGTGCATATATCTTCGCCAATATATCCATTGACTGTATAGGAGGAAGCAGCCTTAGATGTGTGGGTTAAGGAGCAGTTAGCCAAGTCTGCTATTTCTCAGAGAATCCCCTTGTATGTTCCCCAATTCTCTTTGTAGAGAAGGCCGATGGTACCTTATGCCCTTCATAAAACTATGGGAATCTCAACAACGTCACTGTACCAGACTTACATCCCATCCCACTGGACTCACAGATTGCATGCTATGTGGAGAAGGCGAAAGTCTTTTTCAAGTTGGATTGTTTAGCGCGTTTAGTCAGATCTGGATCAAGAAGAGACAGGAGTGGTTGAATGCATTCCATACCAGAAAGGGGATTTTACATTTTTGGGTTATGCCCTTTGGGCTTAAAAATGCACCTGCTATCTTTCAACGCCATATTGATGCAGCTTTGGGGGACCTGCTGTGGGTATGCGCGGCAGTTTACATGGATGATATTTTGGCATTTCCCCATGGCAATAAGACCCATGCAGTACACCTTTGAAAGGTAGTGGATCGTTTGAGGGAAGCTGACCTTACATTAAAAATAAGTAAGTGAATTATTTAAGTCCCAGGTCACCTTCCTGGGCAACGTCGTGTTTGACCAAGGGCACATGATAACTCCAGACAAGGATAAGGCAATTCATAAATGGCCTACACCAACTTCAGTTAAGGAATTGAGGAGCTTTTTGGGGACGTGTAAGTTCCTTAATAAGTTCACACTGAACCTTTCAGAAGTTGCAGCGCCTTTGTATAGGGCGAGTGGGGAAAAAGTACTCCAGGGACAACTTTGCAGGAAGCCTTTCAAGCAGTAAAGTGTACTTTGCTGTCCACGTCCGTTCTTCACCATTTTGACCCCAACAATGAGTTCGTTGTAACTTATGATGTCTCCAACTTCGCCATAGTGGCAGCCCTATTACAAGTAGGCGAAGATGGTATAGAGCATATGGTGGGATATTTTTCCAGAAAGATGTCTCTAACAGAGTTAAGCTATGTCATATATGATAACGAGTTATTAGCAGTGGTTAGGTCTGACCTATTGGCTCCATCACTTGCATGGCTCATCCTAACCCTTCCACGTATGTACAAATAATCTGCCTTGCTGTACTATTACGCACTTCATGTCTTAGCCCCATGACAAACCCACTGGCATGAGAACCATGCCCAATTTGCGTCTTCTTATTAATTTACTTTAGGCAAGGAGAATGGTTTGGTGGAGGCTTTGAGCTGCAACCCTGCATTAGCTCCCAATCTGAAGGAGGTAGAGGTGCATAACACCCATTTGATGATTTCACTGGGTATAATTGTGTCTCAACTTCCATCTCCCTTGGCCAACGGGTCATATATTGATCCACTGGGAAATGCAGAGAAATATGGTATGTTCAGAAAGGTAGTCCTTTCCCAACCATTGTTGGCTGAAAATGCTATGGTCCTTTATAAGAGCGCGTTAAATCAGGAGGATATAACTAGGGGTTTTCACGTGAAGAATGAGATGCTGTGGTTTCAGTGGCGCCTATGGGTACTGCTGGACCATTTTTCATGGAAATCAATTGGACCATCATGATGGAATCACCTTTGGTCATCCTGAAAAGGCAAAGACTCTAAAGCTAATTTTTCGCACATACTATTGGAAGGGGTTAGCCTCACAGGTGGGCAGGTATTATTGAGAGTTCCTGGTCTGCAATCAAATGAAGCAGAACCAACAGCCCTAGTGGGTTAGTGGTACCAGTTCAAAAGGCTGAAGGGACTTGGACTTCCTTATTGGTGGTCTTCATTGTGGAATTGCTTGTATCTGATGGCTACAATACCATCATGGTGATGGTTGACCGCTTTACGAAGTATTCCCATTTTATCTCCTGAAGAACCACAATTACCGCGGATAAGATGGATAGACTCCTTGTCACTCATGTATTTGCTCTTCACGAGGTCCCACAAGAGATACTTTAGCAATTGTGGACCCCAGTTTACCTATGTCTTTTGGATTAAGTTGTGTAAGACTCTGAAATTTCGTCCCTGCCGTTCAACTGCCTATCACCCCAATCATATGGGCAGGCTTTTAAATGAACCAGTGCCTCGAACAGTTCTTGAGATGTTACACCACCATGGATCATTCAGATTGAGTATCCCATCTCCACATGGCCCAATTCAGTTATAACAACGCCCAACATGCATCAACCGGTTGTTCCCCCTTCCTCGCCATTTATGGCTTCAATCCCTCCTTCAACGTGGAGCCCGTTTGTGGATCCAAGTTGGAAACAGTGGGGTCCTTTGCAAAAAATGATTAAGAAAATACACCAGAGGGTGAGCATAAATTTAGATGCGGTCATACAGGCTTACAAGGAGAACGCTGATGATAAGAGATGAGTTGGACCAGAGCACAAGGAAGGAGATCTCGTGATGCTGGATACTAAAAACATCCCAATTAAGCAACCATGAAAAAAACTAGGACCAAAGAAGATTAGGTCTTATTGCATTGTCAGAAAGGTGGGCCACGCCTCATACCAGTTGGATCTCCCCTCCTCGTTTTAAATCTTTTCAGTGTTCCATAAAAGCAAGCTTAGGTTGTTTGAGGGCCCCCTTCAGAGACTCCACAGGCTTATCTCGTGGATGGGGCACAAGAGTGGGAAGTCAAGGAGATCATTACTTCACGCTGATAAGAAGAAGGCTTGAGTACCTTGTATCCTGGAAGGATATTGATGCAGCGGAGAACAGTTTGGTTCCAGCGCATGACTGCGCTCATGCCCAAGAACTAATTGCAGCATTCCACGAGTGTTTTACTTAGGCTTCCAGAATTCAGTATAAGCAAACCATCGCTGCCATGAAGTTGGCACCAGCCTATAAGAACTTTTCCATGGCGAAAGCCCCTAGAGGGGGTGATGCCCCAAAAGGGTGAGAGGGTAATGTCATGGCCAAATGACATAATTGATGGAACCAACAGCCAAGACAAGACTGGGCGTCAGGAGGCCCAAAAGGTCAATATGCAGGACCTTCCTGACCTAAAGCAAACCTTGGACAAATGCTGGGTACAGGCCAGATATGCCCATATTGGTCCAGGTGAGGTGCTTAACGCCCGGCCCCTTGTTTTGGCTTTAGCATTAAAATGTTTGAGTTACCTCTTAAATTGACGATAGCTCAACTCAATAACTTGTGAATGGGGTTTTGAAACCCGTTCATAATATGAAATATCCAACTTGGGTCAGCCTTGACTTCAATCAATTACTCAAGTTCAGACTATTTTAAAGTATAGCACCCTGTCATATGGAAGTGTGTGCTTATTGGTGCACCTTGTCTTGGTATCACTTTTCCAATGTTTAATTTCCCAGTTTGGCTTACATGTTTTTCTTTGACACCAAATTTTCTAATTGGTTGTCATCCTCTTTACAATAAACCCATAGTTAGTTTACCATTTTTCTTATGTTTACTTGGGCATAATTGTACACGAACCTATTTGAGGAGGTCTTGCATCACATTAGCCAATTAATTTGTTTTAGAATTAATACAGCATCATGTACGCCGTTGGGACGCCTAGGTTTCCTCCAAACCAGGGCACCCGTGCACTTAAAACCTGTTCAAAACTTTGTTATGAAAACCATTTGTGGCACAGCTAATTTTTGCTTTTTGTTTGATCGCTATTTTTGAGTACAGTGCTAACCACCCTCGCCCTATATCTTTTTAGCTCAATCTCCCTCTGCTGGGCTATCCTCATTATAACACTGACGACTAGTTTCCTTGCGTTGGTCAGTGCTTTGTGCACCAACACGCTGGGAATTGGAGAGTTATAGACGCTCACCTAACACCCATACTAAATTGACCAGTATATCAATATATGTAAACTCAGAGTATTGCAAAATAAATTTTTTAATGAGTGTATAGTGGCGTTATAAGTTAAAGTAGAGGATGTAAATTATTTTCACTTGCAAATCAGAAAATGATTCATTATTATGCGCTTAAACGGATTGACATATTCTCCTCATCTAATTTGACCTCGGCCAGATCATTCATATAGTTAGCAGATCAAATCTTGTCTGCTAGTTGGCGCGCATATGCGCAAGCGATCTCCTTGATTATTTTTAGGTCTAATACCCTTTGCTCTTGCTCTGGTTACCACATTGACATCTAAGTTGACCACTTGGTATAGCTGGTCCTGTGCGTTGTCATTGATGAAAAGATATTAAATGTTAATAGCCTCATTTGAAATATTGGAGGAACAGTATTAAACGCAGCTCTAGACTGTATGACATTAGGACACAGGCCTTTTTCCTAACTCCTGTGTGAGTTGGTCCTACTTTGCCTGAACTATATTGATTTTTCCCTTGGCTTCTTGCTAAAGCATTGAGCAGCAAAGTGGCCCTTCCCCACACTGATTCCAGCATTTGTTACTCTTTTCTATCCACTTTGAATTCCTTGGGATTTTTTCTCAGAACTGTTTAATTGTTTGACTACTTAGCGTTTTTGTCAACTTATTGAAATTTTATTTTTGAACTAGACTCAGCTTGTAGCTTTTATTAGGGGCCTCAAACGTGGCTCCTAGTATCTTCAAGTGATCCACAATTTTCAAGGTGGTAATTCTGGTTGCTAACGTGGAAGACACATTTGATGTAAATTGTGATAGAACTAAATAACCGCTTGTAACATGGACTGCACATCAAAAAAGCCCAATACTTTCACTCTGACAAAAACTATGATTCTTGGTTGAATTGGTTGGCAAAATTCACTAAGGTATGTCTTTCTGGAATTTGATCCCCATAAATTCTAGTTTATAGTTTGACATATGAGTGGAGCTTCCAAACTCCTTCATTATTGCAGCCTTGGCCTCCGAGTAAGACCAGCTGTCTCCCTCTAGATGTGATATCACCAATTTTTGATATTATGTCCAAACAGTTCATAACTGTCATAGCTTTTTTTATCTCCTTACCTGAACATAGTCATGTCAAACAATTTGAAGGACGCAGGAGCATTATCACAACGTAATGTGGGTAATTTTATGATAGCTCTGGATTTCTCCAAAGTTTCTCTAGCCACCGCTCTTGGGTTGCCTACCTGAGTGACTTGAGGAGTTATTTTAGGGATCATCTCTTTTTTGTCAGAAAATGCGGTTGGCATATTTCTAGGAATTGTTGACTTACCAAATGGAGTTCTTGGGTCCTTTCTTTGGCATTGGTCACCACATAGGGTTCATATTTGCATCTCTTAGTATTCAGTTCTTCGATTTTCTACACTAGACGCTCCACATTTAAATTGAGTAAATTTAATTGAACACAATTCTCTTCACATTCAGTCTTCAAGAATAAAACATCTTAAAATAGATCTCTTTCTTTCTTCTAAAATGACAATACTTTACCTAGTAACTCATTGCAAAAATTGGAAACCTCCTTTGATCTTTCCTCAGTATTAGTGTCTCTCTCCTCCAAGACAGCGAATTCTCTATTATCAGCTGAATTCAAGGCGTTCTTGTTGATGGTTGCTACTTCCATCCAAAGTTTTCTCAACTCATCCTTAATGACATTTTATATTGGCGTATCTTAACCAACTACCCCATGTAGTAATCACCAAATGTTATAATCCTGGGTTCTTCACCGATTGCTAGTTCCTTGGAGTCAACTGCGCAGGTTGGTAAGTGCATGATTAGCGGTGTTTGTTAAAAACTGACATGTGATTGAAAATAGTATGATGAATAATACAGAGTTAAATAAGCCTGATACAACCCAACGCTAGACCTGTGATAATCCATGAAATATGATTATTTCAATTATAGGGCTTCCTTCTCTGTTCCAGCTGAACTTAATCCTCTCTTAGATTCAAAGTTTTCCAGCCTTTCTTCTCATCAATCTGAGCCTGCGGATATTCACGTCTAAGGTATGCTTCTCTTCTAAGGACCCTTGACCTTACTCTTTATACCACAAAAGAGTCCACAATTTTTGTATACCACAACAATGATAATTAAAGATAAATAGATCTTATATCCCAATTGGAAATTTTTTTTTGTTAATATGAACTGCTAGGGAATTTATAAAGTAAATTCTTCGCCCAACTTCTCAGTTTGCGCCTCAGCCATGAAAGAGCAGCTGTTGCCATTGAACTTCCCTATGACATCTCACCTGCAATGGTCTTATAACTCTGGTTAGATTCCTCCATCAGGCATCCTTGAAAAGAAATGAAAAAAGTAAGAAAACGTGTCCCTAACTTTTCCCGCTCAATTACTGATAACTAACCATATTTGGCTAGCAAATTGATTAGGTGATGGGACTTTATACCATTAGGGCAGGTAGTGAACCAACTGATTGATTTGCTAGTTGAAAACAACATCACTCACCTCACAACTACTAATTAAATTCTTAGCTTGTCAGTGATGAATTCCAACTAATCCCAATAAGTACACCTGAAAGTTATTAATGATCAACTATCAGATGCCCCAATTTGGTCAGTAACTCTTCTCCAAGATCTTAAACATTCACTTGGATCACTTTTTGATGGATCTGAACCTGGCGAATTACTCAAAATCGCTCAACTTTATTAACCCAAAATTGGAATCAACCAATATCTAATTCATTTTCTAGCGGGACTTATCCCCTAGCAATCCAAAAAGTAACTTAGGAAGCTGAAAAATGTGCAAAAATTCCAGCACTCTCTTATTAGCTTCAAGGGATAGACACCACTATGCTGTTTAAGCCTCCAACTAAATTCTAATTAAATTCATCTACTAACTCTTTCTGATACTTTCCAGGCGGAAGGCTCTTCTAGTCCGCGGTAATGATTAGTTTTAGAAGGGCCAGAAGCTCTGCTTCTCGCCCATACAGGGTCTTGAAAGGGGACATTCAAATTATTCAGTGTTGACTCATTCTGTAAGCTAGCAACGTGGAGGTAAGCAACTGATCACATTTTGACTTGTAATTTAAGACCATCTTCGTTAGAAACCATTCCAAGGTTCAATTAAATCTTTTGACACTTCCGTTTGAAGATGGTGTGGAGTTATGGTGAATTGTTGTTTCACTACCACTAAGCCTATTAGCTTTCTCATGACATCTGATATGAAATTCTTCCCATTATCTGAAAGCAATACTTGTGGGAAACTGTGTCTTTTTATAACATGATTATAGAGGACTCAAGTGGTTGATTTAAGTGTACGTCTTGTTTTAAAGGCTTTGGCCCACTTGGTAAAGTGGAAATTGCTGCAAGTATAAACTTGGTTCCACTGGAAGAAGTTGGAAGTGGTTCAAAACATCAATAGACACATTACTGAACTGTGCACAGGTAAGATTATTGTAATATTAGAGCGTTTCTTAGGTTGACTAAACTCTCACAAGGTATATAAAACTCTAAAGATCGGTGAATTTCGTCAGAAATAGACTCAAAGTAGAATAGTTCCTTCAGGTATGCCATAATCTTCTGAAGTAGTCTATAGCCAATGTGCTTGTGCGCCTCCATCACCAGTTCCATATGGCAGCTGGGTCAGATATACTGGTACTATTTGTTCTGAACCTTCTTCAGTAGATTTACATTGACATGCAGGTATCATTAAAGCGCCTCCTTAAAATCTTTACCTCATCCTTTTTGTCCTGCCAAGCTCCTATATAAACAAACTAACTCGTATAATCAATTTCTCTTGAGCTTGTAAGTGGAACACTTGCAATCACAATAGTATATCAGCGTTAAGGTGTTTTTCCCCTACTCAGTGGATGATCTAGAAATATAACCATGGAGCATTAGTTCCCATATTGAAAGGCGTCTGTTGTGATCTTTCATATTCTGCAACCAGTGGAGCAATGCATGATTTATCACAACTTTAAGTGTACTCCGTACAAGTAAGGTCAGATGTGTTTGACTGCTTGGATCATCACCAGGCACTCTCTCTCAGTTACAGTGTAGTTCTTCTAAGCTTTAAAAACACCTTGTAATAAAAACTAAATTTTGGGTTCTTCTTCTTCGTCCAGTTGAGCCAGTATCGCGATAAGCCCAACATCTCTCACATCAGTGCATAAGTAGATGTCTTGTTCCAATCTGGATAGGGTATTTTGGAGCCAATTCTAATCAAGTCTTTAACTCCTTGAAGGCCTGTTCCTGTTTCAGGCCCCACTCAATATTTGTTTCCTTTATCAGCAGGTGTGTGAGGGGTGCAGCAAAGTCCATAATTGGTGGATAAAAATATAAGTAATATACCATAATACTGAGGAACAATTGGATGTACTTTATACTTTAGAATGGCCATAGCCACAATAGCTTTGATCTTTCATCCTGAGGCTTGTTTCGGTAGGGCTGATCTTGTGTTCAACAAACTCCTGCTGCTTCTTGAGTAAGTTGCAATTGCTCCATTTTAACCTCAGGTTTGATGCTCCAGCAATGTAGAGACCTCTCAGAGGTGTTGGAGGTGTCCTTGGAAGGTCCAGCTGAACACAGTGATGTTGCCAAGCTAACTCATCATGATGAATAACTTGAGGTCGCCAAAAATGCGATCCATAGCATTCTGGAAGGTGGCAGGGGGCGTTGAAAAGCCCTAATGGCATCCTTGTGAGCTCAAACAACCTCTGACTATTGATCAATGACACATCACTTGGTCTCCAGTGAGAGCTCCATCTGTCGTTATCTGCTGGCTTAATCTGTTTCTTAGATGTATTTTGTTCCATTCAGGCGTTTCAAAGAGTCTTCAATGCAAAGAAGAGAGTAAAAGCCCTTTTTGGTTATCCCATTCAGGCGGCGATAGTCCATACTACACAATGGGTCACATTCATTTTCATACTAGCAGAAAAAATCTCAAGGACTCTTCAACAGTCTGATTAGTCCATCTGTAGCTAGTTGATTCAGCACTTGAGCGATAACAGCATCTTCAGCTTTTGAGAATTTGTAGAGCTTAGCTTTAAAGTTATAGTGAACCTAGTATCCATTTTGTGAATCTCTCCCTTGCAGAGTCTAATGTTGTTTGATCTGGTACTAAAAAAGCTACTAACTTTTCTAATAGCTCGTCCATCTCTTTGTGCTGTTGTAGTTCATATCACCAAACCCAAGCTCATCAAAAGTCTCCTACGGTGTGTACTAGTTCAATGTTCTGGTAACTCATTATTTGGGTTTGAGCAATGGCTTACTTTATTGACTATTAAATGTTAAGTTGCGATATTCCCTAAGATGATGGTAAACTCTCCTGAATAGATGGTATTATAGATCTCAGGTGTAAATCTTGTTTCTTGTTTGCATATTCTGTCACATCTGTATACTTCCATAATGGTATCCAGTAAAATTTTCACGCTAATTGACAGTGTCATCTTTCATTTATCCCAAGGTCAAATTAAAATAGTTTCACTAGTGTTCAGCGTAAACCATTCTTCCATGTTAACCGTGGAGGGTAACTGATTCATACCCTTCTCTGTAAGGGTGAAGTGGATGGGATAAATTGATTGATCCAACTCCATCAAACACTTAATTTGCTTCCATGGTTTGATGTCATCATTTTTAAACACCAGCGGAAGGTACAAACTTAGGATGTACGTGGTGCTGGTTGTAAAGTCAAAATTTCACTTTAAACACAAGGATTAATTGTCCATTAATTAGGAGGTTCTAGTGATTTCTATTTAAAAAACTGCTAGTGTCACTAGGACCATGGTCCAAAGCGTAAAGGTAGCGCTGAGTAAGCTCCTAAAGCGTGGGTAATGCCAGTTATGTGGTATAGTACTTCATAATTAAACCAATATTTGGCATAAACTTTGGTTTCTTTATGATCTTAGAGGATATTATGTTGACTTGAGCTCCAGTGTCCAGTAAAGCTAAAACACGCACTTTTTGGATAACCACTTCCACTTTTGTAACACTCTTTCTGTGAGGGTTTCCATTAGTCAGAACATCAGTCAGGTTTCTTCAAACTGTCTCAGCGCATCAGCGCTTAATATAGCTTTTATGGTATTTTTCTATCCAGTTCATAGTTCTTAAAGGTAGCCATCACCAGCTGCTCTCCTTCTTAAAGTGAAATAATGATCCTGGTAGGCTAGTTCACTTAAGACAGATAGGCTTGTCTTGATTTATTTCTGTCAATGCCAATGACTCTTATTCCAGCAGGTCACTCACCGCTCAAGGTTACCCCTGACATGTGGTATGATGCTCTAGCTAAATCTACATTTTCATGATCATATGCACCCTCAGTATGCAGGTCCATCCAGTTTATGCGTTGATGGTAGCCTCTATTAGGGGAAGTGACCTTCTTTTAGGCGTGTAGAGGATTGATCAGTAATAAAGCCCAGCTTGATGGCAGTTATTGCAGTTTAGTTCTTTATAGGGCAAGTGCTCTGGTGGTTTAGGATTCTTATTTTTGGTTTATCGCCCCTGTATTAGCGATGTAGACTGCCTTGCCAATCTGTCAAGCGGGTGTTTTCATTGCATTATATTTTATTTTGCATGTCCATTGTAAATCAAGTGATGCTTCTTTATGAGCCTTTAGGGACTTTGAGCTCTACATTTCGAGAGTCATATGCATCTTCAAGGGAGGATGAGCTTCTAATGAATTTAACATAACCATTTTGCAATAAGTAAATCCATAGTTCCCATTGTCCCTAACAATTGAGTTTTGAGATTTTATAAAGTGGCGTAGATTTCTATTAACTTGTTCATAACCATTAACATAAGTGAAAACTCTTGCTTCATGTTTTGGACGTCTTATTTACTACTAAACTATGAGAGTATGAATTTCTTTACTTTAGTCCAAGTTAGTTCAGGTCATAAATGCACTAAGGATCTCCAGATCCTTGGAAAATCATACACCCTTACATATGGCTAACCTTTTGGTGGTCTCTTATGTCATCCATGCTGTTCTTGTACATCTGAAGGAAACCACCAATTACCTCTTTTCTAGGTATGTATATAGTTTAAGGTAAGGCTTGAAGTTAGGGTCTTCTTTATATGAGGGTGGAACGCATCATGAGCAGTTACATGGCAGTCAGTTAAGTAGCCAATACTGGTGTCTCCAATTGAGTTACTGTTTGAGTTGAGGTAGGTTTTGATATAGTATGCAGCTGAAACTTCAACTATTCTACGTTTTTGTCAATATAAAACAGAGTGTTGCCGTTTTATTATAAGCGCTCTCCATAATCGTTCAGAGTGTTAATGTTTTCTCTGCATTTTTTGAAATAAAATTCGATCCTCCAAATTCTTAGTGGCAGATTAAGCTTCACTATGGGTTAAGGTACTGTCACAATAATAATGGTTTTTTTGCTCTTCTAGTGGTCTTTATGACGCGCTCAAGATGGTTTTAGATTATTCGTTTCTAGATCAAGGGTATGGATTCATGAGCAGTAGTATCCATTTTACTCACCAGGAGTTCAGAGGAATCTTTTTAGTGATACAAATCCATATTTGCTTCATCAAACTACTCATGATAAATCTCATGTTCTTCACTCAGACCAGGTGATGTTGCCCTTAAATGAGCACCACAGTCAGTTCGATGACCTTAGCTTGCTTTACTTGTGAGGCTGACTTTTACACAGAGGTCAATTCTGCGCAGATTAGGCACCAAAAAACTGCTGTAAGAGGCATAAACATCCTCATTATGCAAATTCTCCTTTGATGCCACCAGTATTAGCATTGATCTCTTAGGTAATCTTGCACTCATAGAAAAAATCTTGTTGACTCTCTCTGAAAGGTTAACTTTAGTTGTCTGGGCATAATGGAATTAATCCACCTCTCCCTTGGCAATTTGGCTCTAAGGTATCCGTGTATATGAGTGTCCTGTTCAAATAGAGCAGATCTCAGACCAGTTACTTTATTTTTCTAAATGTAAACCCAGACTGACTACCGACAATTAGACCACTTAAACTAACATAAGTGAAACAAAAAGGATAAACTGAGATTTTGTAGTAGGGTTTTTTTTAAAAGTAGGAATAAAGTATTTTATACTTCTGGTAAAAAATAGAATAAAAAACGAATGAAAATTGTAGAGTAAATTAAGATTTTTGAGGTGGCTGTATTGTTATTTCCTGGATCCCCTATTGAGCTGCGTCTGATTTCCTTTTTGGTTGTTTTGTCCATTTTATTAAATTCTTATATACACGAACTCATTCATGCAGTTGTTATCCCTGAACCAAGATGTCAAGGTCCATTTTTTCTGTCCCCGCTTCTTGGTTGTGGGCTATATCTTCTCCTAAGGTTATTGGTTTTAAACCAATCTGAAGATATGTTTTTCAACTTTTGGTTAGTGCAATGGGGCTCCTTTGATGCACCTCACTTCTGGTTTTTGAGCAAATCTCAAAATTATTTCTTGCTTTTTTGGTAATATTTTGAGGAGAGCTAAATTGTTTTCATCAGGTAATTCAGTTAAAAGTATTACGTCATCATCAGCATGTTGCAAATTATTTCATCCCCTGAAGGTAAATTTGGAGATATTTTTATTTTTTTATCTTCAGCAATACCTGCATTTTCATATATTAGATCTTCTGAAGCGTCAGATACCAATATGTTTTGCATGATTTCATCCTAAGCCCTTGATAAAATTCTTGACTCATCTGAACCTATAAAAGGGGGTTATCCAACTCTATTTGTGACATAAAAGTTCCCACGCTTCAACCATTTTGGCGTTGAACTTTGTTCATTCTACCAGCTGATTAATAATATGCCGATGCTCTTGCTGCCTCATCCATGACACAAGGGTAATATTTAAATTATACAATATCATTTATAACAAGCTTAGGGACATGTTATACAACTAAAGTCTAACCAGATTAGTGTCATATAATACCATCCCAAGTATAAAAAGGTTATGTCATATATGATATTACAATTATAACATGTGTAGGGATATGTAATACCATCCCAAATATAACAAGGCAGGGATATGCGATACCATAACAATTATAACAATGGTAAGTACATGCAATACCACATAAAGTATAACAAGGTTAGGGTCATGTAATAAAACCATAATTATTACAAGGGTAAGCACATGTAATACCATCCTATATTGCAAGGGTCAGCTCCACAGCCATCAGGCTGGACAATATGCTTCACCCCTCTTAAAAAAATATATGGAATGTTCTTAAGCGCTGTCGCTGGAGAATATAGTTGACTTGGTCATATCCTTGATGAGCAGAGGACGCTTCCCCTCCCAAAATAAACCCATACATAACTCAAGTCAGTCAGTTCCCTGATCCCCCTATAATTACAGAATCCTTTGAGACAAACATAGACAAAATTTGGGACATATGCCAAGAGAGTTGCAGTCATAATGGCAAAAAACAACCACATCTCAAAAGGGGCTTAATCAACATGCCTGATTAAAAGGAAAAGTCCCCAAATGAACAAATCAGATACTCCCCAGATGCAGCAATCAAAGAGACTTGCACAGGTGAAGCAACTTCAAGGATAAATAGGAGTGGAAATCTCAGCATTTGATAATGTTGTCAAAAATTCTCAATTTAAGCATCAAACAAGCAACCCACTTTAACTAATTCTGGAGGTCCCAGCTAACAACAGAAGACTTAGAAACAATTATGGACAGATTTCTGGCATCCCTGGGAATATTTGACAACCACCCTGTTTTTATAGAAGTATGTGAGTCTCCCCCATTTCCAGTATAAAAACACAGCGTTCTTCCTAAGTAGAGTGCTGGGATATTTTGAACATTCTTTAATCTATAGTATTAAAACTGAGTGTGTATATTTTTGTGTGAGAATGCAATTCCCAGCCAAAACTAGAGCATGTATAGCTTGAAAATTTAGATATAATGGGATGTGAGGGGGTCCGTGTGCACCTCAAAAGCCAATTTTTAATTTTTATATTTTATTTAACCGAGTTAAGATGACCAGGGGACGGACAATACCAATATATGTATTGGGATAGGGGAGGTGAAGTATAGAAGATTTAGACACCCCAGAGTAGACGAGCTACCCCTGTTGCCAGATAGTACCGCCAGTTATAGGGGGGTTGAATGCCTTACTCTGAAAGGGTTTCCCCTGCTACGGCGCAGGTGTGGAGGAAGGGGTCCATATGCAGAAACCAGACTGGGAACAATGATTCAACAAGTTGTTGTTGCTTTGGTCTCACGTATCTGATAGCCAGGCTTGAAAGTGTTCCATTAGGTGTATGTGAAATCTGCTGATTGTCCCACGGATGGTGGGCACAGTTCCCTTGAAGGCATCAAGTTCTATGGTGTTGATTGTCCACATTGCAATGGTTACTATCAGGGAGAAGAGTGCGGGTGGTATTTAAGGACTCAAGTTGGAGTGCGCGGAGGCTTCTGGAGATTGACAGCTCCTGGTCTTTTTGGGTTCTTAACAGACGCGCAACTTCACGCCATATGGCTCTAGATGGGAAATATGCTTCGAGGCAGTGATTCAGGGTGCCATCACCTCCACATACTGTGCACGCTGCATTATGAGAGTTGGAGCGATATGCTGTTCTGTAGGTTCTTTTGAGGCAACGCCAGGTGTTAGCTTTTAACTTGGCTGGAGGAGCAAATGATGTGTTAGCCTCATATTGCCTTCTGTGTCATGAGATAGTAGGAGATGTGTAATGCATCCAAGTAGTAAATTCTTGCGATGAACGGGGCCACGTTGTGTGCATCCTCTGGGAGTGGTCATCTGGTTTCCTTAGCGTGAAGTGAGCTCTGGGATATCCCCTTCCCTGAGTAGTGCTTGTGAGAATGATGATCCACCCCATGTGCCAAATGGTGCGTTAGAGACGTTTAAAGTGATGGGGTTTTCTTTGTGGGCCTGGGGCATTGGGGCTGTTTGCAAGGTATGTGAGCAGGCTGGACGGGTTGTGTGGGTTGGATAGTTTGAGCGCCTGTGCAAGATTGGCCCTCGCCGCGCTAGACCAGTGTTTTTGTGGATGGTCTGGGGCTAGGACTTCCTTTATCCAGGTGTCCAATGTGCGGTTGACATGGACCTCAAATTCTATTAGGGACCATGCCTCTGCTGGAGTGTGGGCCAAAGAAGTTTCCACCTGTACAGGTGGTTGGGACCCAGGCCTCAGCCATCCCTGGATAAGTGCGCAGATTGAGAATATGAATGTAGGTGAGAAGAAGATTGCTTTTGAGGGGAACCACAGCATCAGGAGGATTAGTGGGTTAGCAACCATTACTCACCCCATTTGTCCTGAGGATCTTTCCTTGAGTGAGGCGATGCAGTTGGACACCCGCTGCAATATATTGTTCTCAATTGTCTCATTGGCATACCCCCTGTTTCCAGCCATATCCCAAGGTGGCGGACAAGGTTGTTCGTTTGAGGTGATACAAAGGGTAGGATGAGTGGGTTTTTCCTTTGTGGGGGCTGTGAGGTTTGGGTGTTGTGGCCCAGTTGTTAGTGTACTTGCCTAGGAGGATTATTTCTGTTTTCTTATTTTTGAGCGACGTGTTGCTCACAATGGAATATTTTTCTAGTGTCCGTTCCAGCTGTTGGTCATCATTGTTGCTAGCTAACCTGTCATACATCATCCGCAAAGGCTAGTAACTTGACTGTTGACTGGCCTTGTGTGGTTATGCCCATAAGGCGTGAGTCAGCAACGCGAAGCAATGTGGATCAATAATGAAGTTATACAGCAGTGAGATGAGGGGGTCCCTTGTTTGAGCCCTCTGTGTGGTGTGATCTTGTTAGTTCAGAAGCCATGATCGCTTTCAGCCATGGATGCGGATTCTGTAAGGTGCATTGACCAGTTTAAGAATATGGGTGGGAGTTTGAAGGCGCTTAGGCATTCCTTCAGGTACGGTCAACTAACGCGGTTATATGCCTTCTCCTGGTCTAGGAATACCAGGGCTCCAGTTGCTTTGGACTGACATATGTTGGCGACGGAGTGTATATTGGTCCAGATTGAACGCCCTGGTATGAACCCAAACTGATTGGGTGACTGGTCTTTGGAGGCTATTGTGCCTAATCTGGTTGCTAAGTTTTTTATAAGTAGTTTTGTATCGGTGTTTTATAATGCAATTGGGCGCCAGTTTGCTAGATCCAGTTTTTCTCCCTTCTGAAACATGGTTATGGAATAGGAGTCCTGGCCATCAGGTAGGAGGAGTGTCTCCAGCAGGCACTGGTTCATTGATGCCAAGAGGAGGGGGGTATTTTGCTTGAAGTATTTTTTGTAGAATTCATAGAGTATCCTATCAGGCCCTGGGCATTTCCTATGAGGTGCACCGCGAACTGTGTCCCACAGCTCCTCCTGTGTGATCAGGTTTAGGAATATATAGTCCAGAGAGGCACTTTGTATTCCTGTAGTGTGTATAAAACCTTTAATTTTTTGGGGGTTGGTTGTGATGTCACGGTATAGTTCAGTGTAGAAGCAGTGTAATTCAGCCTTGACCTCCGCTGTTTCAGTTTTCATGGTGCCGTCATCTTTGTGGACCTGTGTGCATGTGGGCTAGTTGCTGCGGGAGTTGAATTGGCAGAAAAAGTCGTCAAGCTGGTTTCGCCTTCTTTTATTAACTTACCTTTTCTCGATACTTTGATTATGTGATGGTGTTGGAAGATGAGGGAGTTTAGTTGGCGGATATTTCCGCCCATTTGCGCCCTCAGTTGTGGCTATAGATGAACTTTGGGGTGTTGAACTTGAGGTGGTCCAGTTCCACCAAGGTGCGCCTAATTGTGGCTTTGTGTCAGCAGTGTACTTACATGAGGCGAGATGGCGAGTTTTGTTTTTTGGTTTGGATCTGAAATTTGCTCAGATTTCTATAAGATCCAATAGAAATGGGGTTGCAAATTCTGGGTTTGTTGCCTCATGTTCAACCCAGTCAGATATTTCAGGTAATTTAATGTTTTCTGATTGTAGCTTATCTCCAGGTCGACGCCTATGTGAGAGTTTGGGTTGGCAAGAGCTGCACCAAAATGAGTCTGTATCAGAGAAATTGATCTTTTTTGTTGAGAAGTTGGAGATGTTTGAGCGGCGGGTTTTTGGGAAAAGTTTGAACTCAATATGCCTCATTGAGATTAACGTTCCCTTGCATATGTTGGGGCGGGTCATGTGGGGAAGGAATTGTGACCCAGGGGGAGGGTATCATGTAGGCCAAGGTATGCTATATTGTACAGAATTTGATTTGACCAGTGGGTATCCAATGGGGTTAGGCCATGAGCTGTTTTGGGGTTATCCCAGCAGTTGAAGTCGCCCAACAGGATGGTATCTGCTGGGAGGGTGAGTGTTGGGACGGTTTCAAGGAATTGTTTCCTCTTGGCTGCAGTGCACGGTGCATAGATGCATGCTATTGAGATTGTGTCATCTTGGCTTGCAATCATTGCTGCCAGGATGCGGCCATGCAGATATGAAGAAGAGTTGGTGATTTTCAATTTTTTGTTATTTTAGATGACCACCCCACAGTGGGACGTCAATATTGATAGGGATGGTGAGACCCTGGCTGACCAGGCTCCCTCTTCCCCCTGTAGACAGTGGGTTTCTTGGATGGCCAAGATGTCTACAGGGGGTTTTCAAGGAAGTCAGCTTTTTGGCTTGGGACGCTTGAGCCCTGGTTCCCATAATGTTTATGTCCCTATTGTTGCTTAGGTGCCCGTGGCGCCTCAGGAGCGGTTGAAAGGGCCATCCAGCCCTAACCCACCATTCATTGGCTTGAACTTGCTCTGTGTCACTGGGCCAATACACTCTGTGTCATTGTCCAATCCCTTACCCTGTGTTTATTTCACACAGGTTTTGCAGTTTTTAGGGTTTGCATTAGATTTTTCCGCTCAGAACTCATGGTGGTTCAGTGCAGTGCTCTGATTGGATTCTGTGGTTGTGGGGTCCTAATTGAAGAATTGGGTCTCGCATTTTCGCCCATAGTGAATCTGAATTGTCCTGCTAAGTTTTCTTGCTTTTTATTCCTTGGTGATTCAATCAAATTGTTGAGAAAATTTTCATCTTAGGCAATCTGCTCTGATTGGGTGGCTTGGTTAATTTCCTCCATGTCCTCCTCAGCTTGGTCATTATGTTCTGATTGGTTGGCTCAACGATTTCCTCTATGTCTTCCTGAATCTAGCCAGGGTTGATGAAGGAGGCCATGAGTGATGCAGCCTTGGCTGCTGCCCATTTTCGGGCCTTCTGTACCATTTTTCGTAGTTTGGGTGATACTGGGTCTATGAGGATGTATTGCCCTTCTTCTCCCCAGTGAAAGTGTGTTTGGTGTTAATTATCTTGATAAAGCCTTCGTCCTCTTTGTTCAGGGTGTCATTGCAGAATTCTGGGGCCAAAATTCCCTCCTTCAAAGGGAATGCATGTTCCTTGTGCCCCAAAGCGGTGAAGTAGTTGCAGATTGGCGGTGCACGTTCTGGTGTGACGCAGACTGCCTTTGACACTCCCCCATATGGGAGGTTAAACACCTCTGTGCATGGGATTTTTCTGAGGTCCACAGCCACCTCAGGGATTGGGTTGATCATGGTGATTGCTATCCTGTGCAGAAGTTGTTGGCATCAGGTGAAGTTGCTGTAGTTTGAGTTGCTTAATTTCTCCATAGAGTTCAAGTCTATTTCAGAGCTAATCCTTGATTACCTTGCAGGGAAGGTTGGTAGGTATCAAGTCAAAGGAGATGAAAAATTTTTCTCAATGTTCATTTTGTGAGCACAGTGTGCACAATTCATTTGCCCTTGGGGAGGTAAATTTTGATGCAGACTATTGTGGCAGCATCTGCATCTTCTTTGGTTTCAAAGCCCATATTTATCCAGATGCTGTAGATGGTATGAACAGTAAGGTACACTGCATGGGGAAAAGGGAGGCCTGTGCCTCGCCCACTTTCTCTCACAGAGTTGGAGACTTGACACCTAGGAAAAGTCAGAGCCCATGCTCTAACTTTGATAGGGGTTGGGCATATTGATTTCCATGTATAAATTTTGTTTTGTGGTGAGCTCCACAAACCCAGAAGGTGCCTGAGTTTTGTGTCTTTTGGCAGAATTGGTTCCCAGTCCCCCTCCAGGGCGTTTCTTGCCCTTCAGAACACCGTTTTATTCTTTTCCTGATCGACTTTCACCCAGTTTAATTGGAATTTGTTGAAATCGCCCATCTCTCCTGTGTGATTATCAAAAAATTGCTTTTTGAATTTAATTGTAGTAACAAAAGGTATCATAGTTGGAACTTTTTAATTTTTATAATAAATTGAAAGAAATTTTATTAAGTATGAAAAGACTATATGATTCTATTAGAAATTGGTATATTGTTATGGCTGAGCAATTTGATATTCAGTTAATTTAATATTTTAAATGGTTTTTCCATTTGTCAGTGGTTTTGGGTTGATCAATAAGCTTGATGGTTTTAGCAAGTAGTTAATGATTAGTTGATTCAATAAGAAAATTTGGTTTATCTGGGTGACTGGTGGATTTAAGTTATTTTAATGGGGTCAATGGTTTCAAGTAAGTGGTTGATTTTTTAGTTAATTTAAGCCTTTAATTAGTTTGTTTGAGTGGTTGGTATTTTTGTATTTAATCAATATAAAATATTTCTTAATTTTATTGGTATTCCTCTTTTTATAAAGAATTGATTAGGATCTTCTGGTAAACTTTAAGCTCACAAACAAATCTGTGTTAAAATAAGATCAACTAGGATTTGCTTAAAATTTTTTATAAAAATATCAATCTGCTTAATTGTTTATATATAGGATCCATTATCTCATGAGCAATATGTAAAAATCACCAAACTTGGAAAAAGTACTTTATATTTTGGGAATTGTAATATGTTATTTTTAATAACCATATAATTTTTATAATAGTTCTATAAGATCTAAAACATATATGTTTCTAATAGTATTAATATAACAATTTGGCTGATAATTTAATAATATTTTATTTGATAGTTTCATAGTTTTTAATGATTAGTATGCAACTTTTGGCTGTTTTGTAAGTTCAACAATCGGTTTTTTCTGTGTGGTGGTTCCTTTTTAATTACTTGATGGGCTCAATAATATCAAGTAAGTGATTGATGGTTTAGTTAATTTGGAAGGCTTAATTCATTTTGGGTAAGTAGTTGGAGGTTGGAATATTCGATGAATTAAGTAGTTTATAAACTTATTGATGTCTATCTACCAATACAAAGACTAAAATAATTTAAAAACCATAGCAAAGAACAGGTATTCTACTTTTTAGATTAATAATTTTAGAAAAACAAAGTTCTAAGTTTTATAGAGTATGAAATCTCTTTTACCATCCAACAAAATTGTCACAACCAATGGAGGACACCCATTCATTATTTTTGTAATGACAGTGGCTGTTCCTTGGTATCCTCAGTGTTAAAATTAATTAATGTAAGAGACAAAGGAACCCAACTCATGGAGCTGACCATACAATTTCTACTCAAGGATATGTGAGTGATTATCCTTGCCCTGATATAAGTGCAAAATTGTCTACTCTGATTACTTTGCTCAAGACTGAATTAAAGAAAACAAAACAATGAAACAAGAATCCAATGAGAATCACAGCAGGCTCAAAATAAGAAAAAGGCAACTATTCATCATTATCAGTTGAACTTTCAGATTAATCCTGACTTTGGGACCAATCCAGAATGGCAAGCACAAGAACCCCCAACTAGACAAGTTGGTCCCTCACATCTTGGGAGGCTTGGGAAGGATTACTGCTAATTCTCAGTATAATAGTCAAAACAGGATTGACGTTAGTAGAACAATACTTTCCACACCTCTACCTACTAACTCTTACTTTAAAATCCTCAGAAAGGCGATGCTGTGTGCTATGGATGATTTCTTAGGTTTTAGAATTCTTTGGTGGAAGCTAAGTCATTTCTTGGCACGCCAAGTGTCTTATAAAATATCCCAGCTTCTTAGTATTGTGGTGATGTCCATGGCTAGAGAACTGTTGAATCTAGGTCAGTTGACTGCTGAAAGAAGATTAAATGGCCTTATGCCCGCCCTCCTGAAACGTTAGTCCTGGATTAGGCTAATTAAAGCAATTAAACAAGTGCTTCTTGCCCAAGAAGCTGTTGAGATTTAAACCAGGATTTTCTTCTATAGACATGTTCTAATGCTAGTGATTTGATTTATTGGGGATGATCCGCATTATGATTAATTAGTGTCAATGACTTTTAGGCTTCCAAGGAGGAAGCTCAAACTTAGTATTCAAAACTTTAAAGATATGTAATTGACTTATAAGCTCCTGAAGCGGGAGCTCTGAATTAGAAATTATTAATAGTTCAATGATTGGACCTCCATGAATTATCAGGGATAATCCCCAAAAGTTTTAGGTTACCAGAATTGTTGGCACAATCGCCGCCACTTTTGATTAAGCAATTATAGTCCATCCAAGGGAATGTTGGATATTGCAGGTCAATGAATGTTTTAGAGCTTCTCTGGAAGTTTTAGATTACATTTCCGATGGGGCAGGTTCTCTCTTGAAGTTACTTTAAGTGGATTCTCCAAAAAGCGATAAATTAAAGTAAAAACGTGTATAGATTTGATTTTTATTATAGAAAAGATAGGATATTTTTAGGTTTTGATATGGTTTGTGATCTATCAGAGCTAATTAATTGCTGTGCGATCAAATCTTTAATCAATTGTTAGATATGAGGCTGATCGTTCTTATTACCTTGATAGATTTAGATATGATAATGCTCTCCTTCTGATGATGCCAAGAATTGATAGAGTAGAATTTCCAGAGACCAGAGAATTCAGCGAAATCTCAACACATCCCTCCTCTGTGATTGCATCTTGAGGAGGGATTATTCTTAAAAACCTAGGGTGGATATAATTTATCACTATGCCGGTATCAACATGAACAATTGAGTACTCTAGTTCTTTTCAAAATATAACTAAATAAGGATCATACAAGTTGGATCCTAACTTCTCAGTTTGCCCAACAGGCTGAGAGTGATAATACATAACATGATCTCCAATTTGGTATTCAAGTAAGGCGGGTAAATGTTCATTGGTATGTTGAGTCTCTCTTTGAGTGGTTACTTCAATTAATTTCAGGCTAGAGCTTGAAGAAGAACAAGTTTATCCACCAGATTTTCAAAATTAGACTAGAGTTTTCTAGTATGCTTTCTTCAAGTATTTCTTGAACACTAGAAGGGACTGAGTGTTCTCACCCATAAAGGCACTTGAAAGGCGACATCTTAATAATTTGATGATAGCTTATCTGATATGCAAATAAGGCACTAGGCAAATAAAAATTCCACTGAGATGGATCAGTAGAAGACATCTTTCTTAAAAATAAAACTAGAGTTCCATTGACTCGTTTAATGGCCCCATTCATGGAAGTAATGTACAGATCAACAAAATGTTGGGCTTTGATGAATAATTTTGGTAATTACTGTAAAAGTTGCGAGGTAAAATTAGTTCCATTATCTAACATAAGGACCTTGGGACACCCATGTTGAGAGATGATGTGTTGGTATAGGAATAGCGCCATAGTTTTAGCTGAGAGGGTAGCAATGTAAATGGCTTCGACCCATTTAGTTAAAATATTGACAGTCATAATAATATGCTGATGGCCATGTAATTCCTAAGGAAAAGGGCCTACCACATCAATGCTTACCACTTCAAACACTTTAGTTGGGGAATAACTTAATGTTGATAAGTTGGGTTGGTAATTCCATGACTTTTACAGATAAGACATGAGTCAAGGGTCTCTCAAATGACTTTAGCCATGTTATTCCAATAATATTGTGTTTTCAACCATTCTTGAGTTTTTCAACCCGCTATGGCCTACTTGCTCATGTCCTTCCATGACAGCATGAAATCTCGAGTTTGGGCTTAAAAAGGGTAACCACTTGGATTTGACCTTCTTTTATAAAGCTCCTTCCTGAATCATAGTATCTTTGGTGATAGAATCTAAAAAGGGCTTGATCTTCTTCAGACTCTTAATACTACAACTCAGGCCGCCCAATGAGATTATATAGGCGTCCTTCCTTCTCCACTTCCAAAGTCAGAATAGGCAGTTGGGACATTCATCAGCATTCTGATGTTAAGCACTTAAACGATGAACAATTAAATATTCATAATTTTGCAATCTTAAAGCCCAACGAGACAATCTTCTGTAAGTTCCTTCATATTCTGTAACCATCTTAAAGAAGAATGGTCGGTAATAACAGTAAAATTGGTTACCATATAAGAAGGGATGGAAGTGCTTTAATGCTAGAATTTGTCCAAACACTCCCTCTCAGTTACACTGTAATTTCGTTCAGCTTTGGAAAAAGTTTTGCTATAAAATGCGACTGGATGATCCTTCTGCTTTTCATCACACTGGGAAAAGATAGCCCCAATAGCGACATTGCTTGCATTGGTATGTAATAGAAAAGGCTTATTAAATCGAGGATGAATTAAAACAGGTGCCTTAGTCAAGGCAGTTCACAGAGAATTGAAAAACTGTTTCTGATCTGAATTCCACTCAAAGGACGCCCCTTTTTGTAACAGATGTAATAATTGTTCAGCAATATCAGCAAACTTGAGTATAAATTACTGATAATACCAAACCATACCAAGAAAGACTTCATAACCCGCGGAGAGGTAGGAGGAGGCATTCAATGAATAGCTTGAATTTATCTGAGAGGGGTCAAATCCCTTTAGCTGATACTTGATTTCCTAAAAGCTCCATTTCATCTTGGAAGAATTTACATTTAGAGGGTTTGAGCTTTAAGGAAGAACTTTGACTTCACCTGAAAACTTCTTTTAGATGGCCCAGATGTTCAGTAAAAGTTTTGGAAAACATAACATATCATCAATATATACCAGAACATGTGAGCTTAAAGTCCTATAACATACCATCCATAGCCCTTTGAAAAGTGGCTGGGGTTTTTCTCAATCCTTTAGGCATCCAAGTTGGTTCAAATAAACTTTCACTGGATATTAAGGCACACTTAGCTTGGTCTGCTGGGGATAACTCGATTTGCCAGTACCCACTGGCTAAGTCCATGGCTGAAAGATAAGTTGATCCAGCCAACAACCTAAGGGATTCATTGATCCTAGGTAAAGGATAACTGTCTCATTGATTAATAGCATTCAATCTACGATAATCCTTAACCACTTGGTGAGAACCATCTTTCTTCTTATTCAACAGCAATGGAGAATCCCAAGGACTATTGGAGGGTTTCAATAGTCAAGCCTCCAATAGTTGATGCGATTCTTTGGTAACCTCCTTCTTCCCCTTTAGACTTACGATAGGGCTTTATGAGAATAGGATGTTGATCACCAATTTCAATGAAGTGCATTACTCCTTTCATCTTACCAAATTTGTAAGTATGCTTGGCAAAAATATCGATGTATTCTTCTAACAACTGAAGCACTTGTTTCTCCTGTTCACTAGTGGGGTGTTTTTTGATAGCAGGCCTTACAGTCATAATTTCCTGATCACTTTCCAACCCAAAATCTTGTAGGCTTCCAAAAGGCTTAACATCATAAATCTGGGATATGGGCAAAAACTTGACATAAGCAATTGGGTGCTTTTGATCTACCATTTTGGCTCATTGGTAAGATTTTCTAATAAAACAGATAACAATCCTGAATAAGCATAATCCAGTACTCCAGGACAAGGCAAGATTTCTTTAGCAGAAGGATTGAAAATGCATTGGACTTACAATAAATGTTCTTTGGGAATCAAAAATGTAAAGTAATATTAACAATTACCTGCGATTTTGAAAAAATAATTGAATTTTTGGGGGAGAAAATAGGCATCCCCTCTTTGATATCCGCTGATGTAGGGAGAGATTTTACATGAGGGTCGCCAACATGGTATTAAATAGAATAAGACCTTTTAGACCCCTCCAACAGACATAAACAACGTCATATATGGGCATGTTCAGACAAAATTAAGGGAACTCTATACCTCAAGAGAGATAGCGATGAGTCAGGGTAATTAATAATTCTATTGAATTCCTGCAAAAATGAGTCCCCAAAAGTAGTTTATAACTCAAGTTATCAAGGATGATGGCAGGGATTTCGTTTCTAGTTGAACAGACCCATCGTAAAATACTGCCTTGCTCATGGTCTTGATCTTCTTCAAGCAAAATTTGAGAATCCATAGTAGTGATAGACGTTTTTGTTGGTGCGTAACTCAGAGTAACCCTGCAGTGAGCACCACTCTGGAAGTTTTAGATTACATTAACTATGGGACAGGTTTTCTTTCAAAGTTACTTTAAGTGGATTCTCCAATAAAGCGATAAAGTAAAGTAAAAACAGGTTATACATTGACCTGATTTCTTTATCAAAAGGATGGGATTTTTATAAGCTTTGATATGGTTAATGAAATATCAGAGCTAATTAATTGCTGTGTGATCAAATCTTAAATCAGTTGATCAGGATGAGGCTGATCGTTCTTATTAACCTTGATAGATTTAGATAATCTATGCTCTCCTTCCAATGATTCTGGGGGAATCAATGGAGTAGAATTTCCAGAGACAGAGAATTTGGCGAAATCCCAACAATTCCTTTCCAGAGACCAATGCAATAATTCTTATAAGTGGGCATTAAATTGCCATGAGTGCTATATTATGTGTGAAAAATATCCCTAATAAAGGTTCCTTGTCCTCGGCTTTATTAGTTATTACTAGTTTTTAAGGTTTATTGTAGGCAAGAATGTCTAAATATTTTGAGTGAAACAAGGCAAAGTTTTCTGGACCATTACTAGCTCAGAATTAAGTTTCTTGTCATCAAACTGGGAACTTTGTTAGCTAAGTGAATAAACCCTCTCAAACCTGTGCAGTCATCACTTTTTAACAATTGGTGCTTACTACAGTGGCTTTTTTGGGCTGATGCTGTATGTAAATAAGAAATGATGAGTATGAGTGATGAAACATCAATTAAAGGTGTTAACTGCCTAGTTGAGGTTGTTGAAGGCTGGATACCTTAAAAAGTGGACTTCAAGTATTTTGGAATGGAGGCTACTGTAAATAGCTATGAGTCAATTTATTATATCATTGAGCAGAAAAAAGAAGCCAAGGAAGAAGTCATGACATTGCACCTACTAGTTAGCAATATGAAGACTGCGAACCAGGTTGAAAATAAATGAGTTTAGGATGAGTTATCAAGTCTCAAAGTTACATCTTTGGACTCCATATGCAAAATCAAGAAGAGGTCCTAATCAGAAGAATTGATGCCGTGGACATTATTATGACAAAACATGGTTTAGACCTGATTTAGGTGTAAATTAGTTCATAATCTTAGTGAAGACCTTAGACAACAACACTGACAAACATCATCAGATGACCAAAGAGTCGGATGAACTGTGGTCAAATTATCAGAACTTTAAGGGGTGGAAGTTGACTCAGAAAAATGGGAGAAACCCTTCACTGATTGTCTAGCCAAGTTGTATAGTATTAAAGGCCGTTGTCCCAAGAATCCCAAAAGTGAATATGACCTTTTCAGATGAGTTCTCATCTGTGGAGACAGCCTTAGGAGTCCAGCCTTGAATCTTATGGAAGGCGCTTAAAATTCTGCCTGCTTAATTTATACAGCGTCTTTTTCCCATCAGTTTGAGTGACCAGATGGCGTAGAATACTGCCACAAATCTCCTCAATACTGTAAATTTTTGGCCAACTCAAAAACTTTTAGAGTTTTAGAGGAACCACTTTCTAACTTTATTAAGCTTTTCAAAATGACCATGGTAAGATGAAAAAACCTTCAATAGGCTGTGACTGTGATCAACTGTCGCAATATGGCAAGTCTGAATCTTGTCCTACCCCTAACTATCTGCCAATTAATAGATTTATGCTGTGGAAAAGGAAGCCATTTTGCTGGAGTTCAGCAGCCCTAAACACATCACCAACTGGAAACAAGAATTCATTGGCATTCAGTTACATAAAGATGAGACCGTTGAAACCTTTGCTGACTGATTTTATATTGAAGCCCAGATACTCGCTGGGGCAGGAGCGTTGGCAGATTTTGATGCTTAGATGCAATGAAGTTATGTTGTGGGGCCATAAGGATCTAAATTAGGCTATACTTCCCATTTTAAATGCGGATACAAAGATTTCTCTGATTTTAAAGCTTTGGGCTTTGTGGGACCACCTTTGATGTACCTAATAAAAACTCTCATAGCATCAATACTGCAAATATGAGTTATTCTAAAATCCCCCATTAATAACTGAGCGGCAGAAAACCCAGATCTGGGACTATTTTCTCAAAAACCCATAATAGAGAATGTAAAATATCAGGCCAGTTGTTCAAATTGTGGAAAGTACGGCCATATTATGCAGAACTGTCAAAAAATCGGACAAGATCAATATGGTTGTACCTGCTGACAATCAAAGGTCTTAGATAGGAATCTCTTGGGCGGATTAGACAGAAAATAGTCTATTTCCGCCTATGCTCAAAGTCTCCTGATTTAGTAAAGCAATGATATAGAGCAACCAATATGGGTAGCAAGGCTCTTGTGGTCACCCATTTGCAAGCAAAGGCCGTATACCCTGAAATAGAGAAATTGTGGCGTGACTATATGTGAAATATCTTTAAGCCATGCAAGCATACATGGAGTATGATAGCAGTACCTTAGACAATGTTAACATACTAATTCACATGGCAACTATTAAGAAGTGATTTTTTGATGTAGCTGAACAGCTTTCTTAATTATTTGAATCAGCTACTTATGCCACAATTTTCTAAGTAAACAATATTTCCTTTTATTCTGATTGTATTTATGAAAATATTTGGTAAATTGAGTAAAGGTTAAGCCATCATTGACAGTGGAGCTCCAACTAATATTGTTTTTATGAAGCTAGTAAAAAAATTTGAGGCTCTCACCTTATGTGGATCCTAATAAGGTTTACAGAACGTGGGCCTGCATACCACTACTTCTTGGGGAACATATATCACCTTATCTATTTTTGGATCCCTCCTTGTCACCTCACTGACCAGATTTTTTGACAATTATGAGTTATTATAGATTGACTTGCACTGACTTCATGTTACAGTATAAGTTTTGGTGCGAATTTCAGGAAATTATTCTTAATATTAGAGGCAAACTTTGCCACTATTTTATTTGAGAAAGGGGACCCACCCCTGAATAAGAAAAAAGATTATATTAGTCTGTTATATGCAGATGGAATCAACCCAGTGTAGTATCATCAGATTATTAAAAGGTTTTAGGACCATCTAGTACTAAAAAAAAGGTTTTAGGCCGCCACCAGTTCAAATTGAATTCCAGTGGTTCCCTTAAGATCGCAAAGGCCAATTGTTGTTAATATCAAGGACCAGTGCATCATAGGAACTGGTCTTACTTTGGAAAATCACCAAAACCTGTATGCTTAAATCCATGCACCATGACAGAAAGGTAGAAATGAACCCCATGTTGCAACTGGGATTTTAATTCACATTCATGGCTAGATTCAGGTACTGGTCGCCAACCTATTGGATAAGCCAATATTGAAAGATAAGAATCAAGTAGTGGCCTTTGATTATTCAATTCCTAGATGAACTTTAATCTTTTCAAGTCATTGGCCAATTAAACAAAAATTGGATACCCAATAATCTCATATTGAAGGAAATTTCTGAACATTCAATCCAAATAAATTAACAGGGATCTTAAAGGTACAGAATGACACTTTCTAAAGCTCATTTCAATTGTATTCTGGGGTTTTCATGAAAGATTACTATGGCCATGGTTGCATCAAAGGTATAGTTCATAAGGTCAATTATGGGATCAATCGCCAATTTGTATGTGACCAACATGACATTTGCAGGAAAATTAGTCTATAGTTGCTGAAAAAGTTGCTAAGCTACCCAATTATAGGTTGTTGGCCCCATCTTCAAGCCCATTGGGCAAATCCAATCTTTAAAAAAGAAAGATGAATTCAACTGGGTTGTCATAACTTACCATTAGTTGAATAAAATGGTTAAAAAACTGTTACCTTCTTCCACAGACTGACAATGCTCTTGATTTCTTAGGAGAGGCTAAATTATTTTGGGCAATAAATCTTATAATTTAAGTACTGGCAATTGATATACCTAAAGATGATTGAGTAAAGCGCGATCAATACTCGCCATGGTCTATATCAACTGATGCAGATTCCTCAATATCCTTGCAATGTGCTGGTAACATATCAAAAAGCAATGGATACAATTTTAGGTGATATAAATTTGTCATGCGCTCTCATCTACTTAGTCAATATCAATTTCTCAATAACACTTTTACAGAGCACCTTGAACATTTGTAAATTTTTTAAAATAAAATACCAGCAGTAAATCTGAAAATAAAGCGTATTAAATGTAAGTTCTTCAAAAAGGAAATCAAATACTTGAATTTTGTTGTAGACGCCAATGGACTACGCCCTTAAATATCCAAAGTTGAGGCAATTCAGATCATGCCAACTGAAAAGTGTTTAAGGTGTACAGGTATCTTTAAGATGGTTGGCTATTATCTCCGGTTCATTAAAAACTTTACTTCCATTACTAAGCCACTTTTTTATCTGTTGAAGGATCCCAAGAAAGGCTTTGTATTGGATAATGAACTCAGGACTTCTTTAATGCTCTTTTGAATAAACTTAATGAAAGAGCCAATATTGCAATATCCAAGTTTTAATCTGCTCGTTAATTATTCAAACTGATGCATCCTAGATGGCAGTTGGTTCCGTGTTAAGTCAGGTGGACAAATTATTGATGATCATTGTAGCATATGTGAGCCATACTGAGTAAGTAAGAGCTAGTTTATACCTTAACCAGAGGAATATCTTTTAGTGATATCTGCCAGTAAGAAATTCAGAGTATTTATCCATGGAGTGCAGTTCACTTTGGTGACAGACCATTCCTCGCTGAAATGCTGCATGACTTGAAGGAGCCTGAAGGGAGATTGGTCCCATGAACTTTAGTTACAAGTATATGATTATGATATTGTGCACTGAGAAATTACAATGCATCAAAACGCAGATGGATTGTCACGGTCGCCAATGTTCTGGTGTACAGAGTAAAGCAGAAGCATTGTATGAGAATATTCTTTGTGTGGATATTGGGGATTAGCCACCTGAGATTTGGCAAACAATTAACAAAGCGATTTAAAACATGTAAATTCATTATGGGTAAATTGTTAAACTTTTCAGGGTAGCAATCCTACTGTTTCCATGTCCATCTGAGCGCAGTCAATTATTGATGCGGCTCACAATGTAACTGGCTATGGGGCTTGTAGAAAACTTTTGTCAGGTCCAACGGAAGTACTACTGGTAATCCTTCAAATTTGAAGTCATAGAAAATCTTGGTTGTTGTGCGATGTGTCAGTCACACAAGACCTCTAAGAAAACTACTGCTTTCTGGCTAGTGGAGCTCAGTTTAATTGATATACTATATCCATTGACGTTGTAGGGCATATAATTATGAGTATGAATAATAGTTAATAAAACCATTGTAGCTATTGAACACCTGACTTGATGAGTAGAGACACGTGCTATAGCTAAAGTAAATTCCAGCAGTACTGCTAAGTTTATAATGGAGCAGTTAATTTATTGTCATGGTAGCTCACAAACTCTTAAACAATAATGGCATCAACTTTACCATACATATCATTCTGAAGAGCAATGAGCTAATGGGAATACAAGGAATACTAACTACACTTTACTATCCAGATTTAATTGGAATATTCAAAATGCTAAATGGTACTCTGGCTGCTACCTTTAAGGAGATTGCCACTGGAAAATCTTCCATCTTGTTAACCTATTTGTTAGCGGCAACTTTTCCTATAAGTTTAGTTATCTTTCATCAATGAGGAAATCATCTTTTTACAATGCTTTAGAAAATTGGGCTAATTTAACACCAAATTTTATATTCCACACTTGAACTGAGCCTACAATGACGCCCCTGAAGTATTTTGAAAGCTTGACAAAAGTCTTGATAGGGTTACAGTCTTTTGTTTATAAGAAATATTTTCAAGCTGAAGCTCAAAGCTAAGGAATATGGAGATTCAAAGTGGCCAACCCTACCTAATTTTAAATTGGTGATAGTGTCAATTATTTCAGCTCTTATGGCTTCTGATGGCAGAATAAGCCAGACAAGCTCTGGTTCAAACCATTCTAGGATATTGACAAGTTGGCCTTGGATGCTATATGATTAAATACTTCTTCATGAACATTTTTTATTAGGGTGCATTAAAAGTTCAAAAAGCATATAATTGATTAACAAAATGATGCTATTTTTATAAATCCAATTGTACTGTTAGAATGCATAATTAATTTTAACTGTGGCATAAAGTTATCAGATAATTTGGCATTGTTTGTTGACCAACTTTCTTTATGGATCTGACATTGTTATATCAGCCTTAACTAACGCATGTAGTTTACACTTTGTTTTATGTTATTGATGACATATATTGCCATTGGTTTTCGCCACCTTTAGGATGTGGGGGTTGTGCAAAGGATTGGTGTCTGTATACATGTTGGAAGAAGATAATCTTAATAAGTGGAGGGATGTGTTTGGATCTTAACCAGGTTATTCTTTTACCAACATGTTCCAATACTAGTGACTTGATTTATTGGGGATGATCTCCATTATGATTATTGGTGGCAATGACTTTTAGGCTTCTGATGAAAAAGTTAAAAATTAGTCTTTTATCACTCATAATCTATGTCAATGACTATTAGGCTCCTAAGGTGAGAACTCCAAATTTTAGATCATGGGTAACTCAATAATTTATTTTTCATAAATTATCTGGTATGATCACCAATACTTTTAGTTAACCAGACTTGAGAGAACAATTGCCACCATTTAGGAATTGGGCAATGGAAGTTTCAAACAATAGTTTTCCAAATGCTGCAGGTCAATGAATCTAATAAAATATATCCTCTGGCATCCAATGCTGATGATTCTAATAGGTGGCATTTGATTTCCATGTGTGATTTATATATATAATTATATCCCTAATAGAATTATCTTATTCTTGGTTCTATTAATTAATTCTAGTATCTGTTATATGGTTATTGTAGCTTGGAAGTGTTTAAATAGTTTAAGTGAAAACAAGTCAAGTTTTTCCTGAACCGTTACCAGCTCAGAATCGCATTTCCTGTCATCACACTTAAACTTTGTTAGTTAATTAAATAAACCTTCTTGAACATTTGCATTTGCCACTTTTTAACAGTAGAAAAACTGATCACCCCCCTCGGATAGGATAACCTGTCAGGTGCTGGGAGTTCTGGATGAATTATGATTGTGAGCTACCCTAACAGGCAACCTGAAGGTTTCTAAGGGAAAAAATTGTTAGTCTTACCTAATGTCCTACAAGGAGAGGTTAAAACGTGGGCTCATACAGTACTTTATTAAAATCACCATTTAATTGGAGCCCCTCCCTCTCTCCACGATTGTATTATCAATGGTAGCTACATAGTGTCAAGAACACAACTTATCTGCTCTCTATTTCACTGATGGGCCCTCACCCCATACTTTCATGACCATATCAAGGACTTTCGAAGCTAAATGACTTCAGACAACTTCCAGAGGCTAATATCATTGACACTTTCTGGATCTCCCTCAAAAAGGGGATGTGTTCTCATGCAGCATGGTACAATAGACCTCTTACCTTGGAGGGAGCATACAACCTGTCTCAACAGATTATTGCTTGACTTTGTTTCAGATGGCGTAGGAAACAGACCCCACCAAGACCATACCACCGGGCCAAAAGGCCACCACCATCCACTCATAATGAGGGCGTGCTTATGGTATTGGATTGGAGAAGGTATCTGGCTATGAAGAAAAGGAATTGGACCAACTTTCCAACATCGCTTTTGAATCCAACCTGATAAATAAGGACCATTAAGCTACCAACCCACACACCAGTAGTACTTTCTCTTGCCATCTATGCCTCCATGTAGTCCCGTTATACTGAAAAATTTTGGTTTGGTTCCCCCTATCCCATAACACAGAAAATAAACCCAGATCCTTCATGGGACAGCCAGTCATCCTCACAATTAAATGGCCACCATGGTCTACTGCATTGCAACCTCCAGGATTCTGGTGGCGCAGACCGAACCCCAAGGACCCAACCTCATGAATTTTATGGGTGATGTGGCAAATAGACACTGGGTATTCTCTTTATCCCAGTAAACCCAGAAGCGCCAATGGTATCCCCTTACCAAATTAAAATGATAAACTGACTCTTAAAAAGGCTGCCAAACATGATCATCAGAATATTAACTGCGTAAGCCCTTTATAAGACCTAGTAGACCCCTTTTTAGCCCTACTATCCTATGCCCACATGGCATCAATGCCTTCCAATCTCAAAAGCCCAGACCATGACAAATTGTCTGTGGACATTGATACTAACCCCAGTGTATTGCCATTAATACCTTTTATAACTTTGATTGCACTTATTTCTTGTTTTACATGGATACCACAGTAGGTTTGAGGCGCGTGGTAATAAACGCTTTAGTGAATACTGTCATGTCAAATATTTTTATTGACCTTAAGGTGGCCCAGGCACTAGAATTAATGGCCAATATGGGGCCACAGTCATGAGAACTTCATGTATACCAATGATTACATTGCCCCTGTGCGAGCCGCTACAATTCATGGCCCATAAACACCTCTTTTATGCAATCTTTCGGCAATTTCAGACCTACGCTACCCCATGATCTTAGGTTAGGCTGGTGGCGCTGACAGTTGGAATACATTAACCTTAAGAGGAACACACTTGCTTTCACATCCTTCTATCATGCGGTTGAAATCACTCTATGCCCCTACCCTGATGGAAGTCAATGCAATTGCAGCTACTGTGGAGTACACCTCCTCTGAAGCAATTGCAGAACTGCCCACAATGCCCCATATCCTCGAACCCTATAAGGAAATCTTCCACATTATTGATGTGAACCATCTGCCGCCCCAATCAAGTTTGACTTAGATTTTTCTAACAGTAGACTTTAGGATCAACTGTCCTCTCTAACCCTACACCACTTCCATATATTAAGCCTTGAAAAGTTGGATTGATGAAAAAAACCAAAGGATAGATAATTAAGAAGGTAATTCCAGTGGTGTCCTCAGTGGTGTTGACCCAGAATCCTGACAGCACTCTGAAGTCATGTGTGGACTATGCCACCTAAATAACGTCACTGTTCTTGACATCAAAAAATTCCCACATACAGTTACTATTTCTAAGGCAATTTTAAAGTCTAAAGTATTCTCAAAGCTGGACCTGGTGAATGCTTTACATCAAGTCAGAGTAAAATAGGGGAAAAGAATGGCTGACATCCCTTTGAACACGCCATGGCATATACCTGTTCAAGGTCATGCTGTTTGGCCTCAAAGATGCCTCTCCCATATTCTAAAGAGTCATTGATCACGCGCTTGAAAACTTTGCTTTGCATGTGCCATGCATACATCAATGTCATCCTGGTTCACTCCTTCATACCTAAACAGTATGAAAAGGACTTGAAAGCGATGGCAGCCTGTAGAAATTTCTGTTGACCACATTATCAATCCAATGAGAGATTAAGTATTTTAAAGATTGGTATTACAGTAAATTATTTGGCAATGACTTCAAACTAAATTAACCGCATATAATCAATGAAATGGGATCCAATGGTTATTTTGATTATTATTTTATCAAAGATGATCCTTAACAATAATGAGTAGGTGATTCAATAAGGCATTAACACCTAATAGTCAGAATACCATGATGAAATATTCTGATCACATAATTGAAGTAGTTATCAAAACTACTTTAGCATTTTTTGTTTATGGTGATAGTAGGCGTCATCAGAAAACATGGCTCTAATAAATTGGTGTCCAGCTCCTGACATTAATAAATGATTGCCAAACTTGAAGATTATGATGCTGGAGAATAATTAAGGCAAAGAAACCCTCCAGTTTTCAGAAGCTAACCTTAAGGGTTAAAGCCTTCTGGAGGATACTTATTTAATCTCCAGTGAGTAGCTTAAAAGCTGTGCGCCTGTTGTACTATAAAGCCCCCCAAAAAATTTTAATAAAGCAGATTATAATTTGATAAAAACTTTTATATATATTGGTTGTTTAGCTTACACTTTGATAAAAGTGCAAGGATGATATCCTTAGGTTGTTTAGTTTGTTATCAGATCTTAAAATTGACTCTTCGTGAAGAGAATAGGGAAGAGTTCCCTACCAGTTCAAAGATACCTTTGAGAGTAAGAAGCGCCTGTTTAGTGTTGGACCTTATAATCAACGTGGCTTTAAGAACATCTAAATTAAATAATACCCTTCATACTACTATAGCTCCATTTTATTTAGTCAACTTAATCAACGCAATTTTCAAGAAATTTGCTTTAAATAAGAAAACAAAAGCGAGCTACAATCTTAAAAAAGTTAAGCTTCCCTGATTTTAACAATTGGTTCTCACTACAGGGGTAAATTGAGTTGTCAAAAGCCAAATTTTAATCAATAATTTTTTATAATAATGAACTTTAGAAGAGCTGGATAGAGATGGAGATTGACAATCAAAAGATGCTAATCTCAGCATCTCAAGTTAGCATCAATACCTTGGAGAAGCGCGTAACCAAAGCATAATAAGTGATCAAACAAGTTTTTAATGTGAATGAAAACCTTTATGGAAAAGTTTCTTTTTGAAGCAAGAAGGTGAACACAACAAGGAATTTTTATTACAAAAAACAAAATGTGAAGTGGTTTAAGACGCCTCTAACGTGTTCATAAGAAGTAGCAAAAATGATTAAGCATATTCAGGATTTATAAAATTATGAATGTGAAAGTTTGCAATTCAAGGAGAATAAAGCTGAAAAATTACTTGTTATACTCCAGTTGGAAAAACCCTACCCCAAGGTATTCCAAACTCATTCAGTGACATGTCATAAATGTCTCCCAAAGCCACGCCTATGGTTAATCAAGTATTTGGGCAAGAATCTCCTGTTAGTGGAGCGACTGAAGACTTTCAGAATACACCAAAATTTTCTAACTTTCACCAGAAAAACACCTTCGCGTTTTTCATCTCTGTGATTATTATGATTGGGTATGAGGACTGTCAAAATGTGATGACCATAATAACTGTTTCAGAACCACTTGCCAAAATCTGATGTGACCTCACCTTAATTGAATAATTGGTCATACACTGAAGCAAATGAAGTGATCAAGTTGGAATTTGGAAGCAACTAGAATGTCCAGTTGCAAGCAAGATTTATGGGTATACATCCAAAAGGATGACTCCTGCCACTTTTGCTGATCATTTTATCAAGAGTCACAGATATTGGCTGGAGCGTAGTACTTAACGACTTTGATGTGTGCATAGACATACAGGCGGCGCTTTGGACCTACCATGAACTGCATCAGATTATGGAAGCAGCACTAGTAACTTAAACCATGACCTCACAGATGGTGGACCATCTGAAGATGCTTGGAGCAACTTTTAAAGCTCCTAACTAAATTAATCAAAGTGACCCAAATAAGTCTCTGAACTTATTAATTTTACTAGATTCACTAAAAAGCCTGAGAATTGAATCATAATGGGATTATACCTCAAGGTCAAAAACGTGTGGACAAATTATTAATTCACTTTTTCCAATGCAGAAAACTTGTCCATGTAATTTCTCAGTGTCAGGAAAAAAAGCCAAAGGATCAAGTTATTAATGTTCAGACCAAAGAAAAGGAATTTGGTTCAGAGTAGGGAAAAGGTTTATCAGTCTAGACATAGGACAATCTATTACTGCTGTTGGACCTGTCTTGCTTGATATAATTAACAATGGTATTGACATCTTCAATTTATTTGTGTAAGACAACGTGCCTTATCAGCTATATCAGGTGGTCAACTTGGATGTCAATGCAATTAATCAATCTAAAGCGAAAAGGATTGAGACCAAAACTATTCAGGAGGTTACTTTACCATACGCATGACAGTTAGAAGATAAAATTATATTTTCCTAAAGCCCTGAAGATTTAGTTAACATGAAGTTGGATGAGGTGAACGTATCCTTACCTTTAAGTGCAATCAAGGAGTCTTTCTCTGATTTATCCACTCAAATAATTCACACTCTTGATTCAACAAATAATGCTGTGTACCACTCATTAAATACCTTGTTGCAATACTCAGAGTGTGCCTATGCAGATCCTCTAGTCAAACTAAATAAGAGTATGAGAAATAATTGAAAGTGGAGCGCTTGTCAACATGATTTTCACCAAAATAAGTGAAACTAATGAGGATCTTGACAGATTTAGGGCATTTAAAAGAGTATGGAATGGCTGGACCAGATATTACCATATCATATGGTGCCTATAGTGCGCTACCACATCAGTTCAGATCAGTAGTTATATCAGCTTCTGCTATAGTGCTAGCCAATCCAAATTTTTATATACTCTTGGGACAGAGTTCCTGAGGGAATATGGGGTGAATTGTGACTCTAAAGAAACCACTCTGACATTATTGGAGCAGACGCTGCCCTTAGTGTATCAGTAGAAATGAGAGACCCTAATGACAAAAAGGAATAATTTTATCAACCTGATTTACAATAATGGCATGATACCATTTATTATAAATTAGTTGGATGGAAATGGGAAGTAAATGTCAATGGTAATAATACAATTATTGCGGTATACCTCTAAGGATGAATGTACAAACACTATTTCTCTGGGAACACAAATTATAGTTAACACGGGTTTATGATTGAACTCTTAAAACAGCTATATAGAGAAGTCATCAGCCCATAGAGGAAATTGAGGAATGAGCCATGGGTGGCGCCAGGAATCATTATGCCAGGTCACAGAGAATTAAATTACTCCTATCCAATCTGGGAGAGAAACATTTGTAAGTTTAAAAGAATCAAAATAACGCATTTCTGCATCTGATCCTGATGTCAGAACATAGTGAATTTTAAGAATTTAGGTCATTAAATGAAATGGGATGCCAGCGGAAACTGTCAAAAGTGTCAAAGTTTTAGTGGATCATGAGACGTTTTCTTTATCAGACAGCAGCAAGAAGATGTGCTCATTATTCAAAATAAAGTCGGGAGATATTAGCTCAAGATGACCACAACTTAGGATGTACAAAAACATACTTTACAAGGTTGATATTGAGAAATATCTGCCAATAAGGATGAGACCTGTTCATAGGTCAAGAACTTCTGAAGCTGATGTCAGAGAAGAAATCAACAAGCTAGTAGAGCATGGGCTCCTCATTCCGCCATCAAGTTCATGGGCGATTATAATCTTCTTTTTGAAAAATAAGGACAGATCAAATCAAGTAGTGATCAATTATTGGCAATTAAATAAAAGTGCTAATAACGACTCCTATCAACTACTAAGGATTGATGATGCTCATAATCGTTTCATGAAGTAAAGTACTTTTTAGCTATTGATCTGATTTCAGGATATTGTAAAATTGGCTTTTCCAAAAGAAGATCAGGAAAATGCATGATAATTTCAGCGCAAGGGTTGTATCAGCTGACCAGAATGCCCCAAGGATTATTCAACATGACAGTGACATTCCAAAGGGCATAAATCAAAACTCAGTAAATTGAAGTTATCCTGCATTCTGGTATAGTTAGACGATATCAACGTCTTAAGCAGGACTTTTACAGACCATTTAAAGCATTTGGAGGAAGTATTTAAGCATTTGGCAATGATGGATCTGAAAATAAAGCTGAGAACTTCCATTTCTAAATGAAGGAGCTCAAATACTCAGGGTTTGTAATAAACTACAGTGGATTACAGCCACAACTGATAAAGATAGTATACATCAATTGGATGTCAATCCTGAAAAGTGTTTGGGAAATTCAAGCCTTTTCTGGAGATGGTTGGATACTATTGCTAGTTCACCAAAGATAATCTGGAATCTTTGAGCCATAATTCCGCCTATTAAAGGATCCAAAAAAGTATTTATGTAGAATGATGAAGTCCATAAATCATTTAATTTTTCCTTAACAATCTCATAAGTAAACCTTTGCCAAAGTACCTGAACTTTAATCAGGAATTCATAATCCAAACAGATGCCTTGTTAATGGCGATCAGTGCCATTTTAAATCAAGTGGATGACAATGGGGAAAACATTTAGTGTCCTATGTGAGCAGAAAACTATTGTCAACAGAAAGAAACTATACGTTACAGAGTGAGAGTGCGTGGCGGTAATCCACGCCTGTAAAGAAATTTGAATATACATGGGATGAACTTTAAAGTCATAACTGACCATTCATCCCTGCGTTGGCTTCACAACCCTGAAGGAACCAGAGGGCCAAAAGCACGTTAGGCTTTAAAGCTGCAAGCATATGACTTTAAAATTAACCATAAAGAGTAGCGCATCAGAATGCTGACGTATTGTCACAAATGCTGGTTGTTCAAGTTGTATATCATCAAGCTGATTAGTTATTTCATTGATGATCAAAGGTTATAATGGGAATGAACCCAAAGAAATTCAGAGCGTGCTAAGAAAAGTGATAGAGAACACAAATCTAAGAAGGTCAGTTATATAAAATGGATGAAGGAACACGGTTTTTATTTCTAAACTGTTGGAATGCACAGAAATCGTCTGAGCCACACATAAATAATTCAGTCATGGTGGCCTAAAGAAGACTATGAATCCTTTTCGCCAGTACTACTACTGGGAAGTGATTAACTACGGTTTTGTGGACTATCTAGCCTGCAGTGTGGAGTTCCAACTACACAAATCACGCGCAATAATGTCACAGGATATCAGCTAATATGCCCTGGTTTTGCGTGGAATACGCTGTCCATAGATGCTATGGGATTGTTGAGTGTCATTACTGGGGGCGTAAAGTACATAATTGTCACAAAATACATCTAACCAGATAAGTCAAAATAGTTGTCCTGAGCATAGTAGATGCATGAGCATGGAGAAATTCATTTTTAACCAAGTAGTCTATTGGTATGGATGCTGTTGGCCATTTGTCATATCAACTTTAGGAAAAGAATGTTGGAGATAAGAATAGTTCTGATTCTACAAATACAATTGGCCAATTACATGACAGATCTCAAAGTAATATTAATTTAAATGAAAATAATGACAATATTGGCCAAAATATTCTGTCCAATTTTTGATAGAACCGCGAGAATTGGGGCAACACTTTTCCAAATACAAATGGGCTATTAACTCAAAATTTAATAATTGGATTCCTCTGACTATGTGGCATATTCTGGGGCATCCATCGAATGGTTCTCCCCCTGCCATATTGAGTTCCATTACAACCCTTAAGCAGGGACCAAACCTTTTATAGGCGTGGTGGAGGTCTTCCAAGGTGAAACTATTTTAACAAATGGTGATTGATTGAAATAGTTAAATAATTACCACTTGGGTACATGCTGCCCCAAAATACCTTCACATCTGTTGTTTCGCCAAAGTAACCCAAGTTTTCTGAGCTTTGATATGGTGAATCTGCATACTTTTTATTTGGATGGTAACAAGCCATTCCAAATTTATCATCTAATTCCCATTGACCCTCAATACAGTTTAAATACTGACTGGTTAGATATTAAGGAGTTTCGTTTTTTATTTTATATTGACACTGTTAAATCCAAATAAAAACAACTTTTTTAGTGTTTTTCTATTTTTATTATCAAAAAACCCTTTTGTGGATCCAGTCACCTTCAGCACCAGCAAGCGAGAAACTGCTGGATTCCCACAAAGTAGTGCTCGCTATGGGGGGCAATCTGTACATCACCAAAAATAGTTTTACAAAATGGGGGTTACTAGGGCACCTAACCCTCACAACTTCATCACTGAAAGTAACCCTAGGCTAGCCAATCTGTCACCAGCTAGCCAGTGCTTTGTCTCGCCTCAAAAGGCTTGAGTAGCACTCTATTCCAAAACCCCTTTCCAAGATAAGTTCACCCCAGGTGAGGGCGATATTGCTTTCTTCCTCTTTGTGTATGAAGCTAATATGGAAGGAGCAACTGACAACAAAATACCCAGTACATTCTTCCTTGCTTGAGTCGCCTAGCTCAAGAATTGATGGTTCCCACCATGATTAACCTTAGCTCCTGGTCAGAGGTTAGACAAGCGCTTATTAATGAATTTGGCTCCCAGCAGAGTTTACAACAACATAAACAGGCCTTTATGTGCCTTAGTCTGCAAGAGGATGAATCAATAGCCTTTTTGTGGTGCAGTTCTATAGGGTGCTCAACCCCTACTGCCTGCCAAAATGTTACCACTTGACGATGTGATTGCTGCCATTCTGGGCGGGTTGACGTCTCACCCTTCTATAGCTTGGCATCTTATCTCCATAAAGCGCCACCTCCGGACTATCTGAGATATTAAGGAGGCTCTGCTTGAGGTTTCAGATATGCATAACGCTGAAGCCATTTCAGCTGTTGAGTCATCTCCACAGTTGTTGACTTTGAAGATTGTTCAACTGAAGCCCTATTAAAGGAGGCTATGATGATCCCTATGGGCCCCCTATGCCAGTTACTACTATGAGCCCAGGGCCTGCAGTGCAACTAGAACTTAATTTTCCTCTGCCCAGCAAACTTGAGGTTCTCAAGCCAGTAAGTCAGGGTACATCTGCTTCAATGGGGCTGCGCTTACTACCCCCATCTTGTCATCAAGATCATCTCTTATCTGATAATGAGCCACTGCCAGTGGCCGCAATGCCAGCTCCTAAGAGTAAACCTCCCTCTTAGGTGTTGGTCGCTTCTATCAATAATGGGCTAAAGGACCAGGTCACAAAAGTTAAATTGTCTTGTTCCCCAAGGCTCACAGCCACTGTTTGACATAAATCTGGGGTTGTTAGAGCATCCACTTCTACAAGGCTATCTCCTCAGCCAAAAATGATCCAAAAACTGTAGCCATGGGGCAGTCAAAACCCACTACGTTAAAGGTTAATAAAAACATTGTGACGAATGCCGCCCCTCCTCCAAGGATGGATTGGATTGAGGAGCAGCCTCAGGACACTCTGATGTGCATTGAAAAATCCTCCTATGATGAATCTGAGGGGGTGGTTAAGATGTGGGTCATTATGTTTTAGGAACCCCAGGTGAAGTGGAGGTATCAAACCAATTGAACCCAAAAAGAGTGGATACAGCTAGGATACCCCGCAGAACTTATCTATATCAAGTGCTGAGAGGCCTAGAGGTTATTGATACTGACAGCAACGCTGACCAGCTCATTGCTACAATGCTCAGATCTACTCAGAGTATGTATACACTGCAGTCTATCCGGGATAACTTCCCTGAAACTTCTAAACGCCTTGCTTCTACTTTACAGCTGAAGGAGGTCCTCGCTCTTCCCCCCCAACTTTGGTGGACCCTTAACAAAAGTGGAGGTTGTTGTCAATGGAGTATGAATTGTAGCTATCCTTGACACCGGACCTCCTGTTAATGTTGTATCATCCAGGCTTATAAAAATTAAGCTGGCCCCTGAACTTGACTGTAGTCAGGAGTTTGGTACTTCTGGTCTGGCCAACACTTGTGCTATTGGGGCTTATTCATATTTACCCATCCAATTTAGGAAACTCTTCCTCTCAGCCCCTGTGGTAGCCTTAGCCAAAAATACATATGACATGCTCATTGGTACCCAATTTATACTCGAGTATGATGGGATTATCAATCTAAAGCAGGGCTATTTCCCCTGCTTAACTACGAGGTCCCCCTGATTCTGGACAACAATGAAACTGATAATACTAGGAATACAATTGCACTGTTGAATATCCTTTCTCCGCCTTATCCTTACGCTATATGATGGAGGGGTGGAATACTAAGATGCTGCCTGAATCAATGGACACTCTGGAGGGAACTACATCTTATGCAGCTGAAGAAATGTTGATTAAAGCGGGTGAACAAAGGGTGATTGAGACCAAGATTACCCTGAAAATCCCCCACAACTGCCTTCTACCCATAATGAGCATTTATGGAATCAGTCCTTTGGAACCTTGAGTATTACCAGGCATTCTAGATCCAGACTATCAACGCCCTATCTGTATACTACTAGGGAATCTTACCTAAAAAGATATGGTTGTAAAGAAACATCAGGAGATTTCAAAAGGTCTGCTGATCCCAGTTAAAGAGATTAACCAGGCTCACTGCATTGGGTCTATGTCAGACATGGGCCTGCCTGCTGACAAATCATTATGTACCTTGCCTGACGTTCATATTTCCGCTGATCTAACCACTGAAGAGCTTAAAGAAGCTTATAGTTTATTGGAGTCCTACAACGACATATTTTCTAAATCTGAGACCAACTGTGGTTGATAAAGAGTTAAAGCTATACCATCGATGTTGGGCATGCTAGTCCCATATAATTCAAACCTTATCGTAAATCCAAAGTTGAGGAACATTAGATGAGGACGGAGCTCAAACAGCTATTAGACGCTGGCCTATTGGTACCTTTGCAAAGTCCATGGTCGCCACATCTCATCCTTATAAAATAGGGAAATGGCGGTCATTGGGTTGTGATGGACTACCACCATCTAAACAACATCACAAAGAAAGATAGTTATTCCATCCCTCGCATTGACAATGCTTTATCACAGCTCTCAGGATCAAAGTTCTTCTCGGCCATGGATTTAGCCAGTGGCTTTTGATAGACCTCTCTCCTCAAGATTAGTAAAAAAATGCTTTCTGATTTTCAGCGAGGGCTAACTCCAGCCCACCCGATTACCTCAAGGGTTGTACAACGCTCCTGCAACTTTCCTGAGAGTCATGCATCCCATCTTGCAGGACCTTAAGTTAAGTTGCGTCATCTTTTATCTTGATGACGTTATTGTGTTTTCTAAAACCTTTAATGATCATCTTAATCACTTAAAAGAAGTCTTCTAAAGCTTAATTTTAGTCCAACCTTAAATTAAATACCTCCAAGTGCTTTTTTTCCATAAAGATTAGATTTTAGGACACACCATCTTCCAGGAGATAATCTAACCCTTTCAAGACAAGGTTGAGGCGATATCCAAAATTCTTGCCCCAAAACCCTGCGCGATATCCAGGTATTCTTGGGTATGATGGGGTATTACCGCCAATTTATCCCCAAGTTCGCCCAACTGAGTGAGCCTCTTGTACGGCTATTGGCAAAGAACGTCCCTTTTCATTGGTGAGATAAACAAAAGGCTGCACCTGAGATGCTAAAGCAGTCGTTACAAAGGCGCCCCATCCTGCACCACCCTGATTACAATAAACCTTTCCATCTGTTTACCAATGCCTCTGACTACGCTGTTGGAGCCATTTTGGATCAATTGGATGATAATGATGTGGACATCTTGCAACCTATTTCATCAAGAAGTTGTCAAAAGCTGAACGAAATTACAGTGTCACTTGAAAAAGTGCCTTGCGGTCCTGATGGCTGTAAAATATTACTGCCCTTTTCTATATGGAACTTTTCTTCACTGTGGTCACTGACCATGCCTCCCTAACGTGGTTACACAATATGAAGAACCTCATTGGGCGGTTGGCTCGCTGGGCCTTAAAGCTCCAACACTATGATATGAAGATTGAGCACCAAGCTGGAACCCGTCATATGAATGTTGATGGCTTAACTCGGCTGCCTATCCTTTGTTTAGATAATAGTGATGCTGAGAGGCTGCATGACCTCCTTATTACCCCTGATGAATTGGAAGATGAGAATGAACCCGTCCGGAAAATGTTAGCCTGACACTCCCACAATACCAAGATGGGAAGTAAGAAATTGTATAAGAAAGTAGGGTGAACTGGTTGCCTTATCTCCGACCTTCATAGCGAGTTCCTGTGATCATGGAGGTCCATTCTATGCTAGGGCACAGTGGAGCGCGTAAAAGTTGAGTGGTTGAAGGATCAGTACTACTTGGAAAGAATTATGGAGTATATCATCAAGCTGCTTGATGTCTGCTTAATCTGTAAGAAGCAATTCAGCTACAAGCCCAAGTATCATACCAAACCACCACGCCTCAGCAGCCGTTTCATACTATAAGCTTGGACATGGTAGGTCCGCTACCTCAGACTATCAGGAATTGCTATCCTGGTAGGCATTGATCACTTCACCAAATGGGTTGAAGCGGTTGCCCTTCTTGACCAAGCTGCAAAAGCTACTGCCACCTTCCTCCATCAACAAATTTAAATCCAGCATGGTTGTCCCCAGGTCCTACTGTGTGACAATGAGAAAAATTTCACCTTGCAGTTGGTAAAACTTTTGGCTACTTCTATGGGGGCGCAGCAACCTTTCTCAGCCCCCTACAATACCTCAACAAATGGTACTGTAGAAAGAGCAAATGGAACCCTGTTTCCCATATTACAAAAGATGGTCAGTTATGATCCCCTACACTGGGATCAATTCTTATCTAGTGCCCTCATGGTCTACCATATCAGCTACCATCAAATCCTTAAAATGTCTCCCTTCTATATATTATATGGTTGGGAGCCAGGAGTACCAGCCCTGCTTGCAAAAGAGTTCTTCTATAGTATTGAGGAGCCTGAAAAAGCCATGAGAATATTAGCTCACCATATCATTCAGCTTCAATCTAAGGCTATGACTAACCTAACTAAAACTGTCACTAAAGGAGGACAAACTGTCAATGATCTTTGGTCTCCCCTGCCTTCATTTCAAGCATCTGATATGTTCTTATACTACCATAATCGCATCACTCCTAGAAGTGGCAATATTGGCACATTTTGGTGGGTCCATTGACAATCGCTTGCAAGAGAGGAAATGAGTACTCTATCAAATTCTTAGCTACAGGGATTACCATTAATTGGGTACATGGCCGTTTCCTTCAGCCCTATTCTCCCCCAGCATCCTTGAGGGGTGATGTTATACATTTGCCATATTGACTTAGGCAAAAAAATGTTGGAGGTAAGAATAGTTCTGATTCTACAAATACAATTGGCCAATTACACGACAGATCTCAAAGTAATATTAATTTAAATGAAAGTAATGACAATATTGGCCAAAATATTCTGTCCAATTTTTGATAGAACCGCGAGAATTGGGGCAACACTTTTCCAAATACAAATGGTCTATTAACTCAAAATTTAGTAATTGGATTCCTCTGACCATGTGGCATATTCTGGGGCATCCATCGAATGGTTCTCCCCCTGCCATATTGAGTTCCATTAAAACCCTTAAACAAGGACCAAACCCTTTTATAGGCGTGGTTGAGGTCTTCCAAGGTGAAATTATTTTAAAATAGTGATTGGTTGAAATAGTCAAATCATTACCACATGGGTACATGCTGCCCCAAAATACCTTCACATCTGTTGTTTCGCCAAAGTAACCCAAGTTTTCTGAGCTTTGATAGGGCGAATCTGCATATTTTTTATTTGGATGGTAACAAGCCATTCCAATTTTATCATTAAATTCCCCTCAACCCTCAATACAGTTTAAATACTGACCAGTCAGATATTGAGGGGTTTCGTTTTTTATCCTATATCAACACTAATAAATCCTTAAAAAATCAACTTTTATGATTATTAGTGTTTTTCTATTTTTTTATTTAAAAAACCTATTATGGATCCAGCCACCTTCAGGACCAGTGAGCGAGAAATTTCTGGACTCCCAAAGATGCCCTCAGATTATACTAGGTGACAACGGGACCAACTTTATATCCTACGTGATTCTAGGCTAAACAAACTAATGGAAATATGAGGAGTAAAGTCTGTTTCCTGTTACTCAGAAATGAATGGGATGGTGGCGAGTAAATGCAACTCTAGCTGCAATGTTTCAGAAATATTGATCATGGGGAAACTTCCACTTAGGTAGTCTATATGATTTTTGATTGCCTTCGCCTACAATAGTAATTACCATTTGGTGACAGAGAAAACGCTATCTAAACTTTTATATTAGCAAAGGGATGCATTTCCACCCAATCTTGTATTCCGCTGTTGATCCAGCTTTAGATAAGTGCCAAACAAAGTCTATCCCAACTGGCCAATGTCATGATTAAGTTACAATATTGTGCATTTGATATGACGCTGAGTAAGGAGGATCAATGCAAAGAAAGAAGATAACAAGAATCAGCTGGCGTTGAAAAAATACCATGTGGGAGATAGGGTAGCAAACCCATCAGTTTTGAAAAAAAAACAATCTGGATGCCCTATGGTTGGGTCCATTTGAAGTTATCACCAAATCAGTAACTGGTGCTTATAAAATTAAGAATTCAAGGATGGTCATATAGTAAATAGAGTCTACATAATATACTTAAAGTATTGGACTTAAAAGAGAAAAAAATAGTATAAAAAAGAAAAAAAAGATAAAAAAAGCTAAAAAAACTCTCTTTCCGCTCAGCATAACTTTCTGAGCCAAATTACACGAATTTAAAAAAACAAATCATGTTTGCCCATAGTAGTTTCACTATGATGTCCTCAGATTCTCCGCCAGCTGCTCCAGCCTGGGGCAGTGGTGTAACTCCCCCCGCCATTTTCTGTCCAGCAGGAAAACACGCTAAGACTGGTTCACCCAGTCATTGCAAACCCATGGGCTGATTCGTTCTGCTCAAGGACCTGGACGCCCACCTTGCTCATACCCAAGTGGTAACACGCTGCCCCCTAGTGCTCCCCCAGAGCAACATGCACTATGGCTTAAGGGTGAATATGGGAAACTATTCCCATACCATGACCAAGCCATTATTAAAATGGCACAGGCGGTGATAATACCTGCCAGATTTATCAATTTCTGCCCCTACAAGGGGTATTTTGCCTCAGCTTCACCTGTGAAGCTGACGCTGCCACTGCAGCAACTGTGCCCCTGATATTCCAGGGCACCCTCTCCCCACAACTCGGACTCAGCTCCCAGCGGACAACACTTTGGTGGTTCAGTTTGCTGGCCTGCCCACCCACCTCCCCCTGAAGTGCTCATCAGGAGCTGATGGCCAGTTTGGCAGCCTATGGATCCAACCCCATCTTACAATTTGTGGTCCCAAATGGGGCCACACGACTTGCTGAGCCTCTGGCATATGCCATGATAAGTCCTGAATTAAGTAAAATCTGCGGTGGCAAAATTTTCTGCGCACCATTATTCCCTCAGCACCCGACCATCCATTTTGGGCCCACATCGAGGGTGGGCGGATGATCTGTCCATCATGTTTTGAGTTAGACCACTCAAAATGCAAGTGCCCCTCCTCAACCACTTCTGGCAGATCAGATGACTCATCTGCCAACATCCAATCTGCTTCCCACCCTGTACAATTTCAGGTATGGGGCACAATCCTACCTCCTCCACCCCCAAAGCCTGTTGCTGCAGCTACACCTGCATCCACCAATCAGCCTCCTTCCCACCCCAATGCCATAATTAAGTTATCCAATCAAACATCAGATTGGATCCCAGTCTGATCCCATGCTTCTGCAAATGAATCGAACAAATCCCAACCTCATGCTGATTCCCCAATCCAATTCAACCAAAACCCATGGAATTATTGGATGAAATCAATAAATCAGGTAACGTCGTTGAGGAACTGTCACTGCAAGTTGAGCGGCTCTGTAACGCAGAATGGGATGCAAAATTCCCGCCTCAGAAATATGTCCCACAACCTAATGCCAAACCATTCTACAGCGACCACCAGCTTGCAGTAGAAGCAGCCGCCACACCAGATTGCCATCTGCTCCGCAAAGCTGCCGCCAAATCTGTGGCTGCACTTGTAGGAGGAATTCCACCTCCCATTATCCCAAAGATCTTAGTACACAAAGTAAGATCAATATGAAAAGTTTACACAAAAACGTCACTGAAGCCATCCAGAACATGGTAACATTAGCACGGAATCCAAAAGCAAAAATAACCCAAACCAACATTGCCATGTTCGTTAAACTCCCAGACGCCCACCTCAAAACTGAAGACATTTTGGCTATATACATCGTTGGCATTATGATGGCTGGCAACTATTTGGAAGTTCCAGTCATCAAGGATATTGAACTCCATACCGCCAATGCCCCCACACCCTTACTATCTGCCTTAAAATGCACCCTACTCTGTGATGAGATGGATGCAGCTGAAGACAAGCCCCCCGATCCCCCCTCCCCATCCACCATTGAGGGATAGCAGTATTCGCTGCCCACCTGGTTGGATATTTTGTTAGGTATGTTTCAATTGATCCATCCATTTTGCGCGTTTTGTTTGAATCATTATTTTTATTATTATGATTTTTAGTTTTTAGTTTGGTAATGTCTGTCCCCTGGTCAGCTTACCTCAGTTAAATAAAAAATGAAAAAAGATAAAAATATGCATAAAAAATGTAAAAGTAAAAAAATTATATTAAAAATTGATTTTTATATTGACTGCATAATAAAGGCATCTGGTGGTGTTCCCACCTACCTAGTGAGGAGGAGGGGAAGATTATGACAGGAATGAGTCCCAATTATTAGTAGGACCAGCTTGGGTTAAAACTGGGTCTACCATTAGTAGTCCCAGGGCGCTAGAACAGGAATCAGTAAAGTCTAACTGAGAAAATCTTGGGAATGATGATGAGTTGTTGGAACCTATCCTTACTTAGTACATTTTGACTAATGAGAAGTCAAAGGAATCCATCCTGGGGTTAGTACAGGTTGACTAGCGAGATGCAGTTGGACCCCATCCTGGAGTTTATACATGTTGATCAGTTCATTTTCACAGTAAGGATGGACAATATGGTACTGGTATGGCATTATGTTGTGGGATTTGCACTTGGGAGAGGTGGCAGCAGGTAGCAATCAAGGAATAGGAGTTGAAATGATGAGCATGGTATGAAGCGTTGAGTGTAGACAGAGCTGAGCTCCACTGAAATCATAGAAATATGATGCCCAAATATGACCACGGCTTGAGGCAGCTTCCATCCCCAAATTTCTATCTTTCACTGAATAATCTAATCGAATGAGGAATATGTTGGGTTTTCAGTTGACCACATGATCTATCTCAATGACAGATTAAGTATTTTAAGGATTGTTATTACAATATGATATTTGGTAATGATTGAAATCTAAATTTTTAGTTGTATATAATCAATGGATTAACAAATGATTATATGAATTAGCTTTTCATTTGGGATCATCCCTGACAATAATGAGTAGGTAATTCAATGAGGGATTAACACCTGATAGTTAGATATTCTAATAAATTGCTCTGATCAAATGATTGAAGCAGTTGTCAAAACTATCAGAGAATTTTTAATGTTTGTTTTGGTGGTAATAAGCGTTATCAGGCAACTCAGCTCTACTAAATTAGTGTCCAGCTCCTGACACTGATAAATGATTGCTAAACTAAGAGGTTTACACTGCTGAAGGATAATAAAGAAAAAAACCCGCCAGTATTCAGAAGCTAATTTCAAGGGTCAAAACCACATAGAGAATATTTAATTAATCTCCACTGAGAAGCTGAAAAGCTGTGCGCCTGTTGTACTATAAAGTCCCCTTAATTTTTTTCCTAATAAAGAAGATTCTAATTTGAAGAGCTTAATTGTTTATATGTTGGTTGTATAGCTTACTCTTAGGATAAGATTGCAAGGATTGGATATCCTGGGTTGTTTAGTTTGTTATCAGATCTTCAATTGGCTCTGCGTGAAGAGAATAGAATGAGTTACCCACCAGTTCAAAGAAATATAAAAGGAAGAAGCACATGTTTAGCTTTGGGTATTATACTAAACTTGGCTCTAAGAACAATCAACTTAAATATTAGTCTTCATGTTATTATTGTCTTAATTTATTCATTCAATTTAATCACCGCAATTTATCAAGAATCAGTGCAGTTTAACAATGGAGCAAAAGAGAGCTACAATCTTCAAAGAGTAAAGCCTCCCTGTTTTTAACACAGACGCCTTACATTTTGCAGGCCTGCACGTGAAGCCTTAAACTGCAAATTCTTTAAGGCAAAGTGCAGTTCCTAGGGAACCTTATATGCAGGCTCGGACATGCCATTGCCCCATCTAAGCTAGAAGCAATAAGGCCATAGTCTACCCCACCAAATAAAAGCAGCATACAGCTTCTTAGAATCAAGTACATTCCTGAAAGATTCTTTACAGCAATCTCAAACTGTCCGCCCCAATCCACCCCCTAATGGGCAAAAACGTGCCATTTATTTGGTCAGAAGTATGTCAATGGGCGTTTGACTTCATCAATTATTTTTAGCACTTTGTTAGTCTTGACCCCGCCATTGAATACAAATTATTCAAAAAAGCATTTATGCCTTTAGAGCACCTGTAGGGGCCATTCTAGGCTGGATCATGATGAACGTGACACCTAGTAGCGTGGTTCTCCAGGAAGTTCACAGGCGCTGAACACTTTGTGGAAAATCTACAACTTTGATTGACCGCCATTGGCTGGTCATTAATTTACTGACAATACTTTTTACAGGGAGCTAAACATACGGTGACAGTGCACAAGGTCACAAATCACTAGTGTAATACCGCAAACCTCAGAAGCAGGCACATTACAAACTAGGATGCACCACAGCCTTTTTAGCTTTAACCTTTGAATATGAGTTTGTCTGTGATCTGATATACATAATACTGGACACATTGATCAGAAGCTCATCAGATAGACCTAATCCTGTGGAGGATACTTAACTGGTCACATAGATCCCACTGAAGCTTGTCATTTAAGAACCCCTGATGGAATCAGAAGCCATAGCAGTTATCACCCCATCCCCAAGCAGAGAAAAATGCCCATCAGACACACAACTGAAATAAATGCCAGCCCCACTGTCCCCACCCCAAACAATATCTTTAAAATCAACCCCAACAATTAATATTATGATCTCACTTCTAGAGGCCGTGCTAAACGCCCAACCAAAAACCCCAGAAGGACAAGGCCTAAGAGACAAGAAATGTCAGGGAAAATCCCCTCCAAATAGTTTTCACAAAAGTAGAGGGTAATTTACTTCTGCGACCAAGTATGGATGCCCAAAGTTCTATGCCCACGGGTCATAAGGACACATCATAACCCACTGACCATGGGTACCTCTTCATGAAAATATGTATTAACCTAATATGAGTGTTCAAATATAACAGCTTAAAGGAAGTTTCCATCCAAGTAAAAGCTGTCTTGTCTGCGTGCAATAAAAGCTGGACAGGACGGGCAAGAATGGACTCCTACACCTACTCCAATAGGCTAGTGGCCCTGGACGTCGATATTGGTAGACCTTATCATAGGCCTACTGACTTTACAGTGATTTGATGTAAGTATGGTGGTGAAGAGCCAATTCATGATATATCCCTTATTTATCACATGTCTACAAATAGCCAGAGCTGAGGACATGGCTCATTTATTTGTGTCCCATGTTTTCACCACGTTTAGAGTTCTACAAAAGTTGTGAGTGATAGAGTGCCCCAGATCACCTCAAGTTTCTAGGATGATCTAAGCACAGCATTAAAACAAACTTTGCAGGTCACCCATATAACGCTCACAGTCCAATGGACAAAATGTAAAAAAACTAGTCACTGGAACAATACTCCACTGCTACGTTACCACATCCCAGGACACTTGGGTGGATGACCTCCCACTAGCCCACTCTGCATATAATAACGCCCTCCATGCAATAGTGGGGATGTCACCACTTTACGCTAATCTAGGCTACAACCCCACTTTCACCATTGGCCCTAAGATACACTCTAATGTCCCTATGGTGGATGGTATTGCAGCGCACATCTCAAGATACACAAAAAAGTGAAAAATAGCTGAAAAGCCTCCAAGGATGCTAAACAATTTGCTGAAAGAAAACGTCACCCAGTCCAAGACTATCAGGTTGGAGACCTTGTGATGGCGGACATAAAGAACCTCCATCTCAAGGTACAATGCCAGAAATTGGCGTGCAAAAGAGATAGCCCATTTTCTATCAGCAAGGTTCTTCCCATTGGTTCCTTCCATGTGGAACTCCCCACATTGAAAAATATACAAAGCTTTTGCCTCCTCTCTGTCTCATTTAAAAGGGGAAAAGGCTGAGCTTGAACTAATATGAAAAAGGAGCACTGGAATTTGAGGTGGAGGAGGTTTTGGACGCCTGGTGGATCAAGTGGGGGATTTAAAACTTGGTGGCTTGTAAAGGATATCTGGAATATTAGAATAGCCGGATCACCATCAGAGACTGCACCAACTGCTGAAAGATAATTAAAGACTTTCACGCCCAAAGGCCTAATGCACCCACACCCCCATCCCCCCTAAGCCCATTGACATCACCGCCATCAAACTTCCCATGCCACATAAAAACTACGCATTGTTAAGGTCCCTGAGGGAAAGTAAACCCTGTTTTTCTAGGAAAGGTAATACAAGGGTCCCAACCACAACTGTCAGGCTGAACAGTACGCTGTACCCCTTCAGAATGAAGGAAGGGAATGTCCCTGAGCACTGTCACTGGAGAAGATAGCAAACTTGGGACATACCTTTGATGAGCAGTGGGTGGCCGATGTCCCTCCCAGAATATGATCATCCCAACCTAAAGCCAGTGGGTTCCCTGAACCCCTATCATTACAGAATGCCCTTAAAGTGTACATGGACAATATTGGGGATTTATGTCAAGAGATTTGCAATCATACTGATAGATTATGGCCTGATCCCCAAAGAAGGCAAAATAATCATGCCCAATTGAAGGAAAACCCCCAAATGAATAAATCATAACCCCCAGATGCAATGATCAAAGAAACTTGTGCAGGTGAAGCAACCCCAGAGAATAGTTGCAAAAATTTACACATCTAAAATTGTCAAATATTCTCAATTTGGAGCATCGCATGAGCCATCCGCTGTGTCCAATTATGGAGGTCCCAGCAAACAACAGAAGACTTGAGAAAACAACTATGAACAAATTCTCAGTATCCCTGGGAATATTTGCCAGCCACCCTGTTTTTGTAGAATTAAACAAGTCTCCCTTTTTCCTTTATGAAACCCAATTCTCTGCCTACAGTAAAGTTCTAGGGTATTTTTTTACTTTCTCTATTTTAAATTTATAAATTCAAGAAAATCAGAATTCTAAAACCTATTAATTTAAATAGATTATGTCACACTTAACAAAAGCGCCATGACCAGTGAAGGACCACCACTCATTACTTTCTGTAATAGTGGTAGATTTTTCCTTGGTGTTCTCAAGTTAGCATCTTTTGATGGTGGAAACCATGTGACCACCCTGAGGAGCTAGCCATACAACCTCCTGCCCAAGGATATGTGAGATGATCCCAACCTGAAGCTAAATGCAAATATGACTTAGATGATTCATTGCGCTCCGGATTATATTAGAAGAAAACATCAAAATTAATATAAAGCATATAAAATCTCAGCAAAGTCAAAATCTGAGATTTTGAAACCATTCCCTGCTATCAGGTGCATGCTCAGACTAATTTTGACTTTGAATCAATCCAGAATGGCGGGCACTTGCACTACCCCTAAATAAGTTGGTCCCCCACATCTCAGGAGGTGCAGGTAAGGTTGTTGCCAGTTATCAATCAAATAGTTAGAATGGGATAAATGTTTGTAGACCAACCCTTTTCCACCTCTCTACCATCGAAACCTACTCTCAAATCCTCATAGCGCAAGGTTGTGCAGACTATGGATGGTGTTGTGGGTGTTGTAATACCACGTGGATCTTAGTCTTTCCATTGAACGCCAAATGTCTGAATATATATAAAAAAGGTAGGGGTAAGTAGTAACATATGTAATATAATAAGGGTAGGGACATATGATACCACCATAAGTATAACAGGGGTATAGAAATGTAATACCAACATAAGTATAATATGGGTAAAGATAGGTAACACCGCCATAAGTATAATAAGGTTAGAGATAAGTAATACTATCCCTAGCGAAACAAGGGTAGGAATAAGTAATACCATCCTTATTATATAAAGAAAAGGGTCATGTAATGACATCCCAAGTATATTAAGGTTAGGACATGTAATACCATACTAAGCTTAACAAAGGTGAGGTTATGTAATACTACCTAAGTATTACTAAGGGTTTTGATATATTCTACCATACCAAATATAACCAAAGTAGGGTCATCTATTACCATATAAAGAAAAAATGGTAGGACCATAGGGTTTATCCTTAGTATATAAAGTAGAGATGAGTATCGATATTCTAAGTATAACAAGGGTATGGACATTTATTATCATACTAAATTTGACAAGGGTATGGATAAGTACTACCATTACAAGTATAGTAAGCGTACAGATATTTAAAAATTCTTAATCAAAGTAAGGGTAAGGACATGTGATAACATCCCATGTATATTGAGGGTAGGTTCATAACACCATCTGAAAATAAAACAATGTGAAGCATGTTTTACCATATTAAGCATAACAAGAGTAGGGTCAAGTAATACCATCCCAAGTAAAATAAGCTCTGGTCATGTGATACATTCCAATTATAAAGGTGGTAGGGTCATGTATACTATTAAAAAGTTTAACAAGGTTAAGGGACATTTAATACATTCCATAAATAAAAATAATAGGATTGTGTAATACTATCCCAGATATAACAAGGGCAAAGTAGTGTGATACTATCTTAGGTATAAAAACGGAGGGAATGATTGATATAACTCAGATATGAAAAGTGTAAGCTTATATAATACTATACCAAATATAACAAGGGTAGGGTCAATTAATACTATCCCAAGTATAATAAAGGTAGGGTTATTTAATACCCTTTGAGTATAATAAGGTCAAGTTCTTGTAATACTTACCAAGGTTAACAAGGGTAAGAATAATTAACCAAATTCCAAGTCTAATAAGGTAGGGACATGTAATAGATCCCAATTATAATAAAGGTAGGCCATGTTGTATTATCCCAAAATATGACAAGGGTAGACATGTAATCTCATCCCAAATATAACAAGCTCAGGGTCATTTAATAACACCCAAGGTATAACCAGGGTAGAGTTATATGATCCATTTCAGTACAACAAAGGCGACCATGTGTAATATCATAACAAGTATAACGTTAGGAACATGTAATACCACCTAGGATATAATAAGGGTAGTTTAACAATCACCGATCATATAAATCTTTCTAAGGGTGTGAATTATTTTTTCACTATATTGGTGGATGAAACCTCATTATCTGATGGGGTTTAATTGCTAGGTTGATGCGAGATGGGATATCTAGATAAATAAATTAAATTTTCTATGACAAACCTATTAAAATCTGTGTTCCCCATCCACCAGCTAGGGGTGTTAAAACTTGAGATTTTAAACTTTTGATGCTGGAGATTATATAGAATTTGCATTTCTTCTGTCAAGCTACAATTTATAGTTGAGAGTGTGTTTTTCTTTACACACCTTAAAATTCTCTCACTATTTTTGTGAAATAAAGCCTTTTTCAATATGTTAGGACCTCCATTTGAGAGGCATGTTCTTAAATTTACATATTTAGATTTATCAATCTTATGTGGCTGGAAGGAAGTAGAAAAACGTAGTATTAAATGCCATGTTGACATTTATGCTTTGCAATAAAGATGTCACAACAGGATAAACTTGAGTACTCAGATCCTTTGGGTGCCAGGAACCTTAGGTCACCATAAGGGCATTTTCCCATTTAGCATGGCAGGAATGGATGATATGAGGCAGATGTATAGTGATTTCTCGCCATTACTCAGCCCACAATAGAGCCAGTGTTGGTATGTGCCCTTTGAGTTCATTTCTTTAAATTCCTCTGGGTGACAGGGTCTGGAAGCATGCTTTTTCTGTTACACATTGGCTGTTGGGGTTATACAGGGTCTGCCAATTTTGTGGGAAAATTAATAAGTACTCAATTTTTATCATGAGACATTTATTATCCAAATTTTTTTACAAAATTTGAGTTGAGTAAATTATGCCGTTATTTTGCATATTAAAGATAATGCTCTCAAGAGAGCTATCTTTGTGTAAATCTTCTTCTGATTTAGTGTGAATGCATGTCTCATTGCAGCATGTTGTAAACTATGTGTCAGTGCTACTTGAACGCTTTTATTGTTTTCCTGTGTTCTTACAGACCTTGTTGCTTCTCTATATTTTAAGTTTAATGTGTAACCAGTTTCTTTAAAACTTTGAACACATGACATAATTGAATGAGCGGATGGCACATTTTCATGTCATGGAATATTGAAATGATTACTAAACAAATGTTGTACAGAAGTCACATAGTCACCATTCTTATTAAATGATTTTAAGCAGAAAGCATGCTGTGCACCAGACCACTGCTCCTTGTTTATCAAATGGCATTAAATGTAAAACAACATTCGAATTTCCTCCACGCCCTCTCTTGAGCAGAAACCAAACTATTGGACTTTCAAAATTTCCTGCCTCACTGGCGGACCCTGTATTTTATGTTTTATATCACTTTGCGTGTGCTTTTTTATACTAAAAACTTGGTGTAATTTGGGTTTACTGTTTTAGTATATATTAATTCTTGGCGTATAGGCTTGATTCCGCCAAGTCAGTTTGCACAGGGTATTAGCCACTGAGCAACCAAATTAGCCAATATAAAGATTGCCAACCTACTAATAAAACTCAATAAACTATATATGGAGCTATCGCCCCTTATTTTGTTTTTATTTAATATAAATTGCAGACTTATCTGCAACCACTTTAATCACCAGGAAAAGAACTTTTTTTCAATCCTCCATGTGACTCTTTATATCTCAGTTCCCAAAGCCAGATGCTCCTCGGCTTGGTAGTCTTCTATTCATCTTCCCTTTTCTAGAAGCACTCGTTTGTATCAAATCTCAGCATAATTACCCTCAATTTGCCAAATGTTCGTCATTTTGATTGATTATAATTCGTATACCCTTTTTCATAAATCTTGAGACTCATCTCAATTCCCCCTCCGATCCACCAGTATGGGGAGTGTATTGTCCAGTCATATCAACTTCCTGACATTACCCCCCTTTGACTGGATGATATTCTTTTACTGTTTATATGCTCTGAGGAACTTCGTGTGAACACGGTTGATAATCTGACCCCCCGCAGGTTCCTTGATAGTGTAGACATCCATGCTGGTCTTCTCAATTATCTTGAACAGGCCAGCCCAGATGTTGGGAATTTGTTTTTCCGCACAAATCCATGATGGTCGTGGAATAAAACATGGTCCCCTACAATGAACAGCAGGAGTCCGCTCCATCTCTTATGATTGGCTGCCTGATCGCGAATCTTCTTGGCCAAACTGGTTGGGTAGGCTTCCAATTGCAGTATGATTAATGTTTTATAAGAGTCTTCAAATATCGCTGGGGATCCACACCACCAGTGTCCTCTACACATGAATAAAGCAAGGTGGGCAGAGCTGAATGTTGACCATACAGCAGTTGAAATGGGCTCTTAACAGTGGACGAATGATAGCTGATATTATATGAAAACACAGCTGTAGGGAGAAGGGCACTCCATTCCAAGGGTCGATCCTTTACCAATTTGCAGAGTATGTTCACTAGGGTTCCGTTGACCCACTCCACCATTCCATTTGATTCTGGATGATAGGGGGTGGTCAAAAACCCGCTTATTGCCATCAACTCGTTCAACTTCAGCATTATATGTGAAGTGAAGTTGGTTCTGTTATCCATCAGAATGAACTGTGGGCAGCCGTGTCACTTTATAACACACTCCATAATAAACTTGGCGGTGTTGACCGCGCCCAAGTCACTAAAAGTCCTGGCCTCCACCTATCAGGTCAAATGATTGATGGCAAAAATTACATACTTGGTTCAATTGGCGCTAGTCAGCAGAGGTCCCACTACATCAATGGAAATGGCGTGCCAGGCGAACTGGGGTTTAACCAGCTAGTATGTGGTCTTCTTGTAAAAAGGCTTTTCCACTTGACACTGATGGCAACAACTAACCATTTCCAATATGTCATAATGCATGCTCTCCCAGTAGTATCAGGGTCTCAAAAACTCCAGCGTTTTCTGCAATCCTCCATGTCCTACAGCCCGATGAGAATCCATCATAATCAAGGGTCTAGCCAAAGGTTTAGGGAAACTCAACGTCAAGTCTCCGATCCACTTATATAGTTCTTCCCCATGTATGAAAGTATCCTCCCTGAGTCTATCTAATACCTTGATCACCTGCAGTGGCTCATCCTGGTATTTGTTTGCCACCATCTTCTTGTACATTATGTCATCTATATCCGCCGTAATAGTGACCATTGTCAGCCAAGAAAGACAATCCACATTTTGATGTTTTGCTCCTGTGCAGTGTATAATCTCAAAATCATATGCTTGGAGCTTCAGAGCCCAACGTGCGAGCCATCCTTCTGGTTCATGCAGATTCTGTAGCCAGCACAAGGAAGCGTGATCCATCACTAATTGGAATCTTACCCCATGTAAGATACCTGAAACTGTTTGTAAGCGTAGATCACCGCTAAACACTCCCGCTTGGTCATGGTGTAGTTTCGTTCATGACAGTTCAAGCTTCAACTGAAAATGTGACAGGATGCTCCATGCCATCATTGTCCTTCTGGGATGATAATGCCCCTATAGCTGTGAGGGATGCATCCATTTTGCACTATGAAATGTTTGTCAAAGTTGGTTATTGCAAAATGGGTGCGCTTGCTAATTCAGTTCACAACACATTAAAAGCATTCTGGTATTGTTCCATCCAATCAAAAGAAGCGTTTTTCTTTAGCAACTCAAAAAGTGAGGCCCTGATGCAACTGAAATTGGGAATGAACCATCAGTAATACTTGACCATCCCCAGAAACACTTGAATGTCCCGCTTATTACCTGGGTGTTTCATCTTGCTTATCACTTCCACTTTAGCTGGCTGTGGTTTAAGCCCATTGGAATCCATGACGAATCCAAGGTATTCTAATTGTTCTTAAAGAAATGGCACTTCCGAGGCTTAATTTTGATATTAGTGGCAGCGAGGCGCTGAAACACTTGTTCTAAGTGTGCAAGGTGCTCTGCAAATGTCTGCAAGAACACATTGATGTTGGTGAGGTAAACTAAGATGCAGGACAGCTTTAAATCGCCTAGAAGCATATCCATGGCACGCTGAACCTTAGTCAGGGCGTTACACAACCCTTGTGGCATGCGAGTCAGCTGGAACAACCCTCTCAAAGTGATGATCGCGCATTTCTCCCGCTCTACTGATGGCAATTTGATCTGCCAGTACCCTGAGATCAGATCCATGGTGGAAAGTAATTCGCACCACCCAATCAATCTAATGAATCATCAATCCTTGGAAGAGGGTAGGAATCCTTCTTTGTTACATTATTGAGTTTGCAATAGTCAATAACCACTTGATTAGAGCCATCTTTTTCTTTACAATGATCACAGGTGATGCCCACGGACTATTTGTTGGCTCTAGCATCCCTTTCACAATAAGTTTATCCACCTCGTTGGATACAACCTCTTCCAACACTTTTGATCATCTAATAGGTCACAATCAAATGGGAGAGTGATCCCTGTATCTATCCAATGTACCACCCCTTGAGCGCACCCCAATCATGATTATTGTGTGCGAAAATATCTCAATACTTTCAGATAATGCCATAGCCATATCTTGCTGTTCCGCTGATAATCCCGTAAGTGCTTCCCATGGAACCATGGTCAATATGCCGAATGATGAGCTTTCTGGTATTCCAAGATCCTCCCATGAGCTGAAATCATGAATACTGCAAACTTCCTCTATAGGAACTAAGTGTAGATAAGCCACCACTTGGTGCCGCTGGATCATTATTGTCTCCTTCTGTAAGTTCACTAGCAGCACTTTCATCTCCCCATTCCCAGGTAGCAGTAACTCTGAAGCCACATGTAGTTCAAGCTGCGAGTGCTGGTGAATCGCCATAATTTCTCCATAAAGCCCTTTAGGGACATCAATTTCAAGCTCAGTCCCTACTATGCACGGTGTCCAGATGGTAGGCTCAAAGTGCTTGCTGCCCAAAGTGGGATCCCTTTTTATTCATAAATCTGGTTGGGGAGTGCCCTGGTCCACCACTTCAGTCATCAATGATGAACAGGAATAACTCTGTCACGGTATGCTAAATTGATTTGACTATAGTGGAATGGATCCATTAATTCCACAAGTGGTAAAATATATGGGGATCTGTTGGCCTAAAATAGTAATAGTTTATTACGCCATATCTATCACAACACCAAATTTCCTCATAAATGCCGCGCTGATTAACATGTCATAGTTGTTATTTGGCAAAACCACCGCCAGAGCAGAAACCTAGACTGGCCCAAATTGTAAAGGCAACATGCTATATGCTCCTCCAGGCACAGTGCTATGCATCCCCATGGTCCCATATACTACTCTATGGTCCACATCCAGTTTCAACAGAAGTTGAGCCACCAACCGGGTAGAGACTATGTTCACAGGGGCTCCCATGTCTATGATAGCGCGGATTTTTGTGTTTTGAACGAAAATGTTGCAGTAAGTGGTTTCTGAGTAAGAAGAACCATCAGTGTTTATTACATGTACGTCCATGGGCTTTGTGTTACTCAAAAAGGAGGAAATGCCCTTGCTGACCTTAGGATACTCACTAGTGATTTTCTCCACCGGAAAGGCTACGTTAACCCCTACTAAAGAGGCGATGTCCATTGAGGGATCCACGTTGCTGGTGCCGGTCTGTTCCAGGATCTGCCACACATATGGCTTCTGTACATCCTGGCAGAACTCGGGGCTCTGGGGTGAACTTTACTCTCAGAAGTGGAAGCAGGGGTATCCAACAGAAGCTGTTGGTATAACAAATCATCTGATTGAGGTTTGAATTCTACCCAAAATGACATTTGGGAATTGTTAGGGACAAGTGAATTGGACTTAGCAGAGGTAGAGCGTCCAATCTCTACTCCACTCGAGCTTTTCCCTGCTCATTTTTCTCAGTTGGCATGGCATACACTTGTGGTTTGCTAGGACAATTACCTGCATAATGCCCTCTTCATCCGCACTGGAAGCAAGTATTCATAAAAGGTTCATTTATATAGCTTGTGGCAGAAGGACCAGTTCAGAAGTTGCAGTATGGTTTCAAGGTTGTGGACGAACCGGCGAAGAGTATATAGGCCAAAATGGGTCCAATGACTCATATGAGGGACAAATACGTTCCAGCGGCTGATAAAACAGTTGCTGCAGCCCATATCCTAAAGATTTTGGAGCGGAGACAGCAGAGGTTTTTTGGGCTACATTGGGGGCGCTGATCATGGCAGAGAGTCGTCATAATGTGTTCACAATTCAGATAAGTCTGGTATCTCTGTCCAAAACGTGAGACATAGCATTATATAGTTCCCAATATGGTTTGATGGCCTCTGTCATCACTATACCAACATCCTCAGTGGATAAAATGTTAGCTCCAAGTAGTACATGTGCTTCTGCTGAGAAACGTTCAGCAAATTCTAACAGGGTCTCATTTTGGTGAAACTGTATAGTCATAAAGTTGGCTTTCCATTAGGCATCTTGGTAGCGCCCCTGAAAAGCTGGAGAACAATTGCTTTAACTCCTTCGTAGGATACTGAGCTATTTGGAAGATAGCAGGTAACTTGATCAGCAATTTCCACATCTAGAGCAGACAGCAACTGTTTTGCTTTCTATCATTCAGAAGCCCCTTTCACAGCAATTTGAATCAATATAAGTAAACATGTAGATTCCCATCACAACTGAAAGGAGGTAATCTCTTGATTTGAACTGCTTTGCCTTGCTCCATGCTCCTGCCGCAAGGAGTAGGCGAATTGGTTCCTGAGCGACTAAGGAAACCACCCCTTGTATACTATCATACAGCCAGCTGGATGGACTCAAATTCATCAAAAAGGACTTGGAAAAACTGTTGTCACGCAGGGGGTCCATTGTAAAACCTGAGGGATATTTGTTTGCTGATCCATAGCATTCTTACCCCAAATTGCCACTAATTACACCACTTCCCCCAGCTCAGGTGTGCTCTGCAAAATGGTTGTTGATCAACTGCTCCACTTTAACCAAATAGCATCTACACCAAACATCCTGGAATTCCTGCTGCAGTGTTTCATACTAATGTTGCAACTCCCAACGTAATTTCCTCTTTACGTTCAGTTTCTTCTCCAAGGCTTGTAGTCATGAGAGGATATCTTTAGTTATGTTTTGCATGTGGGCATGCTGCTGGCTAGCATTATCCACTTGTTGATTGGCATCATTTATTTGGTTGAGGAGGGAGGCTTGTTCCCATACCAATTCCTTGTTGGCCCATTGAAGGGTATCAAGGTGCTTTGCATGTCCGCATACTCTCTTGTCTCACTGATTGGAAGAGGGAAGGCTTGATGGTGCTCATCCTGGCTGTTGAGTAATTGACTGGACCTAATCATTGGATATTTGATAGGGACATAATAATGTTAGCATGTTTAAACTTACTATGGATCGTATCAGATATCAGCGATTATAGAGCAGGTATATTCTAAGCTTATACAAAGCTTAGGATCCATGGCCTAGCGATTTCACTTAATAGTATTTGACTATGATGACACAGGCTTGAGAGCTTTGTTGGTTAGGTCGGACTGAAAAAGTTTTGACTTAATGACTCGGGCACGTGGGCTTTGTTGGTCTATGTCAAAATTAGTTTTTAATGTTGGTCAAGTTTTTGATCAAATTAATTACTAATTAGTGATATGAATTGCCTTGGTATGTGCTGCTGATTACATGAGAAAGAGTTTCAGTTCAGCTATTTTCAGATGTATCTGAAATGCCATCTTGAGAATGATGACGGTGTTTACACTGACCCTGAGGCTGAGCATGATGTTTTGAGTCAAAGTATTTGTAGACGTTCTTACAAAAATTTTATGCGGCCAAGTGCCATTGAAAATGAGATGTCATGGGTAAGATGTGGTGAACATCAAACCCTATAAATAACCCTCAAGTTGATGCTAATAAAGAACATTCAACTACTATGACTAGTTTATAATTTAACCTATAAACTTTTTGCGTTTAATACTTTACTTTGTATTAGTCAAGAAATTACTTGGGATCAGTAAGATCAGGGCGGCGTGCCATCGTCCAAGTAACAACAAAGAATACAAATCTAAGTACTACCAAGAAGTTATATCTTAAATTTAGCCACCATCCAGTCTATTGTCATCATACAATAGACTCACAAAACTCCATCCCACATCTGAAGAATGACCAGCCCTCCAAAGAGAACCAAAATTTAACAAGTGGCGCTCATGGCTGGGATTGCAGATGGTGACCGCGCTGAACAGGGGAGCAATCCCATCAGTTATTCAGAACCATCACTGGGCTCAATGGGAATACTGAAATGACTTTGTCCTAGATTAATTGGGAGGATGTACCCATTATTACCTATCCCAACAAACCCATTTCACCTGGAGAGCTGGAAAGTCTTGAACAGCAGTTGTTAAGAGGGTATCAAATAGGACAAGGGCCCACGGACAATAGTAGCAATCCTTTTTACCAACAACAACAGCAAGATGTGTTATGGATGAGATATCTTGCTCATCATCAATTAAGTGTAGCTCAGATCTGAAACAGTTTAATTGGGATAGAGAATATCGCCCAATACTTTATTGAATTTGTACATCCCACCTCTAGAAATTCTCAGATGACAATCGCCCACCATCATGCAGCCATTACTGAGTTGGTGAACTTCTCTCGCAACTCCAGCCAGGTGGGCCAAATTTTAAATGAGCGATTGGACGCCAACTTCGCTGAGATCCATTCTAGTTTGGAGGCAAATTACAACTTAGCCACTTGGGCTAATGACCGGGTAGCAGAATTAGCACAAGAGCTAAATGACATATTGCATCCCATCTTTGAAAATTCCTTAGAGGAAAGAGGAGTCACCGAATCTTGGGTCAGCAATATCACTCAGACTTCTATTAACGCTTCAGAGTTCATGAGGCTTAATCACTAAGCCTAAGAGCCGCAGTTAAACCATAGCAATGAATTTTGTGACCAGTATTGACGTTTGAGCGCCCAAATTTTGCAGATGAAGGATGAATACACCGGAAAATCAATTACTGGCAAACACAATTTGAGGACCAACGGGTGAAAAAATGAAAAAAAATCAAGACTCTATTGATCATCTTAATCTACAGATCAATAATCTCAATGATGATGTTAATGCTATTAATGAGTCAGACAATAACCTCCATGGAGAATTAAACCAGTGCAAGAAGGCAATAAAAGGAAAGGACCAAGTGATTTCCACCTTGCAACTACAAGCTACTATCTTGAATGAGGAAATTGCAGAATTAAAGTAAAAAACCAAAATTGTGTCACTTGGGAAAATGAAATCAATGATCGAATTTGAGCTCTGGATGATGGGCATTGTCAGTGTGCTACAAACCACTTGACTGGAAATTCTTCTGAATATTATGAGGACGAAGCTTCAGAAATAGCTACCAAAATGGACGCTGGGCCACGTTGACAACTGCCTAGCAATATCGTTGCTTTGGCCAACCCTAACACCTCAAACCGGGATATGATGCCCCAACACCCTAGTACGCCTGGCTCTAGTCAACAAAGAAGTAATTATGATAACCAGGAATGGGGAAGCAATAATTATAAACCAGCAAACCTGCCAGCCTTTGACAAGAATGGAAGTATTACCACATTTGTCAAACGCTTTGAAATGGCCATGCATGGGGCCAGCAACCATAACAAAGCAGCCACTATGATTGACTGCTTGAATGAGTGGAGCATTGAGTTGATTATGCCTCACATTAATAAAAATCCAACCTATGCCGAAGTCAAGGAGGCTGTGCTTCATGAATTTGGAGGTCCAGAACAGATGTCAACCAGAAAATCTAAGTTTATGAACAATTGCTTTAAGAAAGATGAAGCAATTGACAAATTTGTGGATCAATTCTATTGCAAAGCTCAAGTTCTCTTAGGCGCACAAGCTATCCTCACTTTGGAAGGGTCCATTTATTATATTGGAGAAATTGTCTGAAGATGTATATACCAATAAGGATCAAGGTGGCTGGGTTGTGAATTGAGTACATGCTAAGTTCCTTCATCTGTATCATAAAGAATAATACAAAAAAAAATAAAATAATTTTTTTAAATCAATTAATAATTTGGATATAATAGATATAAATATTTAATAATAAAAAAAGAAAAAAAATAATTGCAAGCCATAGAGTTTATTTATAGATTTGATGCCTCTCTGGCATTAGAACTAGGTACCCCTTCTTTGGTAGGGGGAGGATAGTGCAATCAAACTAAAGAAGCCTGCAACGGAATTGGAGAGATGCGAATTTCATACAAGTCCCAACTATCTAGACCCTGGCGGAGATGTGCCAAACCCAAGAAAGCTCAGCACCAGGAACGCAGGCCCTGTCAGCTTAGGAAAGGCCATCGAACTAAAGGTAAAGTCCATTGGAAGGGACTTCAGAATAGGCGGGAAAGGTTTGAATCAGGAGTAAATGCCGCCAAAAGGAAGATACAATCAGCAAGAAGGCTCTCAAGGCAGGGTAAACGGAGGGGAGGAACTCTTTCATGCTTTCATTTGGGAATGGGCCTCATCTAATACCCTGCACATGTCAGGCATGGTATCAGTGGGAAGTGACAAAGGAGGGAAGCAAACACATGCACCCAAAAGAGCCATCTGGGGGACATACTTCTTGGGAAGCCCCTTAGCCAAGCTTTTACAAAGGGCTCAGTATAACATCAGGATGTGCCAATCCTTCAAAATCCGAGTCTTGAGGCCCAACGCGACATAAAAATTGGTATGTACCAAAGCAGGTTCACACCAAAGCCTAGCAACTGAGTTAGCAAAAATAAGGGCCTGGTTGACCCAAAAATATCTTATGCGGCAACCTCAGGACTGGTTGCAAGTGTGGACAACAAGTAGGCGTTCACAAGCTCTGACATCAAATCAAGCTCAAGACCAAATGAAGCCACACTGCCCACATGCAAGGAGGAAGCAAGATTCTTTGAAGTAAAGATGCTAAATAGTGAAAACAAGAAGTCCAGAAGAAGATCCCCATCCAAAGTGAATTGATTTTGGATCAGAGTTTCTTTGGACTGAACAGCTTCAGAAGGCCAAAGAGATAAAGAATAAGTCAAGCTGGGATCCTGATCAACCCAATGGGGAAGTTTGACTGACTGTACCTGAAGCCATGGGGGCTTGTTTGGGATTATTGATTAATGTTATTGAAGCAGGATGCAAAGCCAAACTCTCTATCACTGTGGAGGCATAGCTGGTCGACCCAGCTTGAGGAACCATGGGCAACACGCCCAAGTTGACCATAGCGCGCTGCATGAACTTGCTTAGCCTTAGGAAGGTTTGTCTGTCCGAGGTGGAAAAACTATTGAGATAACATTTGTACTTTGAGGAGTGCGAAAAGTTAGACATTGTGACCCAAGAAGAAGGGTACCCACCGCTTATATCCAGTCAAGGTGGGGGAAGTGTTGAGTAATTGACTGGACCTAATTGTCAGATATTTGATAGGGACATAATAATGTTAGCATGCTTAAACTTACTATGGATCATATCAGATATCAGTGATTATGGATCATGTATATTCTAAGCTTATACAAAGCTTAGGATCCATGGCCTAGCGATTTCACTTAATAGTATTTGACTATGATGACACAGGCTTGAGAGCTTTGTTGGTTAGGTCGGACTGAAAAAAGTTTTGACTTAATGACTTGGGCACGTGGGCTTTGTTGGTCTATGTCAAAATTAGTTTTTAATGTTGGTCGAGTTTTTGATCAAATTAATTACTAATTAGTGATACGAATTGCCTTGGTATGTGCTGCTGATTACATGTGAAAGAGAATCAGTTCAGCTATTTTCAGACACATCTGAAACGCCATCATGAGAATGATGACGGTGTTTACACTGACCCTGAGGCTGAACATGATGCCCTGAGTCAAAGTATTTGTAGACATTCTTACAAACATTTTATGTGGCCAAGTGCCATTGAAAATGAGATGTCATGGGTAAGATGTGGTGAACATCAAACCCTATAAATAACCCTCAAGTTGATGCTAATAAAGAACATTCAACTACTATTACTAGTTTATAATTTAACTTATAAACTTTTTGCATTTAATACTTTACTTTGTATTAGTCAAGAAATTACTTGGGATCAGTAAGATCAGGGCGGCGTGCCATCATCCAAGTAACAACAGGGAACACAAATTTAAGTACTACCAAGAAGTTATATCAAAAATTTAGCCACCATCCAGTCTATTGTCATTATACAATAGAAGCACAAAACTCCATCCCACATCTAAAGAAGGACCAGCCCTCCAAAGAGAACCAAAATTCAACACTGGCTAACAACTTCCAGTTGTGTAACCTGACAAATTAGCTGGAGAAATTCAGGAGACATTGACCAAAGGATAAGCATGTTATCTGTCATTTGCTGGTTACTCCATTTGATACAAAGTTGGGTTTATTCAGCTGATAAGGAGCCAACTTGATCTGCTGCTTGCCATTCCATCAAAGTCATTTTTTCCTTAAGCTGAGCAATCATGGATTTGAGAGCTTCTGCCCATTCAGCTAGATCCATCATAAAGCGCTCAGTATTATTCCTCAACGTTGTTACATCCTGAATCCACTCTGCCAATAGGCCATACCAATCCAACAGTTCTCTTATTACTCAAGGTAATTCTAAATTTAATTGTGGTACCAAAATGTCCAATTGATGGTGGATGTCCCCAACACAATGGTCCATCTGTACCAGCGCCCCTTGTACCTCCAAAAATGAATGATCGAGGTGGTTGAGCAGGAGGCGAGTATCATTTTGTTGTGCTTAGCAAACCATAACATATCTCCAATTTCTATTTTGTGGCGAGCCAGCACACACAGTAGCTAGCGAATCAACAGTTGCACATAAGTGACTAGATACTCCTCAACTCCATGGGTACCAAGGCGGTGAGCCAACCCCATTGTAGTCACATTCAAATAAGACATGTACAGGGCATAGTGATTTTCTTGGTCTTGTTGGTTATAAAACAAACTCAGGGTGTATTCCCCCAGCCTCATCTTCATATAGGTGATATCCACAAAACAGCCACTCCATAAAATTCCACAGCCCTGAGGAGTCACATTTGTGGAGCATCCTTGTTGGTCAATTGTCAGCTCAGGGCAATTTTCTAATTGCAGATTGATCATAACTTCATCATCCCCCAGTTCAGTTACAGTAAATAATATCAGTTCATTGTTAGGTGCCTCCCATGCTTCTTCAGCATACTGTGCATGGAATCCAATCAAATTTTGTCGGAACAAATGAGGGCACATCATCATATCCTAGCTTCGAAGAACTACTGTTGACCAGTGGCCCCCTGTAGTGAGCACCACAGTTAATTCTTGGCATATAGGCTTGATTCCGCTGAGTCAGTTTGCACAAGGTATTAGCCACTGAGCAACCAAATTGGATGATATAAAGATCGCCGACTTTCCAATAAAACTCAATAAACTATATATGGAGCTATCACCCCTTATTTTGACCTTTATTTAATATAAATCGCAGACTTATCTGCAACCACTCTAATCACCAGAAAAAGACCTTCTTTTCAATCCTCCATGTGACTCTTTATATATCAGTTCCCCAAGCTGGATGCATCCTCAGCTTGGTAGTCTTCTAGTAATATTCCCTTTTATAAAAGCACTTATTTGTATTGATTCTCAGCGTAATTCCCCTCGATTCACTGAATGGTCATCATTTTGATCAATTATAATTTGAATACCATTTCTGTAAATCTTGAGACTCATCTCAATTCCCCCTCCGATCCACTGGTATGGGGAGCATATTGTCCAGTCATATCAACTTCCTAGCAGTATAATGTAAAACTGTACATCTCAGAATTTTGACGCTAACCTATTATTCTTGATGATTGATGAAACTCACTTTTGGTTTAGATTTTCACTTTGTTGAATGGTGAGCAAAATCTTGATAACCTCATCCATTACAGGCAGGTTCATGTAATACTATCCCAAGCATAACAAGGATAGGGACATATGGTAACCTTAAATTTGTAACGTTGCTTGGGTCATGTATAACACTTTAGTTATAACAAGGATAGGGTTATAAAATACCGTCCCAAGTATAACAAGGAGTATTGGTATTTAATACCATCCCAATTAAAAGGACATGGTTATGTAATACCTCTTAAGTATTTTGAGGGTATGGTTATTTAATACCATCCTAAGCATAACATTGGTAGGGTTATGTAATACCCTCCCAATTATAAAGACATGGTTATGTAATACCATCTCAAGTATTATGAGGGTAGGTAAATGTAGTACCGTATTGAATATAACAAGAAAAAGGTCATTTAACCCATTCCAAGTATAACAAGGGTGTGGTCATTGAATATCATCTCAAGTATACCAAGGGTTGGGACATGTAGTACTATTTCACGTTTAAAAAGGGTAGGTAAATGTAATATCAACATAAGTAGGACAACTTTAAGGATAAGTAATACTACCATAAGTATAACAAGGGTAGGGAAATGTAATACTAACATAATTATAACAAGGGTAAAGATAAGTAATATCGCCATAAGTATAATAAAGTTAGGGATAAGTAATACCATCCCTATTATATAAAGAGTAGGATCATGTTATACCATCCCAAGTATATTAAGGGTAGGGACATGTAATACCATACTAAGTTTAACAAAGTTAAGGTTATGTAATACCACCTAAGTATTACTAAGGGTTTGGTTATATTCTACCATCCCAAATATAAACAAAGTAGGGTCATATATTACCATATAAAGAAAATGTGGTAGGGACATAAAGTTTATCTTTAGTATTTAAAAGTGGAGATGAGTATCAATATTCCAAGTATAACAAGGGTAGGGACATGTATTATCATACTAAATATGATAAAAGTAGGGATAAGTACTATCATTACAAGTATAGTAAGCGTACAGATATTTAAAAACTCTTAATCAAAGTAAGGGTAAGGACATGTAATAACATCCCATGTATATTGAGGGTAGGTTCATAACACCATCTGAAAATAAAACAATGTGAAGCATGTTTTACCATATTAAGCATAACAAGAGTAGGTTCAAGTAATACCATCCCAAGTAAAATAATCTCTGGTCATGTGATACATCCCAATTATAAAGGTGGTAGGGTCATGTATACTCTTAAAAGTATAACAAGGTTAAGGGACATTCAATACCATTCCATAAATAACATAATAGGGTTTTGTAATACCATCCCAGATATAACAAGGGTAAAGTAGTGTGATACCATCTAAAATTTAAAAATGTAGAGTGATTGATATAACTCAGGTATGAAAAGTGTAAGCTTATATGATACCATACCAAATATAACAAGGGTAGGGTCAATTAATACCATCCCAAGTATAATAAAGGTAGGGTTATTTAATACCCTTTGAGTATAATAAGGGTAAGGTCATGTAATACCATACCAAGTTTAACAAGGGTAAGAATAACTTAACCCTATTCCAAGTCTAATAAGGTAGGGACATGTAATAGATTGCAATTATAACAAAGGTAGGTCATGTAATATCATCCCAAAATATGACAAGAGTAGACATGTAATCTCATCCCAGTAATAAAAAAGGTCAGATCATTTTATACCACCCAAGGTATAGCCAGGGTAGAGTTATATGCTACCATTTTTATATAACAAAAGTAGAGGTATTTAATACCATAACAAGTATAACAGTGTATGGAACATGTAATACCCCCTAAGGTATAATAAGGGTAGTGTATTAATCAGCGATCATATAAATCTTTCTAAGGTTGTAACTTAGGAAAATTGACTTTACTGATGGTTGTGATCCCATTCTTTGATACGACTTAATAGTTAGGTTGATGCAAGATGGGATATCTATATAAAATTTAGTGTTATTTGAGGTAAGCTGACCTGGGGATGTACTGCACCAATGAAGGGAATTGGATAAAATGGGAAGGGATGATAAAACTTGGAAAACCTCCATGCGTGTCATATGATAGGCCAGGCAACCCATGGAACGCCTATGTTGTTTGCTATCTCAGTTTGGGGCATTGGTGCACAAACCCAATACAGTCATTATTATCCCCTACCCAAAGTTTATCTACTGGGATTGAACTTGAGGAGGAAGTGGGAGTGAGTCCATACTCTACCACTGGTTATCCTCCTTGGGGTATCTATATAAATAAAATTATCTGTCTATGGCAAATCTTTTAAATCTGGGTTCCCCATCCACCAGCTAGGGGTGCTGGGACTTTGCAGGTGTTAAACTTTTGATGCTAAAATTATATAGCATTTGTATAGATCCTGTTAAGCTACAGCTTATCAGTTGGGGGTGTGTATCCTTTCCACACCTGAAATTCTCTCACTATTTCTCTGAAATAAAGCCTTTTTTCATATGTTAGGACTTGCAATTGGAAGCTGTGTTCTTAACTTTATCTAAATTAATAATCTTGTTTGTTTGACAGGAAGTATAAAAACCTTGTTCTGGAATGCCATGTTGGCATTTACACATTGCAATCAAGATGTCACAACAGGATAAACTTGGGTAATCGGTATCTTTGGGTGCCAGGAACCCTCTCCATTAGGAACTTTAGGTCACCACAAGGGCATTCTCCCATTTAGCATGGATGGCATGGATGATCTGAGGCAGATGGGGTGTGCTTGCTCGCCATACCTCAGCCCACTTTAGAGCCAGGGTTGGTATGCGCCATTTAAGTGCATTTCTGTGAATACCGCTGGGTGACAGAGGCTGGAAGCATGTGAATTTCTGTTGCACCTTGGCCTGTTGGGGTATAATTTATGCTTTATATTACTTTGCATGAAATATCTCATAACATCCAAACTGGGTTTAATTTGGGTTTAATGTTTGGTATTTTTTTAGCACCAGGTGCTTTTGGTATCATTTTAAACTGTACATCTTATAACTTTGACACTTAACTATTATTCTAGATGATCAATCAAACTCTATTTTGGTTTAGGTTTGCAATAAGACAAAATGGCGAGCAAAATCTTGGTAACCTCATCCATTACAGGTAGGCTCATGTAATACTATCCTAATCATAACAAGGATGGGGACATATAATAACCTTACATATGTAACAGGGCTTGGGTCATGTATAACAATTTAGGTATAACAAGGATAGGGTTATAAAATACCGTCCCAACTATAACAAGGAGTATGGGTATTTGATACCATCCCAAGTATAACAAGGGTAGGGACACGTAGTACTATCTCAATTATAACAAGGCTAGGGCCATGTATTACACTTTAGGTATAACAAGGATAGGGTTATGCAATACCATCCCATGTATAACAAGAAGTATGGGTATTTGATACCATCCCATGTATAACAAGAAGTATGGGTATTTGATACCATCCCATGTATAACAAGATTTGATAGTATGGTATAACAAGTATTTGATATCATCCCAAGTATAACCAGGGTAGGGACACATAGTACTATCTCAATTATAACTCGGGTGGGGTTATGTAATATCATCTCAATTATAACAAGTGTAAGATCATTTAAACCATCCCAATTATAACAAGGGTATGATTATGTAGTACCATCTCAAGTACAAGAAGGGTAGGGACATGTAATACCCTACAAAGTATAACAAGTGCAAGATGATGCAATACCATCCCAAGTATAACCAGAGTAGGGACATTTATTATCATCTCGAGTATAACAAGGTTTAGGTTATTTAATACCCTACCAAGCTATAATAATAAATTAGATAATACCATCCCAAGTATAACAAGATCCGGGCCAAGTAATTCCATATTAAGTATAACCAAGGTAAGGGTTATTTAATACCCTACCAAGTATACCGAGGGTAAAGTCATGTGATACCCACTCCATATAATAAAAATGGGTTTGTTTACATTACAAGGTGATGTCAAAATTGGTTAAATTTAAATGACAAACTTAGTGATTTAACGGTGAAAGTATGTTAATAGGATAGCGTACCCCAAACTCGAGGCCAAGGATAAACCCGAGATCCAAACCCAACCCAAGTTCGATGGGGTAAGTGATTTTGAATCGGGTTTAGTTAGGTTGATAAGGATGGTAGGAAAGGGTTGTTGAGGTCGGTCTGGTCTAGTTGGATAGAATCTGGTAAAGCTTGATATTTTGGGTTAAGCCGGTGGGGTAAGTTTACCCAGCTGGCTCGGTTAAGGTCTTTTGCACCATAATGGGGATCGGCATGGTTTAGGAGGATAGTTGAATGGAGCCTTAGGGGATCCTTTGCCAGGATGGTGTTGAGTTGGGGTTTTAGTGGGCACGCGGTATCGGATAAGGTTACGCTTACGATGATGGAGGGGTCGAGGTGGAGGTGATGGGGGGAATTGGGGGCGATCCAGTTCACTTTGAATTGGGTATCCGGTACGCCTAGGATCCTGGCGAGATCTTGGGGGAGAGCTACCATCAACCATTTGGAGGTGTCGGGGCGTTCGATGAGGGTACGGTAATCCATGTCGTTGAGGTGGATCAGGATGGGTTGGCATTGGGGTTGGGTGGGTCGCGTACTCCCAACAATAAACTGCGGACGTTGGGTACCGAGTGAGGTATAGGTGGGGTGATGGGTGGGGGTGGGGGTAAGGAGGAGGTGGGTGGGTAGGTAAGTGGGGTAGGTGAGGATGTATTGGGTGGATGGGATGGGTGGTAACTCGTTGGTGAGGCTGAAGGTTGGTTTCATTGGAATATCGGGTCCCCGGGTTGGAACGCTAAACGCTAGCGTGAGCGTGGCAACGGGGTCTTGAGTGGTTGGAGGTGAGACAAAAGTTGTAGTTGGTTGCAAATTGTGCCATCTAATCATCTTTAAACTGTGGCTTTGAGTGTTAACTTTCTCCAAGGCCTCACTGTTAAAGTTTGAGTTTAAGTTTGCTGAATAGAGGGAAGATGATGGGTGCCTGGATGGGATGGGGGTATTGTTTGAGGGATGATATTTGCTCGTTTGAGTTGTGGGGTAGCGCGAGGGATAGCTTCGTAAGGTTTGAGGGGTGTCAAGCGAACTAAAATCTTTGCTTGTTAAGATGGGGGGATACCAATTGGGAATCTGAGATTCAAACCACACTCTGTCACTTGATGCTGGATTAGCGTAGCCAACGCTGGTGGGTGAGGATACGACACTATCCTGGTAGGTTTTCATCGGGTTTGGCTTAGATGTAATTATTGGAACCTTGATGATTGAGGATTGCGGAGTAGTGGTATGATCCATTGATAAGAAACCAGTGGCCGTTGGGCGAATGTTAGAAGCTTGTCGTGATTTAGAGTATTGATAATCAATTAAATCAGTTTTAAAAGTTTTGGTATCCGTTGGGGTGGGGACCCTACCCACCGGCTGTTCAATTCTTTCGGTTGGCCTTGCCAATAACGAAGTTTGGCTTACTTTTACGTAACCAGATATGGTGGAGGTAAACGAGGAGGGGTAGGGAAGGGCCATCGTTGCATCCGATAAATCCATAGTTACTTGAGCGAATGAGGGGACGTAAGGTGGGGATATAATTGCTTTATGATTTAATAAATTAATAATCTAAATTACCTATCCCAGTAGTGGTGGGCTTAATTGGAGTAACTGGGGACAAATTATTAGGAGTTGAGGTTAACTTTGAAACCAGAAGATGAGTTGATGTTGAAACATCCGCTTTAAGCTCAGATTTAAACTCACTCGTTGGAGGTGGCATGGGACTTGTCATAACTTCGGATCCAAGCTTAAGGTAAGGTGCAACTTTGGTTGGTGCGGTAAAAGTAGTTGGGATCTTCGGCGAGTGAAAGTGAGTTGAATGAACCGTTGGGGTTGGCAAGTGAAAGCTTGTTGGATGAATCGTTGGGGTTGGAGTGTAAAAGGAGTTAAACTTGGATTCAGTTGCAATTGGATGAAGTTTAGTTTCATAAGTAAAGCTTGATGGTTGGGTGGTTATTAGATGGGGTGCGACAACTGTATTGGTGATTGAAACCGTGGGTTGGGGGTGAAATTTGGCTTGTGGTAAAGTTGAGACTTTTAACAGTCCCTTGGCGTTGGAACTTGATATAGTTGGCGTTGGCTCTAGTACGGGACTAGTCACAGAAGCTGTAAATTCGATATTGGAATGTTGGGTTGGGAGATTAGGAGCTTGAGAGGGGTAAAAATTTTACCACCCCGGATGGATGATTGAATATTGTTTGAAGAATGGGCTAGATGGGAGGTGTAACTTGTCTGAGGGAACCTTATATAACGCATATCATCTGCCCCCTCTAAGCTTGATGGGGGAGTGGTTGGATAAGCTGACTGCTCTGATAGGGGAGTGGTTGGATAAGCTGACTGCTCTGATAGGGGAGTGGTTGGATAAGCTGACTGCTCTGATAGGGGAGTGAAATTAGATGGAGTCTCAGGTGGGGTGCCATAGTTGAATGATAAAGTACTAGTTGAAGTAGGCTCATTGATGGCGTTTGGTTCAAACGGAGAAGGTTTGGGATGAGATTGGTAAGTTGTGGGTTGGGGAGGTGATTTCGCTACCTTTTCCACTTCAAGTTTTGAGCTATCGTTGACATGATGGGTAGTTCTAACCAAATGCAAATGTTGAGCGGTTAAGGTGGGTTGAGCATGATTTGACGATTTAATGGAGGGGTATCCATCCAAGTTAAAGTTGGTTAAAGCTTGTTCCCCATCGAACTTTGCACCCGTTTGAGTTGCTGAATTCCAAGCTGAAGGTGGGGTTGGAAGCTGATGAAGCTTGGGGTAAGAGATGGTTATTGAGGGCTTCACCGAAGATGCTACACTGGATCCATCGATTTTGACTTGACCTGACGGATAAGGTTGTTCCTTAATGGGAATTCCAATCTCCTTTGGCAACGAACTTGGATCAGCTTCGGGAACTTTGGGATCCACTAGCCCATCAACTAATGGAAGGCGATTATCAAATGAGCCGTTCCTTAACCCAACCAATCCCGCGTCGTTAGAAGTCGGTACGTTCACCTGGGATAGCTTGGACTCCAAAGGATTTGCATTGGAAGTGGCATCGATACCGGTACCTTTTGAGCTCGTAGTTTGATAGAGAGTGTCGTCGATAAGATTATAAACGACAGGAGCAACAGGTGAGTTTAAATTTGAACTTGGTTCCGCACCCTTCTCTTTAAAGGCAAAGGGTAAACTTGTCACCTGCGCCAACCCGACCAACAATACCAACCCCAACCTTGGCATCGAGTTTTGAGGAGATAGAAACGATCGGACCTTAGATTTACTTATCTCACAATTCAGTTGCAGTTGCACGCCAAACTTACCCCAAAGTTCAACTGCTACCCACCACCACCCAGTATTTAATTTTAACCATCCACCATACCCATCCGTAAATTTGCTCACCCGATTACCCTTTTAGCTTAACCTGATTGGATACCGTTTCCCCTTAACTTACGTCACCCTATCGGATCTTAACCGTACCACAAACCGTACCGCAAACACGCGTTGACTACGTAATCCGATTAAACTTCGATTCGGAAGGTTTAATTGGATACTACGGATTTTATATGGTACGGTTAGATCAGCCAAGTTTCCAACGTGGGATGGTGCCAGATTGACTCCAAGGGTTTAAAAGTGGGTGGGGTAATATGAACCCGTTCCAAGTTGGATTTAAGCTACCTAGTATGATTGATGACTATTCGCATACCTTTTAACAGAAATTAAATTGGTTGCTATTGAATCTGTTTATGGATGTAACCGACGGGTAGTTTAAAACTCAACCTCAACCTCCAACTTAAGATCCTCATATAAAAGTATACTAACTTGGTTAATATCAAGTTATAAGTTGTAAAAAAATTAAGCCAGGACCTAACCCCAAGGTAGCCCTGGTTAAAGGCTTACCCTGCTCTATTTAACATTTACCCTCAACAAGCTAAATTTAAACGCCTTTACCACCCGCCTTTACCAACCTTTGATGTACTGCACTCGGTTGATTGATGGGAATACGTCCAACCTTACCGATCGTATGGTTAGGCAATTGATTTTTTAACCAAATTTTATAGTCCAGGGTTCAAAGAGCTCTAAACTAATCAAGTCGAAATTAAACTATCGTTGCAACCTTCAACCAAAGCGGTTAATAAATCACTACGGCCTCGGTTATAAACCCTAACGTTATCGATAAAACCCTATATCCTTTAAATGCTCTATCATCCCTCAAAAAAAAACTTCAAAGCAGAGCTAACCAAGGCGACAGACCATCCTAACCAAGTTGACCTTAGTTTGGCTAACTTTATCTATAAAGCTGATTCCCCACAACGATGCTTGGGTTTATAGTTTATCCGACGGTTCTGATGGATCCTTTTAACTTTCTTATGGTAGATGGTATCATTAAGTTTGGTAAGCGGTTGAACCGATTAACTAATTAAATACCCTAACCGCGTAACGAACATATTGAACCTAATCAAATCTGCTAAATTATACCGACCCCGTTCAGCCAAAGTGCTACATTGATTCCCATTATAAAATTCTATATCACTCTTACACCTTTTTTTTTTTTAGTACTAGATGGTATCACTCTTACACCTTATAGACACCTTTATTCATACTATTATAACCTTTAGGATGGGAGAAATGAGTTTCACCATCTCGAGAAAGGAAGTCAGATGATGCTGAAGCACCCAACTTAAATAAATAAAATTAATAATTAAGCCTTTGCTTTCCTGTAATGATAATATTAGTTACTACAGTTTGATTCAAACATAAATTTTTGATAATCACAAAGGTGAGATGGGTGATTTCAACAAATCACAATTAAACTGGGTGAAAGCTGTATCAGGCAATGGACAAAATGGTGTGCCAAAGGGCAAAAAATATCATGAAGGGGGACCAGGAACCAATGCCACCAAAAATCTACAAACCCAAACACCATCCAGGTTTGTATAATTTACCAAAACCAAAATCAATATATGAAAATACAATATGCCTAACCCCTATCAAAGGTGGAGCACAGATTCTGATTTTTCCTAGAGGTTGAACCCCCAACTCTGTGGGAGAAGGTGGGTGAGGCACAGGCCTCCCTTTTTCCCCATGTGGTGTATGTTACCACCCATACCATCCACTGTAGCTGGATCAATATGGGTTTTAAAACCAAAGAAGATATAGATGCTGCTGCAAAAGTCTGTGTTGAGATTGCCATCCCTGAGGGCAAATGAATTGTGCACACCACATGCACCAGATGGAATAAAGTGAACACTTTGTTCATCTCCTTTGACTCACTCCCTACCAACCTTCTTTGCAGGCTAATTGAGGAGGAGCTCTGGATTGGACTCCAAAGCTACAGAGAAAAACAACTAGAATTATAGTGATTCCACCTGTTGCCAAACCTGTGCACAGGAAAGGCAATTGCCATGATCAACCCAGTTCCCAATATGGCTGCAGACCTTACAAAATCCCAAGCACAGCAGTGCTTCACCTCCCAGATGGGGGAGTGTCAAAGCCATTATGCATCACACCAGAACGTTCACCACCTATCTGCAACCATTGCACCACATTGGGATACAAGGAATATGTATGCCCTATGAAGGAGGGCATCTTGGCCCCAGACTTTTATGACAATGCCATGGATAAAGTTGAAGAAATCTTCAGCAAAATGATTGATGCCAACTATGCCTTCCTCTGTGGAGAGGAAGGGCACTACATTATCATAGACCCAGTATCACCAAACTATGCAAACAGGTACAGAAGGCCCACAAGTGGAAAGCGGCCAAGGCTGCATCACTTGTGGCCTCCTCCATCAACCTTGGCCAAATCCAGTAGGATATAGAGGAAATCAACAAAAGCCAACCAATTGGAACAAAATGCCTAAGCTGTGGAGGCCATGGAGGAAATTAACCGAGCCACCTAATCAGAGCAGAAAGCCCAAGTAAAAATTCTTCTCAACAATTTGGCTGAATCACCACTTGATTTCAATCAAATAAACTTACAAAAACAATTCAGCTTAGCTATGGGCAAAAATGTGGGACCCAATTCTTCAAAGTTGAACCCCAAAAGCACAGAATCCAATCAGTGCACCACACTGAATCACAAAAATCCATAAGCAGAAAAACCTAACGCAAACCCTATAAACAGCAAGACATGCACAAAATCAACGCAAGGTAAGGAATTGGACAGTGACTCAGGGTGGACTGGCCCACTGACATGGAGCAAGTACAAGGCAATGAATGGTGGGCTAGGGCTGGATGATCCTCCCAACTGTTCCTGAGGTGCCACGGGCACCTCAGTGTCAATAGGGATGCAAAACATCACAGGAGCCAGGGCTCAAGCATCCCAAGCCAAAAAGCTGGACTTCCTGAAAAAACCCCCTGTAGACATCTTGGCCATCCAAGAAACCCACTGTCTACAGGGGGAAGAGGGAGCCTGGTCAGCCAGAGTCTCACCATCCCAATTGGTATGGATGTCCCACAATGGGGTGGTCATCTAGAATATCAAAAAATTAAAAATGCTGACTCCTCTTTATATTTGCATGGTGAATCCTGGCCGCAACAATTGCAAACTAAGAGGATACAATTTTGATAGCATGTATCTATGCACTGTGCACCACAGCTGAGAGAAAACAATTCCTCAAAGCCATCCCAACACTCAACCTCCCACCAGATACCATCCTGTTGGACAATTTCAACTGCTGGGAAACCCCAACATAGACTGATGGCCTGACCCCAGGGGATACCCATTGGGGCACATTGAGTGTCATGCAATGAAGGCATCCATTGGCCTGTATGATACCCACCCCCCAGATCTCCACTCCTTCCCCACATGACCCACCCCAACATACGCAAGGGAACACTCATCTCAATGAGCTGCACCGACTACATCCTCACACCAAAACCCCACTGCTTAATCATCTCCAACTTTGCAACAAAAATGATCAATTTCTCCAACCACCGATTTGTTTCAGTGCAGCTCTTGCCAACCTGAACTCACACACAGATAGCAACCTGGTGAAAGCTATACCCAGAGAACATAAAATTACCTGAAATATCTGAATGGGTTGAACACAAGGCCATAAACCCAGAATTTGCAACCCCATCATATGAGATCCCATCAAAACCTGGGCAAAATTCAAAACTGAACTAGTAAATAAAACTTGCCATCTCACCTCATGCAAGTACACTGCTGACACAGCCACAATCAGGCACACCTTGGTAGAATTGGGCCACCTCAAGCAAAACACCCCAAAGTCTGGCTATAGCCCCTACTGGGGGCACAAAAAAGGTGGAAGTATCCAGCCCACCTAAACGCCCTCATCTTAAAACACCAGCACAGAATCAAAGTATTGAGAAAAGGTAAGTTCATAAAAGAAGATAAACCTGTTTGATGTATTTCTTCTGCCAATTCACCTCTTGAGGCAATTAGCCCACATGCACACAGGTCAACAAATATGATGGCACCATGTGTTGGGATTTTTGCCCTTATTCCCAGCCTGCTAGATTACCTGGTATTTCTAGGGGAAAAATTCCCTAAGGCGAAGTGAATTGGAAATCTGGTTGATCCAAATTTTGGAGGAACTATGTTTGGGGGATTCTAGGATATTTATCTGGTCATATCCATTGCAGATCAATCCGGATGAATACCTAATACCTCATCAGGCGGAGTGGCTGACGAAATAAGGACATCTGATAGTAATTAACTATCAGGTGTACCAATTGTGATTGGTCAGGTTTCATCATCAACTGATTAAAAATGTTTAATGAGTTGCGAGGCGAGTGATGCCACCTGCAACTAGTGAATTGATTGGTTGCTAGCCAATTATGGATGATTTGCTTGGATTGAGAGGAAAACATTAATGATACATTTCTGACTCTTTCATTTGAGGTCTCAAGGATGTCTAATGTTAGAATCCTAGTCAGGATGGGGAAGACCATTACTGCCAAGATGAGGAAGGGTGATTAAATGGCAACAGCTGCCATTTCATCAAAAGAGGTTTCAACTGAGGGTTAGACAGACAAATCCCCTATAAATTCCCTAGAATTCACTATAATAAAAAGCACTTGAAAGTAGTAGTACAGTAGTAAAGTAGTATAGTAGTAAAACACTCAAGTATTACACTGGAAAATACTCACTGTTTGACATAAGTTTATGGTTGGGAAAGAACTAAGAAAGAACCTTATTAGTTTAACTGTAGATTTGGTAATAGTTAGGCTATCAGCATCTAGCGTGAAGATTCCATCTCAAGGATATTATTGCAGAAGGCAATAATTGGTAGACTCTCAGAGAAGAGTAGAGATCTGAGCGGAGATCTAGAGATGAAGGGAACCACAGCTAAGGGGTTGCTGCCAACTGTGTATTGGGCCAAAGGGACCGTCATCAGAGGATCTTAATGAAGATCATGTGGACAGGATTTAGGGAACAAATCCCTAATAGTGCAATATTCAGTATTATTGGAAATACTGGCTGAAGCGTTAGGCCTGAAATTATTCTAACTTAACTATGGATAATAATCATCATACTATTATCAGATTATATATATTCTTACATCGTGAGGTGTATGAGGAAACTGAACCTGTGAAGTAGAAAAATTACTAGGGTTGACCTCCAACAAATCAACTCTCAAAAGTAAATTTTTACAAGTTGGTGCTCACTACAGGGGTATTTGAGTAGAAGAATTAATCCAGAATGTCGCACAAAGAGAAAATGTGTAGGTTGTGGACTGAGATTGCCACAGTGAACCAGAACGCTTTAAACTCTGTGGACCATTGGGAGTTCGTGGCCTTGGAGGAACAAGTAACCAAGGTGGAAGAAGGAGTTGACAATGTAGCCAACTTCAGGAATGAGTTACTTGGCAAAGTAAACTTGTTAAAGAAAAAGAAGGAGACCTCATCTGAGAGATCCTACTTCTGAAAATGGAATGTGAAGCAGATCACATTCATTTGAGAAAATTTGGTGCGGACATTGAGAAGTTATTAAAAGAAGTAGAGAAATTGAAAGCGCACATAATTGCAAGTGAGTCAGATGCAGCCAATGATGTTGAAGAAAGAAGTCTTTTAATGATACTTAGGAAAACGAATACCCCAAGAAATATGCCACCCGCATTTAATGCTATTTTGGAGATGACGCCCAATGACACTCCACAAGTAAACTGAATAGCTGAACCAAGGGAGTTGGCCCAAACTGACTCAGAGAATTTAGGGCAACCCCTAAATTGCCTACATTTCATTGGGATAACGCCCCAGCATTTTTCTGACTATTTGACATGACCATGAATGGATACGGGGATCATCAGAAGGCGTTGATGGTCATGAACTGCTTAAACACAGATTGTCAAAATCTGGTGTTACCCCACCTGAAGGGGGACAGCTGGTCTTATGCTGAGGCTAAGGCAGCAATAAAGAAGGAATTAGGCAGTCCAACCTACATGTCAAAATGCAAGCAAGACTTTATGGGAATTCAATTTCTTAAAGATGAGTCCCTTGCAAGCTTCGCAGATCAATTCTACCAGAAATCACAGATCCTGGCTGGAGCAAAGGTGTTAGATGACTTTGATGCAAGAATCGCTTTGCAAGCGGCCCTTTGGCCCTATCACAATTTGCATCAAATGATGTATACTGTATTTGCAACTGAGATAACTACCTCACAAATGGTAGACAATTTGAAGATTTTGGGAGCAGCGTTCGATGCTCCTAATAGAAGCTTCAAGTCAAATCCAGTCCAAAGTTCAAATCCCATGAAGGGAGGCGAAGGAGCAAAGGAGACTTTTAACTGAACTGTTCTAGGGAAAAAGCCCAAGGATCACAATCAGTTAAATAAGAAGGAAAAGGTCTGCTTTCAGTGTGGCGGGAAAGGGCATTTTGCTGCATACTGCAAAATGTTGAAGGATCAAGTTCATATGGTCCAGGCTAAGGAAATAGCAGCCATGAAGAATTCCAGAAAAGATCCCGCTGTCTAGATAAGGAACAGTCTAAGATGGCGGAGAAACCTGTTACTCCCGATGTGATGAATGAAGAAATAGATATCAGCAATTTGTTTGTGGATGACAAGCAGGATCCAATATATCAAGTGGTCAACATGGATATAAACGCCATGACCAGAGCTGGGGAAAAGAAGATCAACCTCGAGATAGTTCAGGAGGTTGCCCAGCCATACGCCCAACAACTGGTGGAGATGATTCAGACCGCCAAAAATCCTGATGAGTTAACCAATATTTGCTTAGATGAGGCCAACCTGTCAATTCCCCTTGGCACAATTAAGGAATTGTTTCCTGAATTAAAGGCGCAAATAATTAATACCCTAGATCTGGATAATAACACTGCAATCCACTCAGTAAATACCATATTACAATACTCTGAATGTACATGTATAGATATTCAAGCGTATTGAGTAAGGGTATGGGCAATAGTCAACAGCGGAGCACCCATCAACATCGTGTCAACCAAGCTGATGAAGAAGATGAAGATCTCTCCAGACTTGGAACACAAGAAGAAATATGGAACAGCTGGGCTGAACACCACCATTTCCTGTGGAGCGTATAGTGTGCTGCCACTATGATTTGGGTCATTGATGGTATCCATGCCAGCAATAGTTTTGGCAAATCAAAACTATGATATACTGAACAGACTGGAGTTTCTGCGGAAATACGGAGTTATATGTAACTTTGAGGATAATATGTTGACCATCCTGGGTCAGACGTTACTATTGGTATATCAAAAGAATGGTGAAGTTCCGTTGAACTGGAGAAATAATTTCATCAACTTGATATACAGTGACAGAATTGTACTGATTCAGAACCAATTAGTTAGTAGGAAGCGACGGGAGATGCTGGCCAAGATCCTAGAGAACCAGGGAATTCCTTTGCAGATCAAGAAAGAAGAAACCATACTGGCCAGATTGCAGATGATAGTTGACACAGGGTTGACTCTAGAGATTATGGAGTTGTTGTATGGAGAAGTTGGAAGCCCCTGGAAGAAGTCCAGAGTGGAGCCTTGGGTGGCTCCTGGGATAATTATGCTGGGCCATGGAGAAATATGAGTTCTCTTAGCAAATTTAAGCGAAAAACTGATGAAGATTGAGAAAAATCAAATCATTGCATTTGTTTATTTAATCCCGATGGCAGAATTAAGATGATTCCATAATTTTGGATCTCTTGAGGAAATGGGATTACTGGCCAGAGTGGCCAAAAGCATCAACTTATTAGTTGATTGAGAGCAGCTCGCAGATCTGCCAGAAGGGCAAAAGGAGGAGGTGCTCAAATTATTTGAGAGATATCGGGAGATATTTGTGCAGGATGATCCTAATTTGGGATGCGCGCAAGGCATAATTCACAAAGTTGACACTGGAGAAAATTTACCGATAAGAATGAGACTGATCTGAAGATCAAAAGCCACTGAAGCAGTAGTGGAAAATGAGATCAGCAAACTAGTAAAGCATGGGCTTCTAGTTCCATCGTAAAGTCCCTGGGCAAGCCCAATTTTGATCATAAAGAAAAAAGATGAATCAAATTGGGTAGTGATTGACTATTGGAGGCTGAATAAAATTATGAAGAAGGATTTGTTTCCCCTACTGAGGATCGATGATGTTCTAGACCGATTAAGAGAAGCAAAGTATTTTTCTGCAATAGACCTAATCTTGGGATACTGGCAGATTGACTTGCCAGCAGAGGACCAGGAAAAATGTGCGATTATCACCGCATGGGGGTTATACCAGCCGATTAGGATGCCCCAGGGTCTCTGTAATGCGCCCATGACATTCCAGAGGGCCATGGACGTGGTATTAAGCGACCTGAAGTTGTTGTGCGTCTTGGTATATCTGGATGATATAAACGTGGTCAGTAGGACGTTTACTGATCACCTTCAGCACTTGGAGAAATTGTTTAAGAGGCTGTCCACAGCTATCCTGAAGATTAAGCCACAGAAGTGCCACTTCTTCAAGAAGGAGCTTAAGTACCTGGGATTTTTGATCAATGCAAATGGATTGCAGCTGCAACCCCAGAAGATAGCAGCTATTGAAAAGATGGCTGTGCCAAATAGTGTGTCTGGTTACATCCAAGTATTCCTTTGGATGGCTGGATACTATAGAAGATTTATTTGGGACTTCGCCCAAATAGCTGAGCCCTTATTCCATTTATTAAAGAGTCTGAAAAAAGGATTCATATGGAATGAAGAGGCTCAGGACTTCTTTGATGAGTTGTGCCAGTACTTGATAAATTTGCTGATTCTGAAATATCCAAATTTCGATTGGGAGTTTATCATCCAAACTGATGCTTCATTGATGGCGATCGGCGCCATACTGAGCAAGTATATGAACTTGGGGACAAACATCCGGTGGCGTATCTGAGCTGGACACTCTCTGCTGCAGGGAGTAATTACACCATAACTGAGCATGAATGCCTTGCAGTCATTTACGCCTGTAAACAGTTTCAGGTGTATGTCCATGGAATGCACTTTAAGGTGGTGATGGACCACTCTTTGTTGCGTTGGCTGCACAATCTGAGGGAACCTGAAGGACGACTGGCCCAATGGGCACTCAAACTCCAGGCTTATGATTATGAGATAGTCCACCGAGCGGGGGCTTCTCATCAGAATGTGGATGGCTTATCACAGTTACCAAAGGTCCAGTTGGTATATCCGCAGGCAGATGAGCTATTCCAGAGAATGGTCGAAGGAAGAATTGAGGATGAGCCTCAAGAATTTAAGGTGCGCTTTGAAAAGTGATGGAAAACACCGAGATCATGGATTGACAAGTATTTAAGATGATGAATGGGAAACGTATATTATTCCCAAAACTGTCAGAGAGAGCAGTGATCATTCTCACTGCTCATAAGGTTGTCAGGCACAGAGGCCTGAGAAAAATAACTGACCATATTTGCCAGTATTATTACTGGGAATCATTCAACTATGATGTTGCAGACCATCTGGCTTGTTGTGTGGAATGCCAATTGCATAAACCACACAAGAATACAACTGGATACCAACTAGTCTGACCTGGATTTGCGTGGCACACGGTGTCTATTGACGTGATGGGACTGTTGGAGATGAGCACAGAAGGAGTCAAGTACATCATAGTTGCATTGACCATCTGATGAGATGGGTCAAAACAAAGGCCCTAGCCAGAGTAGACGCTACCATTACTGTGAGATTCAACCTGGTTCAAGTAGTATACTGGCATGGGTGTCCACAAGTTATACTGAGCGATAATGGGACCAACTTCACATCCTATGTGATCCCAAGGCTAAACAAAATAATGGGGATCTGGGGAGTTGTGTCAGTACCATATCAGCCGGAGATGAACGGACTGGTAGAATGGGTCAATGGATGCTGGCCGCGACGCTGAGGAAGCTAGTCACAGGGAGAACTTCCATGTGGGGAATGTACCTGAGTTTGATGACATTTGCCTACAACATCAGTCATCGTATGGCGATGAGAAAGACGCCATTTGAATTACTATACAGGAGGAAGGCCTCATTACCACCAATATTATATTTGGTAGTAGAACCTACATTGGGGATGAGTACTGAACAATACCTGAACTGACTGACAAGTATCCTGATCAATATGTAATCACAAGCATTCGATACTACCTTAAAGAAAAGGATACAAGCAAAATTGACAGATGATAGAAACTGACCGCCATTAGAAGAATATTGAATAGGAGAAAGAGCAGCCTATTGTGATATGCATGGTTTTGGATGAAAAGATAAGTTGGATGTGCTATGGTTGGGTCCATTTGAAGTGATCGCCAAGATGGCGACTGATGCTTATTCCATCAAGAATCTCTTGGATGGAAGAGTAGTAAATCAAGTCCACACTAAATATTTAAAGCGATGGATCAAAAAAATAATAAAAAAAGAGTTCCCAAAGGACCAATGAACCATTAAGTTGGTCATGTCCTGATGATTAGGTCAAGTCCAAAAATAGGACCTCTGAACCAATCTAGATGGTTAAGTCTGGAAAAAGGATCTCTGAACCATAGAAAACTGGTAGGTTTAAGTGCCCAGGATCCAGTTTGGGGGAAAGATGGACCTCTGAACCAAAACAAGGTCAAGTCCCATAGAAAATTTTTTTTGATAAAAGATATTGGAAGAAAATATATAATATATATATGTAAAAAGTGTAGATAAGAAAAAAGAAGCTGATATATTTTTATAAAATTTTTATTTTTAATGATTTTCCTCAGTGCGGGGATTATTCCGCCTATGTCGCCTCTTGGGGGAGGGAGGATGGATTGCAGTAGGGAGGAATAGTCCATCAAAATCAATATGCAATCAGACACTCATAAGAGCGAGTCCTACTCGAAACCACATTTGTTGAGCTGATGCCAAGCCCTGAGAAAATGCGACTAGGGGAAGAGAAATAGATATGTCAGAAGATGCCAATCGTGAAACCCTGGAGCAGGGTGGAAAACAGCAATAAAGGAAGAGGCAATCAGTGAATAACCCCAAGTAATCCTGATAAGGCACTGGCACTGGAAGATTTGTCTTGAGTGCCTGCCGACAGGCCTCATCAAGAACATTGGACATGTGATCCAGCAGCGAAGAAGGAATACTTGAGGGAGGTTGTCAAATCATACCCCCAACTAGTGCCATCAACGGAAGATAGTGATGGGAAGCTCCAGAGAAGAGGTAGTCATGTAACGAACAGATTGCATCCTGTAAATGATGACTACAGGCTTTGCAGAAGCTGAAGCTGAATGACCAATGAAAGTCAGGCGAGGCTGGGAGCTTTGTCAACCAACTTCAAAGAACTTGGCTGGCAAAGAGGAGAGCATAAGTGGCAGTATCCCAATCCAGAAGGTTGTCCAGATCTGAGGGATTCAGTGCTAATGACAATGCCTCAGTGACTTGCACATGAAGTTCAGCATAGGGGAGCTCAGTATGAATGCTGTTCCCAATTGTGAGCTCAGAAACCAGTACAGCGGGTTTTTAGAATTGACCAAGTCAGAAGAGGAACTCAGGGAGTAAATCTGACCCAGCCAGGAACGAACAATCTAGAGCAGTCAGCATAACCTACAGAGCATCGACGATGATGCTTGGAGCCTCAGTGAAAGGAGCTGAATCCAGAAGGGTTTCAAGTCCAACTCAGGGATCACCTGCATGGGAAGAGTCAGCCGAGAGTTATTCAAAATGATGGCATGCCTGGTTTCGATGGGATTAGATACCATTTCCAGTAACTTGACAGAAGGACTAGCTGCTTGCACCAGGCTAGGCGTATGAGTCCTGGAAGGACCATAGAAGAGGGTCTGTCGAGAATCCTAACTCATTTTCTGGAAGAGGCAGAGGTCCAAATTGGACAGACTGTTAAGAAGCTGTTGGTAGCAAGACTCAAGTTTAACATATGAGCAGGACTAGAGGGGGATGTCAGAATGATATAGAAGTTGACATTATGCACCCTACACTCCATTAGGCTCCAATTTTGGGAAATTAATTTCATAAAAATAATGAAATAAGCTTTCCAATGGAAGAATGACTTACAGCCAAGAGGTTATAAACAAAATAATGAAGGCATATATAAATAAGTAAACTTAATTAAGCCACGAGACATATATCGATGGCAAGAGTCTCCTGTCTAGGATGAGGAGAGAATCAGAAATTCTAGGATGCCAGACTGAGAAAGCCTGAATATGACAGAGGGTCATATACCCTGACGGGGGGAAAACTGGATCCTGGGAATAAGATTGTCACGAGTATATTGATCGCCTGGCATGACAAGAGGTCGTGGGGACCGCGCTCTGAGAAGGTGGTAGTGAGGAGGAAGAGGAGGAATGCCGTATGCTGAAGGTCATCCTGAGAAGTATTGAGTATTGACAAAGTACTCCGCTTGAACCAATGAAGTATTTGACCAGGTGTCCAAAGCAGTGTTTCCATGCCCAGTCCTTTTCTTGCTGGAAATCTAGAAAAGAGGGGGGATGCATTGGTTTTTTGCCCATATTCCCAGCCTGCTAGATTACCTGGTATTGCTAGGGGAAAAATTCTCTAAGGCAAAGTGAATTGGAAATTGGTTGACCTGAATTTTGGAGTAACTATGTTTGGGGGATTTTAGGATATTTATCTGGTCGTATCTGTTGGGGATCAGGCTGGATGAATACCTAATATCTCATCAGGTGGAGTGGCCAACGAAATAAGGGTATCTGATAGTAATTAACTATCAGGTGTACTGATTGGGATCAGTCAAGTTTCATCACCAAATGATTGGGAATGTTTAATGAGTTGCGAGGCGAGTGATGCCACCTGCAACTAGCAAATTGATTAGTTACTAGCCAATTATGGATGATTCGCTTGGATTGAGAGGAAAACATTAATGATACAATTCTTTTGTTTGAGGTCTCGAGGATGTCTAACATTGGAATCCTAGTTAGGATGGGGAAGACCATCGCTGCCAAGATGAGGAAGGGTGATTCAATGGCAACAGCTGCCATTTCATCGAAAGAGGTGTCAACTGAGGGTTAGACAGCCAAATCCCCTATAAATTCCCTAGAATTCACTATAATAAAAAAACTCTAAAGTAGTAGTACAGTAGTAAAGTAGTATAGTAGTAAAACACACAAGTATTATACTGGAAAATACTCACTGATTGACACAAGTTTATGGTTGGGAAAGAACTAATAAAGAAACTTATTAGTTTGACTGTAGATTTGGTAATAGTTAGACTATCAGCATCTAGCGTGAATATTCCATCTCAAGGATATTATTGCAGAAGGCAATAATTGGTAGACTCTCAGAGAATAGTAGAGATCTGAGCGGGGATCTAAAGACAAAGGGAACCACGGCTAAGGGATTGCTGCTGACTGTGTGTTGGGCTGAAGGGACTTCATCAGAGGATCTTAACGAAGATTGAGTGGACAGGATTTAGGGAACAATTCCCTAAGAGTGCGATATTCATTATTATCAGAAATACCGGCCAAAGCGTTTGGCCTGAAGATAATTCTAACTTGACTATGGATAATAGTCATCATACTATTATCAGAGTATATATATTCTTACAACGCAAGGTGCACGAGGAAACTGAACCTGTGCAGTAGAAAGATCTTTAGGGTTGACCTCCGATAAATCAACTCCTAAGAGTAGAATTTTACACCATGGCAACTGACTCAGCGGGAGGTCAAGGTGGAAGTACACTGTTATTACACCAAACTATATTGTGACACCCCATCCAACCCCCAAAAATAAAAAAAAAATTTTACACAACGCCAGAATACAAAGTGCACCACCAGACTATAGCTTCCTGAACCTAATAATGCAGGAGGAGCTCTGGGACACAGTCCGCGGTGCACCACGTAGAGAATGCCCAGACCCTGACAGGATACCCTATGTATTTTACAAAAAAATACTTTAAACAAATCGCCCCTTCCTTTTAGCATCAATGAACCAGTGCATACTGGAGACATAGCCTCCTACTTAGTGTCCATGAATCCTACGTTATAACCCTGTTTAAAAAGGGTGACAAACTGGACCTGGCCAACTGGCGCCCAATTGCACTCTCTAACACTGATACAAAACTACTTACAAAAATTTTAGCAACCAGATTAGGCACAATTGCCTCCAAAGTACTGTCGCCCAATCAATTTGGGTTCACACCAGATCGCTTAATCTGGACCAATATACACTCCATAGCCAACATATGTCAGTCCAAAGCATCTGAGCCCTGTTATTCCTAGACCAGGAGAAGGCATATAACCGCGTTAGCTGGCCATACCTGAAGGAATGCCTAAGCGCCTTCAAACTCCCACCCAGGTTCATAAACTGGGCGATGCTCCTCACAGAATCTGCATCCATGGCTGTGTGCAGCCCTGGATTTTTAACCAACAAGATCATACCACGCAGAGGACTCAAACAAGGGGACCCCTCACCCCACAGCTGTACAACTTCAGCTTTGATCCACTCCTTCATGTCGTTGACTCACGCCTCATGGGCATAACCGCACAAGGCCAGCCACCAGTCAAGATACTAGCCTTTGTGGATAACTGCATGACAGGTATAGCTAACAACAAAGATGCTCAATAGCTGGAATGCACCCTAGAGGAATATTCTATTGTGAGCAAAGCGCCGCTCAACAAAAGGAAAACAGAAAAAAATCCTCCTAGGCAATTACATTAACAACTGGGCCACAACACCCAAACCCCACAGCCCAATGAAGGAACAACCCACTCATTTTTCCCTTCACATCATCTCCTAAAACCAACCCTGTCTGCCACCTTGGTATGTGGCTGGAAACAGGGAGGTATGCCAATGAGACAATTGAGAACAATATACTACAGCAGGTATCCAACTGCATCACCTCCCTCATTGAAAGATCTACTTCTCACCTACATTCATATCCTCAATCTGTGCACTTATCCAGGGATGGTTGTGGCCTGGATCCCGGCCACCTGTACAGGTGGAAACACTCTTTGGCCCACACTCCAGCGGAGGTATGAGCTTAATAGACTTTGAGGTTCATGCCAACTGTATATTGGGCACCTGGATAAAGAAAGTCCTAGCCCCAGACCTCCCACAACAACACTGGTCTAGAGCGGCGAGGGCCAACTTTGCACAGGCGCTCAAAAAAATAACCCACACAATCAATCCAGACCGATCACATACCTTGCAAACCGCCCCAATGCAGCGGGCCCACATGGAACCCCCTCACTTTAAATGCTTCCTCTGCACCATTTGGCACATGGGGTGGACCATCGCTATCACTGGCACTAGTCATGGAAGGGGAAGTCCCAGAGCTCACTTCACACTAAGGAAACCGAAGAGGACCACCCCCAGAGGGACATACACACCGTGACCCCAGCCATCACAAGGATCAACTATCTAGATGCTTTGGACTTCCCCTATGACCTCTCAACACAGAAGGCAATATGAATGCTAACGCATCATCCACTCCTCCAGCTAAGGGTAATAGCTAACACCTGGAGCTGCCTCAGAAGAACCTAAAGAACAGCAAATCGCACCAACTCCCTCCATACAATGTGCGCAGTATGTGGAGGGGATGTCACCCTGCACCACCACCTTGAAGCACGCCCCTCATCTAGAGCCATATGGCAGGAAGTTGCGCGTCTTTTAAGAACTCACACCACCCAGAATCTATCAATATCCCGGAGCCTCACACTCCAACTTGATCCCTGATACCACCCACACTCTATTCCATGATAGTCACCATTGTAATGTGGACAATCCACACCATAGCACTGGATGCCTTCAAAGGAACTGTGCCCACCATCCGTGGGACAATCAGCAGATTCCACCTACGCCTACTGGAACACTTTCAAGCCTGGCTTTACAAATACATGAGACTGAAGCAACAACTTGTTGAGTCATGGTTCCCAGTCTGGTTTCTGCATATGGACCTGTTCCTCCACACCTGCTCCACAAAGGGGATACCCCTTCAGAGTAAGGCATCCACCTCCTCTACAACTGGCGGTACCAGCTGGCAACAGGGGTAGCTCATCTACTCTGGGGTGCCTAAACCTTGCTAATCCTCGCTATATGTCACCTCCCCCTATCGCACAACATATAACAGTATTGTCCTTCCCCTGGTCGGTTTACCTCAGTTAAATAAAAATTAGTAATTAAGGGAAGAAACTTCCTTAATCCTAGCTTATCCTCAAAATTAGCTAGCTTACTAGCTTGACAATAAAAATATGTATGAGATGTGATGATAACTTATTAAGAGTGACTAATACTATAGTAAAAAAAGGAAAGGTCATCGGGTAAAATATCTTGGGACCTCTAATACAAAATTTTTCACCTTTTCAGAACCCCCTAGTTTGTTAAGACTCTTATATCTCTTAGAAGCAAAATCAATTAATCTGGAGGATTGTAATCAAGTCACTATGATCTTAAGAGGTTTTTAGTTTCCAACTCTAACTTAATCTCCAACTTGATCATTTTATCCTGATCAAGTCTGGAATACCAACAATATCCACTCTTAGATCTCATCATGGGGGTAAATGAAAAAGAGATATCTGCTGTAAACATAAATCTACCAGGCCCTTACTAACTTTGATAATCATATATTCATCCCCTCTTATAGATGACTCAGTAATGACCTGACCCATTATAATAGGATTTATTGACTCTTCTCCCAGTATGATGGTGGTAAAAAGGAATAATTCTTTAGTATAGAAAAGTATTAGGAGAAATCTACTTTTAATTGAATCAACTTGCTCCTCAAGTGATAATATTCATTAGATTTTTCAGGAAGCCAAGGCTCAAATCCCTATAATTTCATTTTTTTTAGTTGAAACCATATTCATTTACAAATTTTATGCTATAGCCCTACCCAAACTATACTAAATCTGGGATGTTAGTTTAGGGTTCTTCTATATAAATTTCATACGTTGGATACTTTGAGTTATGATGGAAGATTGATAGGTATCTGAATCAGGCGCATGGTAAGTATTGTATACAATTTTAGGTTGGTAAACATTATATTTTTTATATTGAAGTTAGAGTAGCTATAACCCGCTCAACTATCCTTTTAGTGGTTAGTTGATAAAGAAAAGTGAAGTGCTGTTTAATCCTATTAAAAACCCCAACTCTTGTACCATACCTGACTAAAAATTTTTTCTCTATGAGAAAAAGTTATTTTATGTAGTAAAGCTAGGGTATGACAAAGTTATATAGGTAAGATGCAGTCACTTTAACTTTATTTTAAGCTAGGGATGTAGCCTGCTACCCACTTGATAAGGTGATTGAAAGGCAATAGTCTATATTGATACCCATATAAAACTTGCAGTAAAGTAAAATATCACTACTGTCCTAAAAAAAATATCACTAATCCTATGAAAGAAGCTTGGAAGGGAGATCAGATGATGATGTGAATGGATATTTGGCCAGCCTGATATTTGCAAATTAAACATGATTCAAATATATCTTTTATACAAGTAATCATCCCTTACCAGTAGCATTAATATTTGGACCGTTAATAAGTTTTTAAACTCCACATATGGCCTACTTGTAAATGCCCTTACAAGGTGATACCAGTTTGATAAAAAGGGCGGGTATATGGTAACTAGATTGAAGAACTTAAATTTAAGAGAAGGCCATTAAAATTTTTTGCATTCGCTTATCATCATTCAAACGCCCTTTGGACTGGTAATGGTTCTCATTTTTCATTTTTGAGGTTAGCCTATAATTCCATTTGGTTGATCTACTTATGTTCATTAAAATCATATTAGGTAGCTGGGACAGACAATTGGTGTTCTGGTGGATGGGACTCAATCAATATATTATTTAAGATCATTATTTTAGATTTTTAGGATCTAAAGTGATAGGTGCCCATAAGTTTTCTTTTACCTTTGGGCCATCAGGGGAAGTATGATCAATGATTAAGGTAGAATAAGTAAATATATATAAATCAAAACTGTGCTACAGCCATCAGTTGTGAGGACCTGGATAGTCCAAGTATTCTTTGTCTACTACCCTCACAGTTCCCATGAAATCCTTTGAGGCACAAAGCAACATTAATGGTTATGGTTATAAAGTCCTCCATATGACAAGGGATCACTTTTTAAAAGTTGCATGTTGGCTGAATTGCATGCCATGTGATCAAGGTGCCTTAATAAAATTGAAAATTCAAGAAAATTGGAACGGCAAAGTATTTATAAAAAAACAGGGAACTGGGAAACCAAAATAGGCCAGTACCCTTTTATTTAGGAGGGTACTGGCCTATATATAAAAGTTATGGCTTTTAGTTTTACCAGAGCTATTATTGGGTGCTACATCCTATTCTCAGGTTGCAGGTACTTGGGTTCACGCGTTGGATGGTGGGTCAGCATAATTTATATTACATGCGAATTGGTTGAAAGAGAGTTTATTATACTTTGATTAACTGCTCCCTAATTAAACCTTTAAACTAATCCAAAAATATATTGTGATGCCTTCCCGCTTGGCGGCCCACAAATTAATAAGAAAAGCTAAAAGAGTAACTTCTTTTAGTACTTGTGGGGTATAACCCAAGTGGGGGTATGGATAAGCACTTATATTTGCAGGGTGCCAAATAAACCAAACACCAAAATACTTTATAAACTGGGGTTGCAGCAGCAAGCCCAAGTGGCCATATAAAATAGTTAAGAAAATTTGATAGGATCTTCATCCAGTACTGACCTAAAGCGTGCACATGTGATGATATAGTGGGAGTTGAAGTGTTAGCAGTATGGGTTTGGAGGTAGAAAATTATATTATTTAATTTGTCAACCAATTTGCGGTGATATAAGGCTTGGTGTAGTTGGCAAGCTGTGAGTCAGCGTATTTTTGATAACTAAAGCAAAAATGAAAATTTATGAGTTGTTGGCAGGGCGGGATAGTGGATCAAACATTGATATCTTGTTTGCATTGGCACCTGATTGGCTTATGGAAAATGTGAGATATTTGATTTTTTCCTGGTTTACCTCAGGAAAGTCAGATGGAAAATTTTACTGAGAACACCATTGACAAGAGGATCCATGGCCTTGTGATGGGTTTGGAAGAGATATTGTTGGTGGGAGCAGCAGCTTTCTTGATTTTGAACAGATAGTGGGCTTATATTCTGGGAAGCCTTTGTGAGGGAGGAAGCGGCACTGGTAAGCGGGATTTTTGGGAAATTAAAGAAATTTAGCCAATCAACTTTGGGGTTGGAGGCATAAGGTTGCTTAGCGTCATCCATCCTTTTGATATTAAAAAATTGGAAATGGGCAAACATTGGCCATCAGTGGGAGCTGATTGGCTGTGGTGGGACTTATTGCGCCACAGATGCATCAGCTACAGTAATTTGACTTGGGCTTGAGCTAATATTTGCTATGGCACAGTTTTAGAATAGTGATTACTATTTGCTGGCTGGCTGGCTGGCAGATGGAGCTGCAGCTGCAGCAGTTGAGGGAGAGGGGAGAATTGACCTATTATAAAATTTTTTCTAGAGCGGTGAAGAGGGGACTCTGGAGGGAGGAGGGCCAGAAAATGTTGCAGCGGTGAGGGAAGGGAACTTGACTTCAAATGGTCTAATCCAAAAGCTCATGGGTCAGACTGAGATGACATCATCAACATTATCTCAGAATGGGTGGATAAGAAAAGAATGGATCATGGTACATGGGGAATCACAAGATGGGTATCCTTAGAATGGGATGACTGTCTGTAAACATTTTGAAGGTTTACTGCTTGGGTTTTAAGTGTGCTTTAAATAGATTGTTGATATAATAAAATAATGTGATGATAATAGTATGACAACAATTACCCCTGTTGAGCTCTTCACTACGAATTTGAGTATGTCTGTAACTCTAGACAGATGCTAACGCTCTTCCTTCAGATACTTGAAGGCACTTCTGGATAACAGGGGGCCTTTCCCTTCAACTCTTCCTTTTGAGTAATTAGACCGCTTGGGTAAGGGTAACCCTATCCCTTCAACTCTAATCCCAAGAGGTAGCAGATGACAAATATATAAGAAAAACTAGTTCTTTCACTCTTATCACAAGATCACACAATTTAGATTGCAAAACTATCTAAATGGTATTACAAATTAACTATATAGGACTGCTGTGTTATATAAAAATGTTACTATTTACAAAGGTAATTTGACGCCCAACTTCTCCATTGGTACCTTAATAGAAACAGTGTAACGATTAAGTTCATCTCAGTTTTTGCATTTTGACTCAAATTTGGATTTTTGGAACCCAAGTCAAATCGTTTAAAAAACTTTTGGTTCATCAGTTTTGAGCGCTGGGTTGTGCTTCATCTGAATTTTAGATTAGGCTCATGCAAACCTAATCAATGAATCAGGTGAGGCCCCAAAGGGCAGCTTTTAAAAGGTGAACCTGCCAATTCCAAAGCTTATTTCAGAATTCTATTCTTAGCTTTCCCTCCTGGGGATTATTGTCAGTTGCTCCCCCAGACAAAATCTGTTTAGCAGGACATTTTTATATCCAGAATAAAAATAAATGTTGTTTTGGGGTTATCATACCTCACTTACCTGTTGTTATTTTTTGTGGTGTCCAGTTTTGAAGAGCTTTTGCGTGGTTGGGTCAGACCAACCACAATAGAGGACTTTGCATAACCAACTCATAGTAGAAATGTTTGGCACTGTCAGTGCCCCAAACCTCTCCTACTCAAAGTTAGGCTGCTTTGGTGCTGCCAGTGAGCCAAAGAGTCATCTATTATATGGCATTTGTAACTGGGATTTTTCTGACTGTTACAAACAGCATCTGTTGCTAATGAATTATGCCATTATGAGTAATTCAAAACCATATTTACTTCATCCATATAGTTGGATTCTGACGCTAACTAGAACATGACCCCTCACAGGTTCAATATTTGAAAAGCGTGCCCCAACGCCCTCACTCAACTACAGAGGATTACCCTTATTAAGCAAGCAACCTGCTTAGATAATGAGACTTTTACCCATTAACAGAAGATCATGTTGTCTTTTAGGCTAACCTGAAAGTTGCTGCCAACTACAGCGTTGTTAACGCTCAGCAACTGCCAATTAAGCCATTATTGACGGTGACAACTCTGATTAATCAGCGTTAGAATTTTAATTACTAATATTTAGATTAATAATTGAAATACTTGCAATCATTTTCATGGAAAATCCCCAAAAAGAACACTTTTAGTCTGGCGGAATCAAATATGGCAAATTTGTAGATATTCTATTAATAATTAAACCAGACAATAGTTAAATTAAAGACAACTCCCATATATGCTTAGAGGTTATTTTATAATAAATCCTAACAGATAAACAGACAATATATTATAGTCTATTAAATTGGATGATGTAAGCATTCTAAATCCCAACATATCCCCCCACTTGACCAGATTATCCAGAAAAGATAGAATTACAAAGGCAGATGTTACTTATTTTTTTGGCCTGAATCAGCCAACTTGACTTAAAATTAAATTTCAGTAGAATTAGATCTTTTCTTTTGGTTTGAAGCATCCTTTTGTATCCATTCTCAGCAGAGAGGTTCTTCCTTTTATTCTTATGTTTGCTACTGCCTCCTGTGAGCGCAGTTCCACAGCTACACACCACACCAGGACTATTTTAGATGATCTCAATGATATTATTTTCTAGAACGACTGTTTCCCTCAGGGAAAGGGCTCTCACAGATACATGCCATACCAAAAAGACCTCAGTTGATCTCTTCAAAGAATTACTTAACGCTTGTCATCCCCTAATTGGCTTCTCTTATTTTGATCAGAACTAAATTCAACTTCTCTTTTCATGTGACCCTTCATGGCAGACTCAGTTTAAACACAAGCTGGTCTTGCCTAATGTTCATTTAATATCCATTACTACTTTCATCATAAGTACATCCTCCTTCACACCACAAGGCTCATAAGGTGGGAACATCTCCAGCTTTACTTGATGTGGGAAAAATAAGAAACTGATAACACTTAAATTTATATTTTTTTGATTTTTCCATTTTTCAAGGATATTGCATTAAAAACTAGTATTTTTTCTTTTGGGCTTTTCATTTATATTTTTCTCTATATCTTTAGCTTATATTATTTTTTATATTCTTTCTCTCAGATCCAATAATTTAAGTATTTTCTATGTACCATGTTGTAATTGGCGCTTAGGAGAGAAACTACAATTTAACATATAAATACTTTTTTCTAAGAAACTAAAGGGAACTGCATGAAGTTAGTAGCCCTACGCTAAAAATAAAAATATTTTATCATCAAGGTTTTTATCTAAAATACATCAAAGATATAGATGAAAAGAAAGATCTTCTTCATTCTCCATTATCATCATAAAATAAATGATTAAGTAGAGTACCAAACAGTGCATAGTTATTCTGGTAGATGGTAATAATCATTGGCTTAGAATTCTGGGTAAGAATCCCTTGTGATTGTTTTTATGCTGGCAGGGCAAGGGAGAGAAATAAAATAAATAAAAAGTGATTTAGGTTTACAATGCCTTAGAGCCTCATAAATTGATAGCAAGTGATTTGGAGATATTGTCAGCGGGGTGGTAAGGATTTGAACCTCAGTAGCTATTATACTACATATAGAAACATGGACATGTGGGCAAGGTAATCCTCTGTAACTTAATTCAATGAAATGACAGCAGCATCAAGGCAATATACTGTAACTTAATTTAACTGATTAATCTCAGCATCCAGGATAAGGAATTGAAACTTTATCTAAAATAAATAATTAAATAAAATAAAATATTGAAATGGTTAGTCATACAAAATTGCAACATATATTCCCACTTGACCAAACATTCCAACAAAGAAATGGGCGGTCTTAGGTAGTGACTTAAAATAATGAGGCCGCTAGGCCAGGCAACACAAACATAAGCTATCATTTGATGATTTTGAATGTGCACCAGTAGGAGTAGGTGTTCTCCAATGACACCTTAATTTCTCCTTGGTAAGGATAGATGGCACCAGAGGCAACAGAGGAATCCTTTTTGGATCAGCAAATTGTTGGAATGACCTTACCATGCAAACTTTAAGAAATTTGTAGAGTAATATCTGTTCCAATGAGGAACTGATGTCCCAGTTTAATAAAGTATCTATCTCCTTCATGGAGTGGAAATTCATGGGACTTTGAAATTCGCTGGGGCAAATTTAAAGGGTTTTGGCCACCTTACAATATTCAAAAGATCAATTTCCTTGTTAGACTCAACCTTCACAATTAAGGAAGGTTATGAGGCGGACTCAAGCAGAGCAACAGTCTCAGCCTCCTTTGGCACTGGAATACATGTAGACACGGTATGCACGTTGTCCTCTAATCTATAATCCACATCTGATGAAAAATCCACCATCTCTTCATCCATTGATGGCGATGCAAGCTCAGTGGAATTTTTAATGCTTGATACCTGTGCCCACCAGGTCAAGTTCATCATCGCCAGAGTCCCAGGAATAATACAGTGGGATTCATTTGTCCGTCTACCTCCAAAGTATTGTCTTCCTAAATTGCTTTCAGCCCATATTTACTGATAAACGAGGCACCAATAAGTAGCTCATAATTATCATGAAGTAAAATGAAAGCTGGAGCAAACATCTCTTTTGTACCAAACCCCAGCGGCAAGGGGCTATTTGCTCCTAGGGAAGTAGTGGTATCAGGGCCCGCAGCACCATAATCTTTATGGTGGCTAATATCATGTTCAGTTTCCAATGTTTCAGTAAATTCAAATAAACTATATTGATGGGGGCTCTACTATCCATGATCAACCAAACTGGTATGTTGTGCACACATATATCAATGTAAGGTTCCTCAGCGTGATTATCTGGCCTGGTTTTTGTGTGAATGTCGAGATTATCCACTTGCCTTAAGTAATCAATTAAATGATTGCTCACCTTGGGCCACAGAGCCATAGCAAGCTTGGTTGTTATATTCATAGGGGACATTTCTCCAATGAGGGAGTTTTGGTGAATTTAAGTCACTGGTGGGGATTTTTAATTTTGGAGGATGTAAGATACATGTTCTACTCCACAAGAGCTTTCTAAATTCTTTGTCAGTAGATATAGTCAGTAAATTTTTATTTAACTGAGGTAAGCCGACCAGGGGACAGACATTACCAAATATATGTGAAACTAAGAGAATAACTAATAATTATAAAAATTGGGCACCCCAGGGTACTCATGTTACCCCTGTTGCCAGCGGGACTGCCAGGTATGGGGGGGGTTGGTGCACTACTCCAAGGGGGTTTCCCCTGCTATGAAGCAGGTGTGAAGGAAAGGGTCTGTGTGGAGGAACCAGAGTGGGAACCATGATTTTATGAGCGCTTTTTGTCTTGGTCTCATATATCCATAGAGCCAGGCTTGGAAGTGCTCTAGTAAGTGGACATGGAATCTGTTAATAATCCCATGAATGGTTGGGACCGTGCCCTTGAACGCATCTAATGCAATTGTGTGTATTGTCCACATTGCAATGGGTATTATTAGGGAGCGGAGGGTAGATGGGATTGGTGACTCAATCTGGAGCGCGAAGATACTTTTTGATATTGAGAATTCCTGTTCGTTTTTGAATCTTGAGCAGGCGTGCGACTTCCTGCCATATAGCTTTGGTTGGGGGGCATGTTTCTAGGCGGTGATGTAGGGATCCCTCCCCTCCACATACTGCACATGTTTTGTGGAGGGAGTTGGAGCAGTCCGCCGTCCTATAGGTCCTTCTCAAACAGCGCCAGGCGTTTGCTCTTATCCTTGGCTGTAGGAGTGGGTGGTGTGTCATTTTCCACATTGCTTTCTGTGTGGTTAAATCATAGGGAATGTCCAGCATATCTAGGTATTCTATCCTAGCTATGATTGGGGTTGTTGCGAGCATATCTCTCTGGGGGTGGTTTTCTGGGTTTCTTAATTTGAATTGGGGGCTGGGTCGTCCCCTTCCCTGTATAGTACCCATGTTCTCTATGGTCCATCCCATATGGCGGATAGTTTGGAGGATATGTTTGAAATGAGGGGAGGTTCCATGCGGACCTGTTGCAGTAGGGTGCTTGGCAAGGTATGAAAGTAGTCTGGGTGGACTATGTGGGTTGGTTAATTTGAGCGCCTGTGCAAAGTTAGTCCTTGCTGCTCTGGACCAATGTTGTTGCGGGAGGTCTGGAGCAAGGATTTCCTTTATCCAGGTACCTAGGATGTGATTGGCATGGCTCTCAAAATCTATTAGTCCCATGCCTCCGCTTGAGCATGGGCCAAATAGTGTTTCCATTCGTATAGGAGGGTGAGAGCCAGGCCACAGCCAGCCCTGGATAAGCGCGCGAATTGAGGTTATAAAGGTAGGTGAGAAGGCTATCGCATGGGCCTGGTACCACAGTATTGGGAGGATGAGCGAGTTAGCAACTGTAACTCGTACTGTTAGTCCTGGGGTTCTCCCCTTGAGGGAGGCTACGCGTTTGGATACCCATTGTAACAGGTTACTTTCCATTGTCTCATTAGCATATCCCCCTGATTCTAGCCAGATTCCAAGGTGTCAGACATGAGTGGTGGTGGGAGGTGTTGCAAAGGGTAAAATGATTGGGTTTTATCTTCATGTGTTGGTGTGAGGTTCTGATGTTGTGGCCCAATTGTTTGTGTATTTGCCTAAGAGGATAATTTCTGTCTTCCTTTTGTTGAGCGATGCATTGCTCACCTTGGAGTATTCCTCTAGAGTGTGTTCCAGCTGTCGGGCATCTTCATCGTTTGCTATACCTGCTATGCAGTCATCTGCAAAGGCCAGTATCTTAACTGTTAGTTGTCCTTGTGCGGTTATTCCCATGAGACGTGAGTCAGTTACTTGGAGGAGCGGGTCAAAGCTGAAATTGTATAGCAGTGGGCTGAGGGGATCCCCTTGTTTGAGCCCTCTGTGTGGTTTGATATTGTTTGTTAGGAATCCAGGGCCGCATACAGCCATGGTTGCAGATTCTGTTAGGAGCATCGCCCATTTTATGAATCTTGGTGGGATTGAAGGCATGTAGACATTCTTTTAGGTATGGCCAGCTAACACGGTCATACGCCTTTTCCTGATCCAAGAAGACCAGGGCACCAGTTGCTTTGGATTGGTAAATGTTTGCAACAGGGTGTATGTTGTTCTAGATTAAACGCCCTGGTATAAACCCAAACTGGTTGGGTGATAGGACGTCAGATGCAATTGCGCCTAATCTAGCTGCTAGAATTTTTGTTAGAATTTTTGTGTCAGTGTTGGAGAGTGCAATTGGGCGCCAGTTGGCCAGGTCCAACTTGTCACCCTTTTTATACAAGGTTATAACGTAGGATTCATGGCCTCCTGGTAATAGGCGTGTTTCCAACAAACTCTGGTTCATTGACGCTAATAGGAGGTGGGCGATTTGTTGAAAATATTTTTTGTAAAATTCGTAGGGTATCCCATCAGGCCCTGGGCATTTCCTACATGGTGCACCGCGAATTGTTTCCTAAAGCTCCTCCCGTGTAATAAGGGATATTATATTGTAATTTGGTGGTGTACTTTGTATCTTGGCAGTTTGAATAAATTCTTTAATTTTTTGTGGATCTGTTGGCATATCATGATATAATTTGGTGTAATAGCGGTGTACTTCCACCTTGACCTCCTCAGGGTCAGTTGCCACAGTGCCACTGGTCTTGTGGACCTGTGTGCATGCAGGCTGATTTCTGCACAAATGGAATTGGCAGTAAAAGTATGTCAAACAGGTTTTGCCTTCCTTTATTAACTTACCTTTGTTTGATACTTTGATTCTGTGTTGGTGTTCAAAGAAGAGATTGTTAAGTTGGGCTGAAATTTCTGCCCATTTGTGTCCCCAATTAGGTCTATAGCCAGATCTCAGAGTATCTATTTCCAGGTGGTCTAGTTCTGCCAAGGTACGCTTGATTGTAGCTGTGTCTGCGGTGTACTTTGCGTGATGCAATATGTTGGGTTTTGTTGATTAAATCTTTTTTGAAAAATTTTCCCATGTTCCAATGGGATCTGAAGTGAATGGGGCTGTAAATTCTGGGTTTGTAGCCTTGTTTTCAACCCAGTCAGATATCTCGAGGCAATTTTATATTTTCTGGGTGAAGCTTTCTCAAGGCAACACCTGTGTGTGGGATTGGGTTGGCGCTAACTGCACCATAACTAATCAGTGATCAGAAAAATTGATCTTTTTTGTTGTAAATTTGGAGATTCTTGAGTGGTGGGATTGTGGGATGAGGATGTGGTCAATATGACTCATTGATATGAGCAGTCCCTCACATATGTTGGGTCTTGTCATGTGGGGAAGGATTGGTGAATTGGGGGGAAGAGCATCCTGTAAGCCAAGAGATGCCTTCATTGTGCGATATTCAATGTGTCCAGGTGGGTATCCCCTGGGATTAGGCCATCAATCTCTATTGGGGTTATCCCAGCAGTTGAAATCGCCTAACAAGATGATATCTGGTGGGAGGGTGAGAGTAGAAATTTTTCAAATTTTTTTTCTCTCAGTTGCAGTGCACAGTGCATAGATACATGCTAACAAAATTATTTCATCTTGGCATGTGAATGTTGCTACCAGGACTTGACCGTGCAAGTGTGATGATGAATTTGTAATCTTAAATTTCTTGTTGTTTTGGACTATCACCCCACAGTGAGATGTCCATACTGATTGTGATGGTGCGACCCTGGTTGACCAGGATTCTTCTTCCCCTTGTAGGCAGTGGGTTTCTTGGATGGCCAAGATATCTACAAGAGTTTTCGCAGGAATGCCAGCTTTTTGGCTTGGGACGTATGAGCCCTGGCTCCCGCAATGTTTAATGTCCCTATTGATACTGAGGTGCCCATGGCGCCTCAGGAGCAGTTGGGAGGACCCTTTGCTCCTTTCCCACTGCAGCTCATTTTGGCCATGTTCCGCATCTGTACTCCAACTCTTTCACTGCCATTGTTGGTTCCCTTGATCTGACCCAATAAATCAAGGGAATTGCAATTTTTGCATTTGTGTCAACTTTTCCTGCACAGGTCTCAAGTTGATTTGATGCGGGTTGGTGATTGGATTTTATATTTTTGAGGTTCAACTTTGTTGCATTGTGCACCGCATTTTCACCCAAATTGCGGTTGCATTGTTCCTCAGTAAGTGCATGACTGATGACGCTTTGTGGCTCAGTCTGGTTACTGTGAAAATTTTCGACCTGGGCATATTGTTCTGATTGGTTGGTTCGATGAATATCCAAAATATCCTCCCAGATTTGTCCGTGGTTAATGGCGGATTCCACGTGTGCCGCTGCTTCAGCCGCTGCTCTCTTGTGTGCTTTTTGTGCTGATTTACGCTGTTTACTTGTAACTGGGTCCACGATGGAGTATAGTCCATCTTCACCCCAGCGGAATGGGTGGTGGCCATCAGTCATTTTGGCGAAGTTTTCATTATCTTGATCCATAGCTTCTTCACAAAAATCATTTTCCATTAAGCCCGCTTTTGCAGGGCATGCATGTTCCTTGTGGCCCAGTGAGCCACAGTGGTTGCAAATGGGTGGTGCGCGTTCCAGTGTAACTTGGAACGCGGCTGACTGGCCCCCATCTTTAAAGTGAAATTCTGCTGTGCAGGGAATTCTGGATAAGTCCTCATCCACTTCTGGGAAGGGGTTGATTAAAGCGATAACTTTGCCCGTGCACAGGTCGGACATTTAGCGAAATTGCTGTAATTCAAGTTGTTGGATTTCTCCATAGGCCACAAGACCTTTGCGGAGCTCCTCCTCGATTACCTTATGAGGAAGGTTGGTGGGGAGCGAGTCAAAGGAGATGAACAAAGTTTTTGCTTTGTTCCATCTGGTGCGCGCGGTGCACACTATTTTTTGTCCTCAGGGAGGGCAATTTACATGCAGATTTTTGCTGCGGCATTGGCTTCATTGGCTGTTTTGAAACCAATATAGATCCAGCCGCATCCCATGTTGTTGGTGGCTACGTACACTGCGTGAGGGAAAAGTGAGGGCTGTGCCTCACATGTTTTCTCCCACAGGGTCAGTGACTTATCCCCAAGGAAGAGTCTGATCCCATGTTCCACCTTTGACAAAGGTTGGTTGAATTGAATGTACATGTATTGCGCGTGCTTTACAGTAAATACTATAAACCCAGATGGTGTCTGAGTTTGCAATTTTTTTATGGCTTGGGTTCCTGGTCCCCCTCCAGGGCGTTTCTTGCCCTTAGTTGCACCATTAAGCGCACCGCTTGCCACGACGCTTGCCCATGTTGTATTATTTTTGTTATTAAAGTCACCCATCTTTCCTGTGTGTGATTATCCAAATTTGTTTATTGAATCGAATCAAAGTAACTAAAGTGATTGTTAAGAGAAAGAAAAGCCTATAGTCAGTAAATTAATACTTAACTCATTCATATAAGACTTAGTATTTGGAGCTCCAAAATTAAGGGTGCAGCGTCATGGATAATTTACCATCCCAGTAATGGTATTTTCAGAATTTAAAACGGATAACTTAGCCTGATACAATTCTTTGTGAGCCTCACAGGCATGGTGCAAAGTGACTTGAGTGCTCTATTAGCTCAGATCCTTGGACCCACTAATACTTGAGCCTCATAGTAAAAGCAATTAGAAAAGGAAAACCCATTTTTATCTGGTTTAAGTTAATAGCAAGAAAAGCAATTTTTCGGCCTATTATCAGTTCTTCTCCACTAATCTCATCAATAATAATGTTTTTGGCGTTAAGTTAAGACATTCTCACTTCCATTATTTTTGACAGTACCAACCTCTGGCTATAGGGACCCAGAAAATTCATCAGCGTAGCCAAAATTGGTATGGTCATTGGTATCTCCCATCATGATTTCAAATAAATTTAAAGAAGGTATGGATATTATAAATGCCTAACAAATTTGGACAAGTTGATGGGCTGACTGAGGGAGAATGCGCTGGAGTGACTTAAGGGTTAGAGTTAACAGAGGTGGTGGCTGCCGTGGCAGGGCTGGCGATAGCAGTTAATAAAATAGTCATTAAAACGTTGGACCAATAGCTTCAATTTACTCCATAGGATCATTATAAATAGAAGCTGATTATTTGACTTGGAAATGCATTTGTTTACAATTATGGGTAGCACGCTTAGACTCTTGGCGGAGTTGCTTTACTATGATAATAAAATACTTTCATTCTGCCATCCAATCTTGTTTGACCTTTCTAAACGAGAATTTTAATTCTTTAACTCCTGTCCCTGAGATTGGACTGGTAAGCGCAGTTTTTATCTCCTGATATATTTTGGTAAAAGTAGGAATTGTTATTTACGCTGAGATTTTGAAATCACGCTTTGGAAAAATTGGGCCATGATGCTAGCACTTGACAAACCTATTTATTATTGGGTTCATCATAAGGAACGTATAGTGGGTCACCCTGACAATTGTCTTCAGAATATAAAATAAATGGTTTTTATAAAGGAAAACAAAAAACCAAAAGTGCCCCTTTTAGTGAGCATTAAATGTTGTAATTGGCGCTTAGGCGTCAAACTACAACTGCAAATGTTGATACTTTTGTATAAGAAACTAAAAGGAACTGTATGAGGTTAGTAACCCTAAGCTAAACTAACAAAGATTTTATCATAAAAGGTTTAATCTAAACAGCTTCAACAAGATAAGTGAGAAGAAAGACCCCCTATTTTTTCATTACTATCATAATAAACTATGCAGTAGAGTACCAAGATGTTTGTCATTTTGGTTAATTGTAAAAAATGGCTTGGAACCACTGGGGACAAAACCCTTATTGATTGTTCTTATGCCAGTGGGGCAAGGGAGATTATAAGATAATAAAAAGGGATTCAATTTATGATTTCATAGAGCCTTTTAAATTGAAAATAAGTTATTCAGAGGATATTGCTGGCGGGGTGGTAGTGATTTGACCCTCAGTAGCTTTTCTACTACATATAGAAAAATGGCACATGGGCAAGGTAATCTGCTGTAACATAATTTGATGGATTGGCAGCAGCTTTGAGGCAATTTACTGTAACTTAATTCAGCAGATTAATCTTGGTGTCCAGGCATGAGAAATCAAAACCTTAGTCTAAAATACAGAATAAAATAAAATATTGGAATGGTTGGTCAAACCAATCTGCAACAGAATTAATTTGCTATATGACCATCAGTGATGTTTTTCAGCATATATGCATCTGTCGCTAACTTGGCAGAAATCTCAAACAGATCTGGTCATAGGTCATCCAACTTGTTTCTTCTTCCAAATCTGTGGTTATCACAATAGGCTACCCTATCCTCCACATAGTACTTCTTGAGAGCCAGTTGATTTCAGTTGCCCTGTTTCTTCCCTCTAATTCTTCTTTTTAATGATATCAAGTGTCTGTGATTGCAATTTTATCATGATGTTTGCCAGTTGGGTTTTATATTGCTCTGTACTTATCCCCAAAGCTATTTCTACTTCTTAATATAAAATTGGTGATAATGCGGCTCTTATTCCATATAAGAGTCTATTGACGATTTCCCTGTATCCATATGATAACTGATATTGTACACAAATGTAATTGAAATCAGATAAGATCCTCAAGCAGAACTTTTTCTTGTTACCAATTTTCTAAGCGTCGCATCTAGAGTTCTGCTGACTCTTTCTACCATTCTGTTCATTTCTGTAAAGTATATAGTGGACACCACTTCTCAGATTCTCAATAATTCGTTCAGCCTAGAAATCAAATATGAATAAAGTTTTTTAGTTGTCATGGAGTAATACTTTCTGGCATCCATTACAGCACATTACTTGGTCCAGTATGGATAGCATGGTGCTTTTTGACTCTATACTTCTCAAAGACTTGGTCTTGACCTATCTGGTCATATGGTCTACTGCAACCATAATGTACTTTACTTCCCCAATACTAAAAATCAGGGGCTCCACCACATCTATTGACACTGTGTGCCAAGCAAGCCCAGGGCGCAATAGTCATTATCTCTTTATGTTCTTGTTGGCCTTGTAGAGTTGACATTTAACAAAGCATGTTAGAAAATTCGCTAATTTAAAAATGATTAATTTCTAGTAATAATACTGGCGTAGATGGCCCATCGTTTTCCTTAGGCCACCATGCCCTACAACTTTGTGTGCAGCTTGTATAACCACTGAGAGTTCTGAGTTGACCATCTAGTACTAAAAAAAGAGAGTTCTGACTGTTTAGAAAATAATTTTTGCTTTTCATCCATTTATATAGCTATCCATTCTTCATTTTGGTATTTTTCATTGCTTTCTTAAGCGCTTTAGATCTCCTTGGGTTTATCCCCAATATTTCCTTCAATAATCCATTGGAATAGTTCATCCATTTGATGGTACATGGCTTGAATGGCAGGTAATCTTGATAACCCCTCAGCGTTCTGATGGGTTGTTCCTACTCTGTGTATAATCTCAAAATAGTAGGCTTTAAGCTTCAGAGCCCATAAAGACAGTTTCCCCTCTGGTTCTTTATGATTATGCAACCAGTTTAGAGATTAGTGGTCAGTCAAAACCTTGAAAAGCGTTTCATAAATATACACTCAAAATTGTTTGCAGGCAAATATCACTATGAGTCATTTGCACTCCATCACGATGCAGTTCCTTTCCACAAGCGTCAATGTCTGACTTGCATATTCCAAAGGATGCTCCTTACTGTCATCATCTACTTGACTTAAAATGCTCCAAATGCCATTATCGAGGCATCTGTCTGAATTATAAACGCCTTTTTAAAATCCAGGTACTTTAGAATGTATTTAGTCATTAGATATCTTTGAAGCTCATTGAACATGTTTTGGGCTTCCTTGTGCCATACAAATCCTTTTTTAAACCCTTTAATAGATGGAATAATGGTTCAGCAATTCTGGCAAAATCTTTGTAAAATTGGCAATAGTACCCAACCATCCCAAGAAAGACTTTAGTATCACAAACACTCTTTAGGGTCAACATCCATCCAATGGCCATTAATTTCTTTATTTGTTATTTGTAATACACTGGAGTTTATCACAAAACCCAAGTACCCAAACTCTTTCTTGAAGGAATGACATTTCTTGGCTTGATCTTCAATTTTCTATTGCTAGACGTCTGGACACTTCATCCAAATGCTCCAGGTGATTGGTGAAAGTCAAACTGAATACGTTGATATCATCCAAATAAACTAAAACACATGACAACTTAAAAACACTTCATATGGAATCCATCGCCTTTTGGAAAGAAGCTAGCGCGTTACATAATCCCTGGGAAATTTTTGTCAGCTAAGGTAGCCCTTGTGCAGTGATTATTGCACACTTTTTCTGGTCTTCTTTTGTAAATCCTATCTGCAATACTTTGAGATCAGATCCATGGCTGAAAAGATCTTGGCTTCTCCTAAATGATCAAACTTATCAATTTTCCTTGGCGGCGGATATAAATTCTTCTTATTAATATTATTTAACTGATGGTAATCAATCATCACTCAATTTGATCTGTACATTTTCTTCATTATAAGAATTGAACTCACCATTGAATAAAAGAAGGTATGAGGAGCCCATGATCAATCAGTTTACTGATTGCTGACTACTGCTTCATCAGCCTTGGATCAGCGGACAGGTTGCATTTGTAGTGGCGGGTATTCCTAATATTACTCATATGGATCACAATTTTAGTGCATTTGAGATTATGATCATCCTGGGCAGAAATTACCTGATCTTTTAAATAATCATAGAACTTCCTCCTGCTGATGTTCTGATAACCCAGAAAGTTCTCTCAATCAACCAGTACATTAATGTTTTGGCAACAACCATTGGTAATCCCATTTCTGCTAGTGTCCTAAAATCATGGAACTCTCATATTTCAGCAGTTGAGATTATATGAGCGAATGAAACAACTTAGTTTTTCTCCACCTTCATCAGTTTTTTCCCAGATTTCCCAGTAGAATTCAGGTTACACTGTGGCCATGAAATATAATCCCTGGAACTATTCAAGGCTCAAATCTTAATTTTTTCCATGGGTCAATGACTTTTACATATAATTGTTCCAGGATTCTCAGAGTTCACCCTGTGTTAACAATTATTTGCATTCATAATGGAATGTTAGACTTTGTTTTTGTTCTCAACAGTATCTCACAGTTTTTGAGTTTATACATTGGTGTTTCCCTCATATTTATTTTAACCAACTTGTATTTGATAGAAATTATGCCATCATTGTAAATTAGATTTACAAAATAATTTTCATCAGAAGAGTTTCTCCTTTCTGCTGATATACCAAGGGCAATGTTTTCCTAAAAATTGTTAAGGTATTCTCCTCAAAATCAAATTTGACACCATATTTTTTAATGAATTACTTTCCAATGAGGATGACATGTTATGATTTGCTATTACTATGTCAGGAGAAAATACTACCAGCGTTCTGAACCAAAGAGACAGTATAGTATATTCCCACCGGATGCTGTATTATCTGGTCCAATGGTTCCATATTTCTTCTGGTGTTCCAAACCAGGAGAGATCTTAATTCAATTCAACAATTTTGTCAAACCAATATTAATGAGCACTCTGCTGTCAATTATCATCGATAACTTTACTTAATTGTCTATAATATCAGCATATATAAACTCAGAGTATTGTAATAAATTGCTTACTTTGTGAATTGTGGCATCATTTACCAAATCAAGAGTGTGAATTTATTTGTGTAGACAAATCAGGAAAATATTCCTTGATTTCATCGATAGGGAGAGAAACGCTCATATTGACAAGTTTTGTCTTAAGAAAATCTTTGAAATTTTCACCTGTTCTGACCTTTTCTTATATCTGAAAGGAATAAGGACGAGTGACCTTGTTAAGAATTGCTCTAGTGAGGCCTTGGCTTTGGGGTTACAATTTATTTATCACTACAATTGGTGTCAATCTATTTATTATTGCTATCAGCATCAGTCTATAATTAATATTTAATGGTCTTTATGATTAAGACCTAAATATTTTATATTTTATCAAGCGATGTATTATCAGGCCCAACTCTCAAAAATATTACCAATCTTATATTTTCAAACACTAAGTAAGGTCCGTATTAATGCAGTCAGCGCACTAAACTCAGTTCCCTTAACTTTAGAGGCTTATTTGCTGCTCAGGGGGTCTAATCTGAGAAAATTGGGCACCTGACAACTTTCACTAGCACCACAAAAGCTTTCACTAAGCAAATTCTTCTCTAATGCTACCCCTTGTAGCATCAATCGCTTAGTTAAACTATCCGCGCCCAGGGCAAACTAATTGACACTCTTAAACATTTTTGACATGTTTTGTCCCTCAGGACTCAATGGGAACATTTTCAACCTCTTCTTGGAGTTATCAACACCAAGGTTTCCTCAGCAGAGAGTGTCTTTTTACAAATTGGTCAATCCTAGAATGGTAACTGGCGATTATACACTTTATACAACAAAAGTTTAAGCAAAAGGATAAATTTAGGATTCTCTAGAAAGGTTTTTATTTAGGATAAACTGCAAAGTAATTTGACTCATAGATAATCAAGATACAAAATAAACGAAAAATTGAAAAATGATTCGGAATTTGAGTTTCAATATGAGGACTTCTAAAGATTCTCTAGTCAGACGTCTTCTAACTGCCGCTTTTGTATCTGCAATCCTTTATGCTAATTCTTAAAACTGTGAGCACCATATTGTGGTGTTTCCCCTAAACCTAATGTTCAGGGGCCTTTGTGCTAGTCCACGCTTCTGGGTCTTGTCTCATTGTGCTCTCCTTCAATATTAGTTGATTACCAAATCTGATAATTCTGGTTTTGACTTTCAGATTTGAGCGATGCCACTTTTATAATGCATCTCACATCATAGCTTTGAGTGACTCTCTAAACTATATAATTTCCTGTGCTGGTAATTTCACCTTCAAACCTCAGATGCTCACGTCAGTGTAGTTCAATTAACTAATACTTTCATCACCAGTGGAATGCAAATTATTTTTGATCCCCAAAGGTATACAATGGGTCAATTCCCATTGAAAATTTTGGTGGCGATGTCATATTAATCTATAAACTCTTCTAACTCGTGAGGGCAAAAATTATTTTGCATGATGTCATCCCGTGTACTCTGAAGATCTCTTACCTCGCCTTTGTCTATAGAAGGGCCTCTTTCACCCCATCCAATGTGAGCTGGTCTCCAGTACCTCCACTGGTTTGGGGGTTAATTATACTCATTCCACTGGTTAAGGAATGACTTGGTACACCATTTGAGGCCTCATCCATGCCACTTCCCCTTCCAAGTTAAGACCTGGGGAATGATATGAGGTGCCAATTGTGCACTCTGTTAAAACAATGTTGGTATTGTCATCTCGTAAGGAATACTCTGATCCTCTCTTAGTAAATATGGTCGTAGGCCTAGTCCAAATGGCCTAAAGTTTCTCTGGTGTGTTCCTTACAGGTGATAAAACAAAGACAGGTCTCCTATGATAAACTTAAGTAAATAGTTCTTCTCTGACACTCCTGTTAGCTTGTATGTAGGCTCACTGCAATGTTGATTGAAGCCTCTAGCTGTATTTGTATAAGGTCTTATGCTACTTCTTGTTGGTAAACCCCGTGATGTAAGTTCTTTTGATCTGATAATATGATTTGTGCCAGAAGGGTAGGAAGCGCAGACTCTCGCCCATACAGGGCTTTAGAGGGGGACATCCCAATCATGAGGTAATGGCTTAAATGGTAAGCAAACAGCACTGATGGAAGAAACTGGTCCCACTTCAATTTGTGATTAAAAGCTATATTCTTTAAAAACCTCCTAAGAGCCCATTAACTCTTTCAACACTTTCATTGGAGAATGGAATGTAGGGGGTAGAAACTTCTGCTTCATCACTACAAGATTCATCATTTTCATCACCACGTCCAAGATAAAGTTCTTTCCGTTGTCTGAAAGTATGATTTAAGGGCATCCATGTCTTATGATCACCTGATTGTACAAGAAATGGGCCGTGGAATTTGCAGTATACATCTTGACTTCAGATGCATCAACCCACTTAGTGAAGTGGTAAATGCTAAAAGGATAAACTTGGACCCACTGGATGAAGTTGTAAAGGGTCTCATTAATCAATAGAGACTTTGCTAAATGGTGAAGTGGGGGGAATTGGAGTAAACTCAAATTGCTTCTCCATCAGATAAAAATTGGCACAAGGTACACACAGCTCCAAGACTTGGTGTACTTCGTGAGACATGAACTCCAAGTAGAACCTCTACTTGAGGCATGCCAACATCTTTTGGAAATGTACATGTCCCACACGCTTGTGAGCCTACATCACTATCTCCATGCAATCACTGGTCCAGATGTATGGGTAACAATTATTTTAAATCTTTTTCTAGAGATTTCCATTGACATGCCGGGTGTCTTTATAACATCCCCTCAGAATGCTCTTGACTTCAGTCTCTTCCTGCCAGGCCTTTTCAGATAGCCCAATTAGGTCATAGAGGCGATCGCTTTAAGGTACTTTCAGGTGGTTTACTGGTAAACTTGACAAACCATCAGCGTTGAGGTGTTTATCTCCTGCTCAGTGTATAATTTTAAAATCATACCCTTGAAGGAGGACAGCCCAATGGGAAAGGCGTCCATCATGATCCTTCAAATTTCTTAACCAGCAGAATGATGCGTTCTCCATGACTACTTTGTAATTTACTTCATATAGATAAGGCCTAAAGTGCTTGACAGCTCTGATTACTTCCAAGCATTCACATTTGGTAACCATTTAATTATTTTCAGCTTTGCTGTATAGTTTGGAGTAATACTCATTCAGGTGATATACCTTGTCTTCAACCAGTTGAGCTAAGGCTGCACCAAGTACCACATCATTAGCATCAGTGTACAGGTATAAGGTCCTGTTTAAGTCTGGATCGGCCAAGATTGGTTCTTCTAACAATTGTGCCTAGAACTCTGAAAATGCCTGCTCCTGCATCAAGCTCCATTCTATCTACATTTCTTTAGTATGTAGGTAGGTAAGGGGCGCTGTCAAGTCCAAAAATGTAGGATAAGCTGCCTGTAGTACCCCACCATACCTAAAAAAACTTGAACGTCCCTCATAATCTTTGATGGCTACATTGTCATGATTACATTCACTTTCCCATCCTGAGGATTAATTCTGGCCTGGCTAATTCTGTAACCCAGGAATTCCAGATGTCTCTTCAAAAAAGTACACTTGCTTCTCTTCATTTTCAGGTTAGATGCATGCAGCTGCGTGAAGACCTCCTGGAGGTGATGCAAATGTTCTTGAAACGTGCAACTGAACACAGTGATGTCGTCTAAGTATACCATCACATGCAATAACTTAGGATCACCAAAGATGCTATCAATTGCTCGTTGGAAGGTTACAGGGGCATTACAGAGCCCCTTCGGCATCTTTGTGGGTTCAAAAAAACCCTAGCTGCTGATTAAAGCAGATTTCTCCTGGTCCTCTGGTGAGAGCTCCATTTACTAGTAGCCACTGGCTAAGTCCATTGCTGAAAAGTATTTCAAGCCACCCAGACGCTTCAAAGCATCACTGATGTGAAGCAGTGGGTATTAGTCAATTTTTGTTATCTTATTTAAGCAACAGTAGTCCATGACTACCCTATGGGTCCCATCCTCCTTGCACACCATCAACAAAGGAGATGCACATATGTTCTTAAAAGATGGATTGGCCTAGATTCAGTCAACTGGTTGAGCTCTTGTGCGATGACTGCATTCTCTATCTTTGAGCAGCGGTAAGGTTGGACTTGAAGGTTATACCAGAACCAGTTTCCATCTTATGGACCTCCCGTTTTCACAGGCCATAGATGTTAAAGATAATACTTAAGATGGCATTTAATCTGTCTAAATTTCGTCAAAAAAATTTGCTGCTTAGGGGTCACATTCCCCAAACCTGAGCTTGTCAAATCCATCTACTGTGTGTATGGACTTGATCTCTTGGCAACTGGTCAGTAAGACTATGCGACAACTTTTCCCTTTTCAACCCATATTTGTTGGTAGTGATGTTCCCCAAAACAAGTTTTAGCTCTCCATAGTAGATGTTATAGAATCCTAGTAGTATTCTGGTCTATTGCTCTCTAATTCTGTCTCAACTGTACACTTCCAATATGGTGTCAGGCGGAATCTTTACACTGAATGATAAGGTAATTCTGCATTGGTCACCTGGTCGTATCTCTATAGTTTCACTTGCACTCAGAGGAAGCCCTTCCTCTGCGCTCATGGTAGGCGGAAGTTTCTTTACACCTTTTTCAGTCAAGATGTAATGAAGGGATGGATCGATTATTACATTTTTACTAAGCACATATGCTGCCTATATGGTTTAAAGTCCTCTTCCTTGAAAAATATAGAGAATTGATAGCTCAAGATGCTAACCATGTTAGTGGTAAAGTTGATCTTCGCCCCAAACTATAATAGAAACTTTGCCCTGATCAGAAAAATCATAGTGGTTATTGTCCAATACTGCTGCAGGTGCTATCTGGACCAATCTCCCAAAGCGCAAAGGCAAATTAAATTAAGCTCCTAAGGCGAAAGTAACTTCAGGTCCTGCGGTGCGGTATTTCACATTGTAGTCAATGTTGGGTATAGAATTGAGTTCTCCATAAGTCTGGAGGAGATAATATTAACTGGAGCCCCAGTGTCCGGCACTTCTAGAACGCGCACATTCTTGATTACTTCCAACTTCTTTATGCTATTTTTGAAGAGTTTTCCAATGGTCAAGACGCCAGTGGCAGAATCCTCGAATTGTTCCTAAGGCAACAGTGCTTGTATCAGCCTTGATAGAATCCTTGCCATATGTAGCCAAATTCTTAAAGATAGACGCGACCAAATGCTCTTCTTCTTCTTCAACTGAAATGATCACTTAGGTAGGCTAGTTTGCTTGTGCCAAATACGTATCACTTGATGTAGATCTACCAATTTGTGAACTCTAAATCTAGCCATTACAGCCACCGCACTAGGTGCCCCTAGTATGTGGTGACCTGCACTAGCTAAGTCTTTGTCCTCATTGTGATCCTCACCCTCAAAGTGCAGATCTACCCAGTTTATAGTGTTGGGTGTATTCTCTTAAGAGGTTGGTTCCTTTATTTTGGCAGTAACTAATTGACAGGATCAATAGAAATGCCTAGGTTGGTGGCACTTGTGGCACTTAAACTCTTAAGGTGGCTAGAGTTCTGGCGGTTTTTTACTCTTCTCTTTTGGCTTCCACCCATATCATTTGCTACATAAACAGCCTTATTGATTCGTCAAGGGTGTGGAGTAGGTACCATAGCCTTAAATGGAAATTTGTATATCCCTTGTATGTTGAGTAGCGCCTCCTTAATCATAATGAGGGACGTCGCACTATTGACTGCCATAGTCATATGCATCTTCAGCTTACGATGCTTCTTTAAAAACTAAGTAAATTGGTTTTGGTAGCAGGCAGATCCCTTGTTCCTGTGGTCGATACCTGCTGATCCTTGAGGTAATAGCAAGAAGCATAATTCGCAACTGACTAATTTTTGCCCATCTTCAACAGGAAATCTTGTTTCATATTCTGGACATCCTATTCACTTCAGAACTTGGAGAGTAAGATGTTCTTAACTTTGGTCCAGAATAATCCATGTTTTAAGCTCGCTATAAAGATTCCTTGAGCCTTGCAGCTCATGCATCTTTGTACGTGGAGAGCCTTAGGGTGATCACTAGCACCATCCATGCTATTTTCATACATCTAGGGAACCAGCATTTTCCTCTCGCAAGGTTTATACATGTTTTTGAAGTACATCTAAGGTTGGGATCAACCTCAACAGGATTAGCATGCATCACAGTTGCTGACGAAAGTTCTGATTGGTTGTAGTGCATTCTTTTGAGAAGTGCACATAGGTGCCTCCATTTTAGTTATAGGTCAAGTAAAGGTAGACTCTGGTATGGTATGCATCTGTGTTTTCAGATCTTCTATACTCTATTACATTGCAAACAACATGTTGTCATGCAATTCCAAGCGCTCTCCATATTCATTCAAAGCAGTGATGGTTTACCCATTCTCTTTTTTTGAGAAATACAAGCCTCTCCTTAAAATTCTTAAGTGTAGCCTCCAATTTAACAATAGGTTATGGTCCTCTGACAATAGGTAGTGAGGTAATTCAGGCTCTGCTAGTAGTCTCCTTGACATGCTAAAGATCAGTGCATAGATCATGCACTTCAAATCCATGATATGGAGTCTAGTAAATATGGTATCCTCCTCCCTCACTACTAGTTCATAGAAATCCTTTACGCACTCTCTGTATAGACCTCTATATTTGCATAATCATCAACTTGACCAGGAGAACTATCATGATCATTGGTAGGGCCTGGTGGTGCCACCTCTGTAGTGATCACCAAAGTAGCGTTCCAACTTTGGCTCACAGAATTTTAGAGGCTGATTCGCTGCTCAGGGGGTCTACTCCGCGCAGATTAGACACCCAACAACCTTCACTAGCAACACAATCGCTCTCACTAAGCAAATCTTCTCTGATGCTACTCCTTGTAGCATCATTCGCTTGGTTAAACTATTTACATTGAGGGCGAACTTCATGAAACTCTTATAAATTTTTAACATGTGTTGGATCTTAGTACTCAACAGGAACCTTTCCAACCTCTTTCTTTTATTATCAGCACCAAGGTATCCTCAACTGAAATTATCTTCTTCCAAATTGGTCAATCTCAGACTGGTTACTGTCAATTACTACACTTTATACAACAAAAGAGCAAAATAAAAGACAAATTTAAGATTCTGTAGTTTGGTTTTTATTTAGGATTAAAATTGATGTTTTTTATACTTTAGGGGAAAATCAAGATAAAAAATTCAATGAAATATTGAGTAATATTTAGGATTTTGGGATTTTAATATAAGAATTTTCAAGATCCTTAATTCAGATGTCTTCTAACTGCTGCTTTTGTATCTGCATACATTTGAGCTAATTCTTGTAACTGTGAGCTCCATATCATTGTGGATAACCCTGAACATAAATGTTCAGCCCTTTGTACTAGTACCTTCTTCTGGGCGTTATCATTTTGCACTTTTTGATATGGTTTGATTACTTAATCCATTATTTCTGGTTTTTACTTCAGGTTCAAGCAATGATACTATTTATGATGCATCTTGATCAGGGCTTTGAGTGACTCTCAAAATTGGATGGTTTACCAATTTAGTAATATTCACCTTCAAACCTTGACTAATCATGTCAGCATAATTTGATTCACACATCCTTTCATCACCAGCAGAATGCAAATTATCTTAGACCCCCAAAGGTATATAAGAGGGTCAATTTACATAATAATTTTGCAGTGGAGTCAACTTCATCTAAAACTCATCTGAATTAAGAGGGCGAAAGATATTTTTGTGGCGTCATCCCATGTACTCTAAGATTTTTAGCTCACCTGTGTCTATAAAAGGGTCTCTTTCGCCCCTATCCATAGTGGCTGGTCGCTAATACCTCCACCAGTTTGGGGGTTAATTGTACTCATTCTACTGGTCAATGGATGACTTGGTGCATCAATCACAGCTTCATCCATGACAGATGCCAAGTTTAAAACATAGAAAGTTTTGGATAAATTTCCCCTTTAGTGTTCCACTGGCTAATGAGATAGGGAAGGATGCCTGAGCCAACTTATTATCTTGAAATTAAACCTGAGGTTATATTCAATGTTCAACTCCTCTAATCTCTCCATTAACCACCTTATGTCACCTATTCTACTTACTATCTATTGGCTTCCCTGTGGTAAATAATAGAAACCACTTAACTGAGCTACCATCATTAACCTAAGTCCAGCCTTCACTAAGAAATCCTGATCTAATCTAACTTTTAACCTGAACTGTGCCATCACCCTACGTTCCTAAATCTACTTCTAACTTCACACGTACTATGCACCCATCACAAATCACATTTCTGATCTTTCCTTTGTATTTTAATTAGTACTAACCTTTTTTGTTATTAATTACTTCTTACTCCCCATTTTTATACAGTAAAAATGGTGTAGATCTTTACCATAGCTTTTATATACTAAAGGATCAAGTACTCTACTTCATAGTCATTCTATACAGTAGAGAGAGTTAGACTGGCTAATGATAAACTTTTCAAGTAGCACTTAATAGGACCTTATGCTACAGACCTCTTCTACACATTTGGGGCAATAATGTTTGCTTTTGTTCTGGTGATTGCATTTACATCAAATTAACAACCTGATAGCTTGGATCAGATGTATATTCATCTACAAATAAATAAGAAATATTCAATTTATCTTTAGAATGTCAGGGGGAACAGAATTAATTACAATTCTAAATTACGCTATGTCTAGAATGATGGTTCCTTTTTAATATCCTGAAAAGTTTCCTTCTCTTTTTTTGAACCAGATTTGTTTGTTCTTTAGGCTTCTTTCTCCAACATTGAGTGGTGAAATTTAAAGATTTTCCACATTTGTGGCAGTAGTTTTGAGATTTATCTTGCCATTTTGTTTCTTCAGGTGTGTTTCCCATAACAACTCAATTTGGTAATTTCTTATTAGGCTCATCAAACTTCACTGTATTCTGATTATTTCTAGTGGGAACAGATTTAAAGGGTTTGTAAGGTGCCTCATATGTTGATTTTAGCATCTTGAGGTACACCACTATCTGTGATATGGAAATTTGGTTTGCAAGCACTGATACCATAGCATGGTGCAGATCTCAGTAGATATAAAAGCCATCTGCATTGCAGTATCTGAATCAAAATCTGACAGAACTTTTGTGCCCACAACAATTTGTACTTCCTAGTAAAATTGGTTGGAAAAAGAAGCCAAGGTTTCTTCCTTCTTTATTTGAATTCTTAAGAACTCCGTTTGAAGCTAGCCATCCGCTCAGGTTTGCCACAATAGTTCATAATTGCTTCTTTGGCATCAGTGTATTCCCAATTATCTTTATTGTGATAGGGAACACATATTTTGGCAAACTGTGTCCTAGCAGTTCATAGTTATTACTGCTTTTTGATAGTTGCCATATCTGAACATTATTATTTTGAATAGGCGGAAAAACTTGTGAGCATTATCCTGGTGAAAATTAGGTAATTTCAATGTAATCCTTAATTCTTCTGTCACTACCATGGCAGAAGGTACATGTCCAGGAACCACCAACAATGTGGTTTTTTGAGGGTCATCTTAAAAATTGCAGAAAGACTCCAGGCATAATTTCTCTTGGATGTACTTTATCCAGTAGAACTTTCATCAATCTTCTTGTCAGTATCATTTGCCTCCATCTGGGTGCACTTGAACTTATAATTTACAAGTTCTTGTAATCACTTTAGGTTTTATGCTATATCATCCTGAATAATCTGAACCGTTTTCTATCCGCTTCTTGTTCAGTCTTCTGTAACAGTAATTCTTTAATTACTTAAGTATAATTTAATTTCAAGGGAGTGACTTTCTCATAAAGATTTATGAAGCATTTTCACCTTATTCTATTTCTTATTTGACTTTAATCGCTCATTTATCCAGGTTAGTTGGATTGGTTTGTGACGCCAGATTCAGTGTATATTTTTTCACCATTTATAGTTAAACTCACAACTTATTAAGATCAACCAAGTACAACATTCCATTAAAAATTTCTGATATGATATTTAATCTGAAATCTCAACTACCCTGTTGTTATCAATGAATATAAATGTCTTTAGCTTACTGCACAGGTTCAAGGTGTTTATTAAATAGATTATTGATTTAGATAATAATGAATGTGTTGGAAACTTATGAAGACAATTATCCTAGTTGAGTTATTCACAAATATCAGCTCGCCCACCTCAGCTCACTTAACATGTGAGGCCAACTCACTGCTCAGGGGGTCTACTCCATGCAGATTAAGCACCAGAATACCTTCATTTAGATCACAAGCATAATATTATAGCAAACTCTCCTCTGACGCTACCCCTTGTAGCATCTATCTCTTTGGTAAACTGTTTGTGCCAATGGCGAATCTATGATTGACACTCTTAGACATGTTCATTATACATTGGCCCTCAGGACTCTAAGGAATCCAATTCAATCTCTCCTTTGGCAGCTCAGATCCAAGGTATCCGCGGTAGAGAGTGTTCTTGTTCAAAAGAGCAGATCTCAGACTGGTTACTGTATTCTGCGTACTGACTAATCCCAGGCTGGTTACTATTGATAGGTTCACTTAAACCACTATAAGTGACAATAAAGAGATAAAATTAAAATTATGTAGAAAGTCTTTAAATTGAGATAAAAAATGAATTATTTTTACTTCAAGGGATACACAAGATAGAAAAATGAATGAATAATGAAAAATAAGTAGGAATACTAGTGTTGATATGGGGTATTTTCAAGATCCCCTAGTTAGACGGCATCTAACTGCTGCTTTAGTGGTCTCATTATTTGAGCCAATTCCTATAGCCGCGAGCTCCTTCTTGCAGTGATTATCTCCGAACCTGGATGACCAAGGGCCCATTATCCATCCCTGCTTCTGGGTTGTGGGCCATTTTATCTTATGCTAATGTTATTTTATTACCAAATCTGGTAATAAGCTTCTTGACTTCAGGTTTAAGCAATGGCGCTCCTATAATGCGCCTCACATTGTGGTTTCAAGTGACTCTCAAAATTGGATGATTTCCTGATTTGGTTTTATTCATCTTTGCGCTTTGAATGCTCTTGTCAGGGTAGTCTGATCATCATTGCATCGTTGGCAAGATAAATATTAGGTCAGCCCTTAACCATATAAATGGGGGTCAATTTTTATACTGATTTCAGGTGATGTTGTCATTTTCATTAATTTAATCCTCTGACTCATTAGGGCGCAAATTATTTCTCATGACATCATTCCACTCTTGGTGAAAATTTGAACATGCTGTTAAAACTGGGAGCTAGTGGCTACTCAATCTTCTCTTCTTGAGTGAGCATCAATGTTAAACTCTGAAGCTATGTCTCTTTCCTGATTATAGCTCGCTTCAGCTCCCTAGATTTCTTGCACACGTCCTTTTTATGTTCTATTAATAGTCATTGATGAATAATTTGAAAAAAATATGCGGGTGATTAATATATATGAAGACTAGTATCCTGTTGAGCGTTTCACAACTAAATATTTCTCCTGCTCTGGGCTCTCCTTAGAACAGGTACAATCTTCATTCAACCAAATGGTGAAGGTAATGATAAACTCCCCAGATAACAATGAAAATTCTCTCTCTTCAACTCCTCCTCTGGAGTTGGAAATTTCTGGATGACAACAGAACTTAACCTGCTGGCAGTAAGTTAAGAGGTTTTAAGGGAATTTTACTCATAAGACTTGATTCCTAATTCCGGCTTAGAGATCCTTTTATTAAACTTATCCAGCAATTATAGTTCAGTGGCCTTCTTGGTGAAACTTTTATACTTTCTTACTCTTGAAGCAGGAGTCGCGGATAACTTGATAGTAATATTTAGCTCAGGTATATTTGATCCCTTTACTCTAATCCAAAGAGTACCAAAAATACAATAAATATATAATAAACTAAAATTTTTTTCTACAAGATTCTTAAACTAATTTGTTAAATATTTTACAAGGGAATGTATAGCAGATTTGGCGCTCAACTCTTCTGTTAGCGCACCAATCATCTGGCAGTTGTTGCCACTGAAGTAACCCTTTATGGTTCGCTCTGATGATAAATGATGCTTCCGCTCATTCATCCACCTAATTAGGATCCACCGCTGGCTAGATAACATTCCGCTATGGGTTGAAATTGAATTTAAAATGTCCCAAAGACCTCATCTAACCTCAACGGAGTAACTGCACTAAACTAGCAACCTGCTTAGGTAATTAGACCCTTTACCCATTATCAGTATGTCGCATTTCCTAAAATGTTAAGCAGCCAGATGCTGACACAAAAAGCGTTGTCAACGCCCATCAACTAATCAATATACCCTTAATCAATAGGTGACAAACCCCAACATATTTATACAAGTAGTAAATTATTAAGATGAAAACCAACAACATAATTGCTTGTTTCTTGTCAGGGATTATCACCAACAAAACATTATTGATCTAGCGAATCAAAATTCCAGTGTATTGATAGTTATACAATTGGGATAATACGCCAAACAATAGTTATAATGTAGATTGATAACACCCACATCAACTAAAGGCCTTGTCCCCTAGTGGATAAGCATGTTTATTATAATCTGATTGGGCAGGATAATGCGGTCATATTCAAAATTCCAACACTATCCCAAATATATAAAAGGGCCTCGTTAATCCCCATCCACGGTGGGTTGGTTGCCTGTACCTCCACTAACTTGGGGTTACTTCTACTCATTTCTCTGGTTGAAGAATGATCTATTAAACCATACGTGGCCCCATCCATGAGACTTCCCCTCCCAAGATGAGACCTGGTGAATGACCTAAGGTTGTGGGCGTTTACTCTGTCGAAAAAATTTTAGTATCATCATCCTTGATGGAGTATTCAGCTCCTCTCTTTATTTAGCAGTAGTATTCCTGGTACAAATAGCCTGTAACTTCTCTTGTTGTGTTCCCCATAGGTGGTAAAATAAAACCTTGTCTCCTAGGATGAACACTGGTAGCCTAGTTCATCTCTGACTCTCCCTTTGATTCTTAAGATAATCACTTCAATGTTTTTAAAGCTTCTAGTTAAATACTTATAAGATTATCAGCTAACTCCTGCTGATAACTTCCAGGTGGCATGTTATTCCAGTCTGATGAGATGATTAGTGCTAAGAGGGTCAGCGGAGTTTCCTCCCACCTATACAGGGCTTTAAAATGAAAAATCTCAATCACTTGGTGGTAGATTATCTTGTAAGCCAACAACGCTGAGGGAAGCAACTGATCCCATTTTGACTTGTAGTTGAGGGTATCTTCTTCAAATCCCTCCTAAGAATCCATATATTCAATCTACGCTTCCATTTGAGGATGGAGTGTAGGGGTAGTGAACTGCTGCTTCAATCCCAATAGGTCTGTTAGGACTTAGGATTGCTAATCCACTAGTCTTTTAAAGAAGAGGCCAGGGTTCCCAAAAGACATGGGCAGTGGATATAAAATGGGTACTTTAATAAATTAAAGACTTCAACCAAGGGGAAAAAACTCCTAGGTTGTTGTAACCAAATAAGGTGATTAAAAAAGGTAGATCTTTCAAAAGAGATTTTACTAGGAGAAAGCCTCACACTATCTATAGTGCTAGGAGGCTAAAAATGAGATTTGCAGGGGATTCATAATAGGCAGCAGTCAGAGAGTGGAAGGAGGAATGTCATGTGTAGATGACATCATAGTTGAGACCAACCCCAAAGATAAAGCTGGGCGCCTGGAGGCCCAAAAGGTGAAGCTACAGGGCCTCCCTAACTGAGGCATACCCTAGACCAACGCTGGGTAAGGGCAAAATATGCCCAGGTTGGTACTAGTGGGGTGCCAAAAGCCCAGTCCCTTACTAAGGCCCAGGCGTTAAAATGAACGGCCTACATAATGAAAAATATGGTTTAATTCAGTTTGTTGAGGAATGGGGTTTCAAAAGCTGTTCTATTTATGAAACAATGCATTAGTGTCAAATCCAATTTCAATTGATAACTTGAGTGAAGTCAGTTTTGGCTTATTTAACAATTTTGGATGGGAGCATTGCCCTATTGGTGGGTCAGTGCTTGGGTCCACTGCAGCAAACCCCATTTTCCCCCAACGATGCTTAATGTGTTTTCCCCACCCAACAGTCCTTGTTGGTCGACTTCCCAAATAAACCTTGTCCCCGTTTTGTCATTTTATTTATGCTTTTTTTGAACTATCCTGTGCGCAAACCTCTTCGAGGAGGTCTCACGCTCTGTTAACCTTGCCATTATATACACAATCCGATTCTCACCATGTGTACTGTTGGTTTGTCCAGGTACCCTCCAACCTGGGTTGTTTACCCCTTCTCTCCATGTGCAACGCAACGCTTTTGGCTGGTTAGTTTTAGCATTTCTTTGTTTAGCTGTTCTTACTCCAGCATCCCCTGCTGGGCACTAGCAGCTATATTATTAATGACTAGTTTCCTTGCGTTGGTTTTGTGCACCATTCACCACCACGCTGGAAACAGGAGAGTTATAGACACTTTCAATACAAGGAAGATAAGGTATTTCCCCAGTGCATCAAGTATTTCACTTGTGTGCCGGCTCTCATCACTTCGCTGAGCATCAACTTGCTCAATACGTTGAGTTAATGGACACCACTGGCTTCATAAATGAAGAAAACCCAAAACTATACATCCTTATGCCCCATGTCGCTGATGCTCCCACCCCAATGCTGTCTGCCATGGTCTGTCAGTTAAAGTGGGTGCCAGACAAAAGTTTCCCCAAAGCTTCTTACCTTATTATATGACCTCCTAGGCTGTTAGCTGAGATGCCATATTAGAAATTTTCTTATTTATAATAATCCTTTTGTTTGGCCCATTTGCAAATAAAGATGCGTGGCGTCTCCCCTTTTGGGTTGGAAACCACTAGCGCTAAAAAAGATAAGGAATTTACTGGGAAATAACTTCCTAGCTTATTGGAAACTGCCATCTCAATCTGCCAACTTAATAATAAGAATAAAGATAATAGCAAGTAAGAATTTGAGTGCCAATATTTTCAGGTAATTATCAAGTATAAAGCTAAGATCTAAACCTAATTTGTTACTTCGTGGATTCTGAAACGTTTTGGTCATGTTGGGTGAAACTTAGTCGATTGCCTTTTCAGATTGGGTTCAGATCCTAAATATAGGAAGTTTAGATAAAGTTAATTAAGGATTATCACTAATATTAATTACAATCTAATATTAAATTTGGGATTGTATCCCGTCATCCATCTTGCTCCAATATTCAATTTGGGCCAGAATCCTGACAAGGTCCATCAACTTTCTCACCACATCCTAGATGAAGTTCTTCCTGTTATCTGACAGTGAAACTTGAGGGCAACAATGTCTCTTATAACTTGGCTTTACAGGAAGCAAGTGGGGAATTTGTGGTATACAGCATGACCGTGGAGGCCTCAATTCACTTGGTTAAGTGGTCAATTCTGACTAGTATAAACTTAAATCCGCTGGAGGAAGCTGGTAAAGATCACACCACATCAATTGAGATATTGATTAAGGGCGCTGTTGGGGGAGAAGTTCAAACTTGAATTTCTTTTACAGTGGGTGGAAACTCGCACAAGGTATGCACAACTCCAAGGCTTGGCGAACTTCAGTGACGCACTCTCCTTAGAATCTCTCTTTCAGGTATGCTAGCGTTTTTTGAAATCTTCCATGGCCCACGTTCTTATGGCCTCCATTATCAAGTTCATGTGGTCGCTAGGCCAAATATAGGGGTACCATTTGTTTTGTATCTTCTTTTGTAGATTTCATCTACAAGCCAGGTGTCTTTAGAACATCTCCTCAAGACGCTCTTAACTTCCTCTGTTTCGTCCTGCCAGGACTTTTCTGGTAGCCCAATTAAGTCATAAAGGTGATTTCTCACTGGTGCATGTAAGTGGAACACTGATAAATCGTGATAAGCTGTCCACATATAAGTGTTTATCTCTTGCTCAATGTATGATTTTAAAATTACAGCATTGGAGGAGTACAGCCCAGAGGGCAAGGCATATATCAAGATCCTTCATGTTTTGCAACCATCAGAGTGACTCGTGATCCATTACTACCTTAAAATGTACCACATACAAATAGGGTAGAAACGTTTGACAACTCTGATCAATTCCAAGCACTCGTGATCAGTGACTTTATAGTTCTTTTATGCTTTAATGAACACTTTTAGATATTATTTGATCAGGTGATCCACCCCATCTTCATCCAATCGTGCCAAGATCGCGCCAAGTCTTACAACACTGGCATTGGTATAAAGGTAGAATGTTTTGTTGAAATCAGGATAGGCCAAGATTGGCGCCTCTTCAAATCATGACTTTAACTCTGAAACGGCATGCTCCTGTTCCAGACCTCACTCAAACTTCATTTCATGGGTGTTAAGGTATGCGAGGGGCACCTCCAAGTCTGCAAAATGGTAGATTAACTGCCAGTAGTATCCCACCATTCTGAGGAACCCTTGGATATCCCTCATGCTCATTGGTGGCTCCATAGCCATGATGAAGTTCACCTTCTTGTCTTGAGGCTTAATTCTTCTAGATCTGATCTCATGCCCAAGGAAATCTAACTATCATTTGAGAAAGGTGCACTTGCTTCATTCCAACTTCAGATTAGATGCCCTCGGCCATGTAAAGACCTCCCAGAGGTTCTGCAGATGCTCTTGAAATGTATGGCTGAATACAATGATGTCATTGAGTAATCACCACACTTTATAACTAGAAAAGGTCAAAAGTGTGATCCATTGTAAGATGGAAGATAACAAAGGCGTTGCAGAGCCCCTGCGGCACCCTCGTGGGCTCAAACAACCCTTGGCTACTGATTAGGGCGCGCTTCTCCTGATCTTTTGGAGAGAGCTCCATCTGCCAGTAGTCGCTGGCCAGATCCATCACCAAAAAAGTATTTCAAGATGCTCAGGAGCTTCAGAGCATCATTGAAACGCGGGAGCAGGTATGAGTCCTTATTAGTTATCTCGTTCAAGTGGCGGTAGTCCTTGACTACTCTACAGGTTCCATCCTTTTTGTGTATAAGAAACAAAGGAGATTCCCATGGCCTTTTTGATGGTCTTCTATCCCTGCTTCGTCAAGTTGGTTCATCTCTTGCTTGATAATTGAATTCACTGCTTTTGGCTGTGGTAAGGTTTGGAGTTAAAGGGCACAGTGGAACTGGTATCCATCTTGTGGACCTCACCTTTGCATAGTCCATAATTGTTGGAGCCATTACTGAGGATATCACTAACCTCATCCAACAGCTTCAAGCTCCTTCTGCTGTTTAGGGGTTACATCCATAAACCTGAGCTTTTCAAAATCCCCTACTGCATGTACAGATTCAATCTCTTGGCATTTGGTCAGTGGGACCAGTGCTACAACTTGTCCTTTTTCAACTCTGATTATTGAGTAGTGATGTTTCCCAGAGTGATATTCAACTGTACAGAGTAGGTTGTGTCATAGAACTTTAAAAGTGCTCTTTGTTCCTGTTTGCAGATTCCATCTCAGCTGTGTGCTTCCAATATGGTATCATTCAGAATATTCACACTATATGACAAAGTCATCCTGCATTGATCCCCTTGTTAATTACTATAGTTTTTCTAGCACTTAGAGGAAGCCCTTCTTCTGCAATAACAGTAGCGGCAACTGATTTACACCCTTCTCAGTCAAGGTGTAGTGTATAAGGTAAATGAATTGGTCCATTTAACCCAAGCACGTACATTGTTTCTGCGGTTTGACATCTTCATCCTTAAATACCAGCAAAAGTTGGTAGCTCAAGATTCTCACCATGCTGGTTGTGAAATTAATATTCGCTTCAAACTCCAAGAGAAACTGCTTCTCAAACAGAAAATCATAGTGGTCATAGTCTAAAACTATTGTGGTGCCATTGGGACCATGCGCCCAAAGTGTAAGGGTAATGTAGAATAGGCTCCTAGAGCACAGGTAATGTTTGGTCCTGCGGTGCAATACTTCACATTATAGTCAATATCAGAAATGAACCTCAGTTTCATCATGAACTTAGATAATATTATTCTGACTGGAGCCCTGATGTCCAGTAAAACCAATATGCTCACCTTCTGGATGTTTATATTCAATTTCGTTATGCTCTTGCCAAAAGGGTTTACAGTGGTTGACACACCAGTAAAAGATTCTTCATATTATCTAAGAGCACCAGTGCTCATGGTAGCTTTGACAGTATCCTCGCATCGAGTGCCAAGTTCTTAAAGGTAACTGCAACTAACTGCTCTCCTTCATCAACTGAATTGATGACCCAGGTAGGCTAATTAAAATGCGCCAAGTAGTTATCATTTAATTTAGATCTGTCAGTGCTGTGGACTCTCTATCTAGCATGCACAGCCACCACGCTGGGTGCCCCTAACATATGGTATCCTGCACTAGCTAAATCTTCATCTTAATGATCATCTTCACCCTCAGTGTGGAAAACACACAGTTTACAGAGCTGGGAAAATTCTCTTTAGGAGTCGTGTACTTCTTTTCACTGGCAAGTAATGGACAAGATTGATAAAAGTGCTTAGTTTGACAGCACTTATTGCAGTTTAACTCTTGATGAGGCAAGCGTCAGGTGGTTTAGAACTCATTTCTTTTGGTTTTTCTCCCTTATCATTAGTAACATAGACAGCCTTGTTAACTCATCAAGGGAATGTTGGTCCCATGGCCTTACATTCAGCTTTATATGTCCCTTGTACATCGAGTAAATCTTACTTAAGCGCCTTGAGGGACGTTGTGCTATTAACCGCTAGAGTCATATGAACTTTAAATTAGGATGAACCTCTAATGAAGTCAATAGATGGTTTTAGCGGTGGGCAAATCCATATTTCCTGTATTCCATAATTGTTGTGCCTTGAGATAATAGTAAAAGGCATAATTTGTGACTGACTCTTTCTTGCTCATTTTTAACAGGAGGAACTTTTAATTCATATTTTGGACGTCTTGTTCACAAACGAACCCTACAAAGTAGAATACTCTTCACATCAGTCCAAGATAGTCCAGGTCATATGCTCAAATTAAGGATCTCCTGAGCCTCACGACTCATACACCCTCAAATGTGGTTAACCTTTTTGTGATCTCTAGAGCCATCCATTCTGTTCTATTATATCTAGAGTAAACATACAATTGTTCCTTCTCCATGTGTGTACATGGTCTTAAAGTACGTTTTAAGGCTAGTATCTTCATCAACAGGATCGGCATGTATCATGTTCAATTGTGTAGCAGTTCTGAATGATTGTGTCACATTCTGTTGAGTGACCCATATAAGTGCAACCAATCACGTTATTGGTCAATTTCAGGTGAGTTCAGGTACAGTATGCACCTTTGTCTTCAAATCTTCTAGACTATTGTCCATGACAAGCATCATATTATCATGTTGTTCCAAGCGCTCTCCATATTCAAACAAAGTGGTGATGGTTTCGCCATTCTCTTTCTCAAGAAATATGAGTAATTCCTATATATTATTAAGTGTAGATTCCAGTTTTATAGTAGGTGATGGTCCTCACACTATAGGTAGTGAGAAAATATGTGCTCTTCTAGTGTTCTCCTTGACACGCTCAAGTGTGTTACATAGATTTTGTACTTCAAACTCTAGGGTACAGAGTCTTAAATGGATTGTTTCCTCCTCCCTCACCAGGAACTCAGAGATATTTTCTAAGTGATATAATTCCATACTTGCTTCATGATTGAACTGCTCATGAGAAATTTCATAATAATCACTAGGGCCTGCTGATGCCACCCCTGCAGTGAGAACCACAATCAGCTCATCAACATCAGCTCACTTAACATGTGAGGCTGACTCACTACTCAGAGGAGCTGCTCCATGTAGACTAGGCACCAGACTACCTTCGTTTAGATCACAATCATACTCATAGAGAAAATTCTCCTCTGATGCTATTCCTTGTAGCATCTATCTATTTGATAAACTGTTTGTGCCCATGACGAATATCTGATTACCACTATTAGACATGATCATTATACATTGGCCCTCAGGAATCTAAGGAATCCAATAAAATCTCTCCTTTGGCAGCTCAATTCCAAGGTATCCGCGGTAGAGAGTGTTCTTGTTCAAAAAGAGAAGATCTCAGAGGAGTTACTATATTCTGCATACTGACTAATCCCAGGCTGGTTACTATTGACAGGTTCACTTAAACTACTATAAGTGACAATAAAGAGATAAAATTAAAATTCTGTAGAAAGTCTTTAAATTGAGATAAAAAATGAAGTATTTTTTCTTCAAGGGATACACAAGATAGAAAAATGAATGAATAATGAAAAATAAGTAGGAATACTAGTGTTGATATGGGGTATTTTCAAGATCCCCTAGTTAGACGGCATCTAACTGCTGCTTTAGTGGTCTCATCATTTGAGCCAATTCCTATAGCCTTGAGCTCCTTCTTGCAGTAGTTATCTCCAAACCTGGATGTCCCTGGGCCCATTATCCATCCCTGCTTCTGGGTTGTAGGCTGTTGTATCTTTTGCTAATATCACTCTATTACCAAATCTGGTAATAAGCTTCTTGACATTAGGTTTAAGCAATGGCGCTCCTACAATGTACCTCACAATGTTGTTTCAAGTGACTCTCAAAATTTGTTGCTTTCCTGATTTAGTAATATTCATCTTTGAGCTTTGAATGCTCGAGTCAGGGTAGTTTGGCCTGATCATCATTGCATTGATGACAGAATGCAAATTATTTCAGTCCTTAAATATATAAATGGGGTTAATTTTCCTACTAATTTTTAGTGACATTGTCATCTTCATTGAATAGATCATATGACTCATTAGGGCGCAAATTATTTCTCATGACATCATTTCACTCTTGGTGAAAATTGTTTAACTTGTCCAAAATTTATAAAGGAGCCTCATTCAGTACCATCCACGATGGGTTGGTCACATGTACCTTCACCAGTTTAAGGATTACTTCTACTCTTTACACTAGTCAAGGAATGATCTGTTGAACCATTTGCGGCCTCATTTATGATAACAACCAATATGAGTAACTCCATACTGATAGACAGTTGCTGAAGCTTTTAATTCTTATAACTTGAAGACTCATCTGGACAAAGGAACTTATCTTTCAATTCTTTAAAATGAGTATTAGAGAACAACTTGGACAAGGTAAAGCTATCCCTTCAACCTTAATCCCAAGGGTTGGCACAAGACATATAGATAAGAGAAAAAAATATCTTCCAATATAATCCCAAGAACAAGATAAAAATTGTATAATTATCCAGATGTTTTTCCAAAGAGCTTTTGTGCTATATTGTTTTTATTCATTAAACCAGAGGGATTTATATAGAGGATTTGGCGCCCAACTCTTCCGTTGGCACCCCAATGGTAATGTCATTCATTGCTGGTAAAATAATCCATTAGTGCTTATCAGAATTTATGGTTACTTTATCTTCCTACTCATATGCTATCAATGACTAGGTCACACCTCCTCCTAGGTTGGATATCTAAAAAGCATGTCCTAATGCCTTTACTAACCCCAACAATTTACCCTTATCAAAGTAGCAACCTTCTTATGTTATGGGCCCATTACCTATTTCTAGCAGGTCATGTTGCCTTTTAGTATACTTGCAAGTCGCTGCCAATAAAAAGTGTTATCAATGCTTCAGCAACTGCCAATAAACCCGAATTTAATAGGGACAAACCCTGATCAATATGCGTTAGAATTCAATTACTTATAATTAATGTAAATAACTATATACTTGAGAACATGATTAGGGATCACGAATGACAGAAAATAATAATATAGCGGAATTGAATCTGTAAACTAGTTGATATCTTATTAAGAATCATCTCAAACAATAGTTATAAAAATAATGATAACTCCCACTTTTCTGTGGATTTTTTTATAATAACTTGTCCCCAGCGGATAAGCAGAAACAAATATGATCTAATAAGCTGGATGATGTGGGCATATTTAAAATCCTAACAGAAAATTGTGTTGGCTGGCATACTTAACAACGAGAGTGGAATCTTCGTGCAGCTGAGTGCAAGTAGTGTGGATGGAGTCTTCTATTTAATGAGCATTTTGCCTAAGCAACTATGGCCTGGTCTTTAGTAGTGAAACAAAGGTCAAAATTCACCTGAAGGGGAGAGAACTATGAAATTGTAGGGTTTCTACCCAGCCTTTGCCATCTTGATGATGACAGCACTTGCCTATGGGAAGAGTTTCCTATGCTTAACCCAAGGGCCAAAATTCAAGATGCTCTATGGCAGCACCAGGGACTACAAATCACTTCCCAGGAGCACAAAAGACGTTGGAATAGGTCCTAAGGGAGACAAAGTGACTGGTGAGATTTTTGGGCTAGCAGAGCTTTCCCAGGAATGCTTTGGCAGCGGCAAGAAGCACCAGGAGGCTGCGCACTACCAGCCCACATGGGGCAGCAGGCGTCAACCATATAATACAGACTTGATAGATAAAGCAGCAATGTTTATTTTTTAATTAGCTAACAAATCTTAATTAGACAAATCATTGATTTAAAAAGAAAGAATATAAAAAACTAAATTTAAAAAAGAACATTGGAGAAATAATAAAAAGTGAGATCTATAATTTGTGAGTTGAAATTTTGATTACATGGAAAAATCCAAGAATTGTATCTTTAAATTTAAAAATGGATATAGAATAAGAGATATTGGAGAAATATTGAGGAAAAGGGATGCGCTATGTAAGAAATAACATGGAGTAAATTCTGCCACTTGGCTGTGAAGTTGAAGGAATTTTTATGCATAAAAGCTTAATACTCTCAACTTATAAGCAGATAGGTAATGTGGGGTAGGAAAAGTTTTAAAAGAAGAACGTTGAAGGAACTTTAAATCCTTAAATTAATACATTCAAGCACTCACGTTTACTGTCAAGAGAGTGTCTTAACTTTCTCATTCCCAGAGAGGTGGTGTGGGATGCACAGCCACACCGCCAGGGAACAAGTCAATAGCAAGATTGGAAACGGAACACTATGGAGGGTGCTGGATTAAAAGGGACCCAGGGCAAGGGTGTATAATGCGGTATAGAGTAGGGGATAGATAATAAACAACAAAAACTTGATTGAGCCTAAAAAGGGAGTCCATAACCAAGTGGAGATCTGTGCTGGGGTGCTTGGGTGCCTCTATCTGGAGGGGACCAGGGCAGCCTAGAGGTGCACCAGATAGCGTAGATTATTTTGTTAAAATAAAGTGACTGACATTGTTAGAGACCTCCTCAAGGAAATCCGTGCACAGGTTCACCCATCAAACCTTATTTTTAAATGTAACCTTACGGTGTTTTTTAGTAAGTCGACCAATGAGGAAAGTTGGTCTCACGAAAACATACTTAAACAATGGGTGGAGTCGTTGTTTGAGGAAGTGGTGCTAAGGCTAAGCGGCCTAGTAAGCGCACACTACCATTGACCTGAATACTGTAAATTTAAATTGACAAACTCAAATTATAGAATGTAAAAGGACTTATCCCAATTTGGAAATACTATAAATGGAATGAGGTTTTGAAACCTTGTTCCTTGAGCAACTGTAACAAGCTTTTAGGATTGAAAACATAAACGCTGCATTTTAAGTCCCTGGATGTAATGCTGGGCTGAGCATCATGCATATCCCCAGGACCAACCTGGGCATATCTCACCTGTACCCAGCGTTGGTTAAGGGTATTTTTTAGGTCAAAGAGGCCCTCCAGATTAACCTTTTTGGACTCTTGACGTCCAGCCTTATCTTTGCAGTGGCTCCCTCAATCATGTCATGTAACCATGACATTATCCTCTTGTTCTTTTGAGGCTCCACCCCCTCCAAAGGCTTTTGTCAAGTCAAAATTTTTGTGGGATGGGGCCAGCTTCATGGCAGCGATGGTTTGCTTTGACTTAGGTCCTGCAGCCATGAGGAAACTCTCGTGGAAAACTTAGATCAGATCTTGGGTATGGGCTCAGTTTCACGCTGGTACTCAACTATTCTCTGCTGTAACAAATCCCTTCCAGGATACAAGGTACTCAAGCCTTCTTCTTACTCAGCGTGAGGCAATGATATCCTTGACTTCCCACTCTTGTGCCCCATCCACGAGATAAGCCTGTGGAGTCTCTGGTGGGGGCCTTAAAACAAAGTAAGCTTATGTTCATGGAAGATGGCAAAGATCTGGAATGACAAAGGATGATACAACTGTTACAAGGCGTGGCCACCCTTTCTGACAAAGGGGTAAGACCCAATCCTATTCAGTACCAGATTTTTGTATGGCTGCTTGATAGGGATTTTTCTAGCGTCAAGAATCACGAAACCCCTTCCTTGTACGCAAGACCTACCTATTTTTCTCATCTGCATTCTCCTTATGAGCTTGCATTGCTGCATCAGAAATTGTGTTCACCCCCCTGGTGTACTTTCTTGATTATCTTCACAAAGTCCTCTACCACTTCCAACTTGGATCCACAACTGGGCTCCATGTTGAAGGCGGGGTTGAAGCTTTAGTTGGCGAAAAAGTAAGAACAACAGATAGATGCATGTTGGGAGTTGTTATAGCTAAATTGAGCCATGGGGAGATGGGAAACCCAATATTAATGATCTGCAGCAGTGTAACACCGCAAGAACTGTTCCAAGCACTGGTCCACTCGTTCAGTCTGCCCATATGATTGGGAATGATAGGCAGTTGAACAACAGGGGAGGATCTGAAGAGTCTTACACAACTCTTCCCAAAAGGATAGAGGTGAACTAGGGTCCTCAATCACTAATTAATTCTTATGGACCTTGTGAAGAGAAAACACATGAGAGATGAAGATCCTAGCCATCTCAGCAGCAGCTACCATGGTTCTGCAGGTAATAAAGTGGGAGAAATTTGTAAAACGGTCATAACTACCATGATGGCATAGTAGCCCTCAGATGCAGGTAACTCCACAATATCCACCAATAAGGAAGTCCAAGGCTGTTCAGCCTTTTGAACTGGTATCACCAACCCCAAAGGGGCTGGCAATTCAGTTTCATTTGGATATTGACCAGGCACTCTACAATACCTGGCAACCTGCTCAGCTAATCCCTTCCAATTATAAGTACAGCGAATTAGTTCTAGAGTCTTCGCCTTCCCAGGATGTCCAAAGGTGATTCCGTCATGATGGCCCCAGATGATTTTCAGTCGAAGTGATCCAGCAGGAACCCATAGGCGTCCCAGAAACCACACCATCTCGTCCTTCAAGTGGTATCCTCTGTAATATCTTCTTGATTTAACTTGCACTTGGTGAAGACCATAGTATATTCTGCTGACAAGGGCTTTAAAAGGACCACTTTCTGAACATACCATATTCCTCAACATTTTCCAGAGGAGCAAGCGTTGACCCATGAGTCATGGGAGAGAGATGTTGTGACATAACCTTACCAGTGTAATCATCAAGTGGGTGTTTTGTACCTCTACCTCCTTAGTGTAGGGAGCTAGTGCAGGATTTCAGCTCAAAGCAATTTCCAAACCATTTCCCTAGCCCTTTGTAAACTCATAAAAAACACAAATTGGATCAGAGACTACTTCCCTAGGTTTGCCATGGGGTCAAGACTTGAGATGCGCGGTAGTACAATAAGGTATGGTTATCTTTACTTTTGCAGAAGGGCTGAGATGAGCCATGTTAGGGATAACTCTAATAGGTAAGCGCCTCGACCACTGCCATTTACTCTTTGTCATAAACATCATAGTTTAACTCAGTCAGAGAGATCTTACAAGAAAAAATATACCACTGGATGCTCTATTTCATCTTCGCCTACTCGTAATAAGGCCGCTGCTATGGGAAAGGTGAAGGCATTGGTAGCCACAATAAACTCCTTTATGGGATCTACATGGTGAAGTATGGACGTGGACAACAGGGTGCACTTTACCGCTTGAAAGGCATCCTGCAAAATGAGGGACCACTGAAGCACTTTAGCTTCACTCACCTTTTACAAGGGCGTTGCCACCTCAGAAAGCTTCAGCGTGAATTTCTTAAGGAACTTACATGTCCCCAAAAAACTTCTCAATTTCTTAACCAAAGTTTGGGTGGTCCACTCATGAATCTCATTCTCCTTTTCTAGAGTTATCATTTGGCCTTGATCAAACACGACGTTGATCAGGAAGGTGAGCTAGGACTTAAAGAAGTTGCACTTAGTAATTTTCTGCGTAAAGTTGAATGCCCTTAAACTCCCCACCACTTGCCGCAGGTGTATAGTACGGGACTGTTGCTTTGGGGAAAACACCAGGATATCATTCATGTAAGCCACTGCGCACACACCCAGCAGATCCCCCAAGGCCATATCTATACGGCGTTGAAAGATAGCTGGAGCGTTTTTAAGCACAAAGGTATAACCCAAAACAAAATTCCTTTTTGGGTATGGAACTCAGTTAGCCATTCCTGGCCCTTCTTTGTCTAAATCTGATTAAAAGCATGTAAGAAATGCAGTTTGGAGAGACTATCGCCTTAGCCACATAGCGAACAATCCGAGAATCCAATGGGATGGGATGCAAGTCTGGTACTGTGACGTTGTTGAGATTCCCAAAGTCTATATACAGGTGTAAGGTACAATCTGCTTATCCACAAAGAGAAGTGGGGAGCATGCCAGGGAAGCATGATAAGATATCGCTCCTTTAGCTAACTGCTTTTTTACCCACATCACCAAGGCAATTTCATCCTGTACAGTCAAAGGTCAAATGGGAAAAGATATATGCTCCAGATTAACGGTGAGCTTAAACTTGCAATTAAACTCTGAATGAGCTGGTAGTACATTGGCTGAAGCCGCATCAAACGAAGACTCCAGCCCCTCCAAACAGGAAGATAAGGGTAACTCCAAAGAGGGCTTCAGCAACGGAGCCATAATGAGTGTATGAACTTTGGGCCATTGAGGCAAATCATCCTGAGAATTAGCCTCAGACAAGGGGACAACTTATCTATGACCATTTATCAAAGTTAAGAACAAGATAAAATTTTCAAGTTGGTTCTGACGTCAAAATTTCATCACCACTCAACCCCAAAATAATGAGGTACAAAAGGTTTTTGATAGCTTGGAAGCGGTCAGCCAAATGATATTTACCAACTTGATAATCCACTAACCCCAGAACATTCAGCGTCGAAATACCTTTGGAAGCCCCTCCCCTAACCATACCACCTGGCAAGTAATTCAACTCAAGGTAGTCAGTTAGGCCTTAGTCAATAAATTTCTCAGAGGCCCCTGTATCCACAAAATAATTGTGCTGATTTTTCCTAAAGGGGATGAAAGGGTAGCAGTCAACAAAAAAATACAAAATGGTCTTTATTCAAAGCAGAAAACGCCAACACCTCGCCAAAAAACTTTTCATCAGGCATATGCATGCTTTAGGGTATGTTTTTGCATCATATAATATAGAGGGATAAATGGCTAATCTTACTACTGAGGCCACACATCCCACCACATCTTCAGCAATTGCATAAACATTTTAATATTGTAAAAGTAACTCCTTTTCCACCACATGTGTTCTGAGAATCATGGTAGGGGTCAGGTGCAGTTTCTCAGGTTTAAATTAATATGCCGAAATAAATATCCTTGCCAGAACCGCAAGACAGATAATTGGCTCGTTTTTTGAATCTCATTCATGTTATTAAACGCGTTTTTGGGCATCGTGACCCCATTTTAACTCCAATAGCCAGTTGTGCCTCATTAACCAAGGCCATCAAGACCAAGACCTTCATTTAAGCTTTGGCCTGCACCATGGAAATGTGATGCAAAGAAAAATCATTTTTGATGATTTTTTTTGGTTTTATCGGGGCTAGACTCTCCTGGACCCTTAAATTTTGCTGAAACGGATAGGGAATCAGTGGGGAGCTCTTCCCTGTTCAAGGAAAAACCATAGTTGTGGATGTCATATTTATAGGGGCAGCTGTGGGTGACATCATAGTGGTGATCAAGTGAAACATTTAATTTAAACTTGGGGCTAACCCCTGCTCACATTTAAATTCAGAGGAACTAAAAGTAATAGACAGATAAGATTCTTTTGTTTTAAGAAGCGTGCACAAGTTTTTGGGGGATGTATTTATAGGGGCCATGACAGATGAAACTATGACTGCCAAATTAACTGGCCCTTTCTGGGTTTATTGGGGGTATCGTCCCAAAGAGCTTTAATCAGTTAGTCAAAGTTGGGAGGAGGTGACTGCCAAATTGGGAAGTTTTCATGGGTCCAAGGTTGAATGGAGAAATGACATTCTAATAATGTTGGGCAGAAGTAGAGCCTGTGCTTCATCACTAAATCTATTTATATATATTTTTACCAGGCATCCATCTTGGCGCAGAGAAAAGAAATCATAGAAGGTGTGGATGAATGATGCATCTGGGAGATGCTGCTCCAGGACATGATCCAAACTCTCCGCTGGTCTCCACAAAAGTAGCTGTGCGTGGAACACCATGAAACCCCAGATGGACGCCTCTGGAGACAGCTGATATAGCAAATCCACTCTATGCAAGGGTGGGCAAGAACCAGACCGTTTGTTATTATCAAAAGAAGATTCCAGAGAGAGTGAAGCAAGAGCCTGTTTAATTTCAGATTTAAATTTTTGGGAAAGTTAGGGGATTGCAATATCAGATCATGAAAAGTCTGAGTCTACCAGGTACAATCAGGAAGGGTGGACACTTCCAAGCTAGTAGTTGCAAGAATAACACTGAGATGCACCAATACAAAATCAAACAAAAAACTGTGGTGAGCACCATAGTGGCCGTGAAAATGGGCAGCGCACCCAATTTGCATATAAAGAGAGCTCCGCACAGGTAATTTAAATGTATGCAAAATAACAAGGTTAGTTGACTAATGTCTAGAGTGTATGTAACTCTCTCATTTCTATAGAGGTGTTATGGTATGCACAGCCACTCTGCCAGGCAACAAGTCATTAGCAAGATTGAAAACAGGATTCACGGAGGGTGCTGAGCAAAAGGGACCCAGGGCAAGGGTGTTTAATGCGTTATATAGTAAGAGATAGCAAATAAACAACAAAACTTTATGGGCCCCAAAGGGGAGTCTGTAACCAAGTGGAGATCTGTGCTGGGGGTACTTGGGTGTCTCGATCAGAAGGAGACCAGGGCAGCCTAGAGATGCACCAGATATGGTAGATAATTTTTTTAAAATAAAGTGACTGACGTTGTTAAAGACCTCCTCAAGGAAATCCGTGCACAGGTTCACCCATCAAACCTTATTTAAAAATGTAACCTAACGGTGTTTTTTAGTAAGTTGAACAATGAGGAAAGTTGATCTCATGAAAACATACTTAAACAATGGGGGGGAGTCGTTGTTCACCAGAAGTGGTGCTCAGCCTAAGTGGACCAATAGGCGCACACTACCATCAGCCATGGTACTGTAGTTTGAGACTGACCAAAATCATGTTATTGATTGCAGGAAAAGCTGATTTAATTTGGTAATATTGAAAATTGGACAGTCTTTGAAAACCCGTTTCTCAAACAAACATAACGATCTGTTGGGATTGAGAACATAACTGGTGCATTTTAACGCCCTGTAATGCTGGGCTGAGCACCATGCACATCCCCAGGACCAATCTGGGCATATCTCACCTGTACCCAGCGTTGATCCAGGGTATGTTTAAGGTCAGGGAGGCCTTCCAGTTTAACATTTTTGGCCTCCTGACGTCCAGCAATATCCTAACAATCTGTGCCTTCAAGTATGTCATGAATCCATGACATTTACTAATACTACAGCTCTATCAGCCTTATTCAGAGTCTTGCTAGAGTAGTAGGTGGTAGCTTTCACTAAGCTTTTAACATGTGAAGACAGGATTCCTCCTATGGCAATATTGATTGCATTACTGTAAAGCAAGGGATTTTTTATTGAAGTTGGGGTGAACAAGAACAGGGTGTGAGTAAGAGCTGGACAAAATGTGTCATAGACTGTCATTATTCTCTGTTACAAAGTGACAACTGCAAAGGTCCATGTGGGGTTTTTAAAATTTCTATAACAATGCTTCTTGTTTGATAACAAGAAGCGTGATATGATCTAAAAAATAATTAAAAAATGGATTTGTTTGTTCATATATACCTATGAAACCGTTGCCTAAACTAAAATAAAATGAACTAACCAAAAACATAATATTTGAAACAAGGTGTTTGGTAATTGTAAATTGGACGTTATATATTTAGTAGAAGGATGACATTCAAATCTCCGTTTATAAATCATGATTGAAATTAATTGCTAAATTTTTATATCAAAATCTAGACATTAACCTACAGCATTTGTTCTGCTACTGGGCCAAAACTTGCTTTGAAAAGGTCCATAAGTTTGCAGCAATCGTACCTGAAAGATTTACTAAAATTTTAATAATCAGTGATTAAGAACAATAATATCAGCAAGTCTATACATTAAACTAGTTAAAATTTTTGATCAATTAATTATAATTTTAAATATGGAACTCCATATATAAATTCTGGGAAATAAAAACTCTTTCCACTCAGCATAACTTTCCAAGCCAAATTACAAGAATTTATAAAGCAAATCAAAATTTTCCATTGTCGTTTTGCTCTAATGTCCTCAGATTCTCTGCCAGCTGCTCCAGCTTGGGGCAGCGGCAAAACTCCCCCCATTGTTTTCCATCCGGCAGGAAAACGTGCTAGGACTGGTTCAATCAGTCATTCCAAACCTATGGGATGATTCGTTCCGCCCAAGGACCTAGACGCCCACCTTACTGGTACCCAAGCGGTACCTTGCTGCCCCCTAGTGCTCCCCAGAGCAACATGCGCTATGGCCTAAGGGTCAAATGTGGGAAATTATTCCCATACCACGACCAAGCCATTATCAAAATGGCACAGGCGGTGATGACACCCGCCAGTATTATTGATTTCCGCCCCTACAAGGGGTATTTTGACCTCAGCTTCACCTGAGAAGCCGATGCTGCCACTGCAGCAACTGTGCCCCTAGTATTCCAGGGCACCCTCTCCCCACAACTCGGACTCAGCTCCCAGGACACCACTTTGGTGGTTCAGTTTGCTGGTTTGCCCACCCACCTCCCCCTGAACTGCTCCACCAGGAGCTGATGGAAAGTTTGGCAGCCTATAGCTCCAACCCCATCTTACAACCTGTGGTCCCAAATGGGGCCACACGACTTGCTGGGCCTCAGGCATATGCCACAATCAGCCCTGAATTTAATAAAATCACGGTGTCAATTCCACCATGCACCGTTATTCCCTCAGCGCCTGACCATCCATTTTGGGCCTGCATCAAGGGTGGGTGGATGATCTGTCTGTCATGTTTCGAGTTAGACCACTCAAAACGCAAGTGCCCCTCCTCAACCACTTCTGGCAGATCAGATGACTCATCTGCCAACATCCAATCTGCTGCCCATCCTGTACAATTTCCAGTATGGGGCACAATCCTACCTCCACCACCCCCAAAGCCTATTGCTGCAGCTGCACCTTGCAGCCACCAATCAGTCTCCTCTTAACCCCAATGCCATAAATAATTCCACCAATCAAGCATTGGATTGGATCCCAGTTCAATCCCATACTTCCTCAAACAATTCAACCAAATCTCAACCATATGCTGATTCCCCAATCCAATTCAACCAAAACCCATGGGAATTATTGGCTGAAATTGATGAATCAGGTAAGCTCATTGAAGAACCATCTCTACAAATTTAAGCAGTTCATTAATGCAGAATGGGACGCCAGATACCCCCCTCAACTTTATACCCCTCAGCCAAACACCAAATTATTTCGCAGTGATCACCAGCTTGCAGTCAAAGCAGCTGCAACACCAGATTGTCGTCTCCTGTGTAAAGCTGTCAGTAAATCAGTAGCGATGCTCACAGGAAGAACTTCACCTCCTGTTATCCCCACAACCTTAACTCCAAAAAGTAAAATCACGGTGAACCAGCTATACAAAAACGCAAATGATGCTATCCAGAACGTGGCAACTTTAGCACGGTATCCAAAAGCAAAAATAACCTGAACCAACATTACCACGTCTATTAAACTCCCAGATGCCTACATCAAAGCTGAAAAAGCTTTAACTGAATATCTCAGTGCATTCATCTAGCTGGCAATTTCCATGAAATTCCAATTATCATTGATATCAAACCCTATGCCGCAGATGCCCCAACGCCATTACTGTCAGCTGTGGCACGCACTCTAATATGGGAGGAAGAAGCTTCTGCCAAAGAGGCTGCCAAAGATGAGCCCCCCGACCCCCCTCCCCTTCCGCCATGGAGGGATAAGCAGTTTTTGCTGCCCACCTGGTTGGTTGTTTTTTGATTCGTTCATTCAAACAATCATTAGGGCGTTTTGTTTGAAACAAGTAGTTATTTTAGTTTTTTGTTAGTTTAGTTTTGGTAATGTCCATCCCCTAGTTGGCTTCCTCAAATAGTTATAACATATATAAATTCTAAAACAATGAAAATATTTAATAAATTGGGAATCACGCCAGCTATATAGAAAAATAGTTTAGAACTTATTAGAAGCATATTCTGGTTAAAATTCTAACATCCCTCTGAATAAACAGATTATCCTCTTCCAATATGTCTGGTAACATGAGCTCCTTAAGACAATTTAGGACTTTTGGTACCCTTTATTGTCCCAGTTCAACCTTGAAAATATGGTATGAAATTCATTAGTATGACACCCTCCTCTAAGAGACACTGGAAAAAATTGTGCAGCATTTTTTCTAATGAAATAATTAGCAGAACCATATAGTGAACTGTTGGCTTTTATTGCAAAAATTGATGACTTTAAGCCAAGCCTAAAAACTAACCTTACAAAAGTAGTAAAAATAAATATATGTTATCATATAATTGTTTTTTATTTCCCTTATTTTGATAATTATCTCAAAGCTTTTAAATACTTACCATGTACTATATTCAATGTGCGTCCATTAGAGAGGTCCCAAATGGTATAGAAATCTAATGCTTACTTAAAGACGAACTCAAATGGACCAACCCAAAAGCTTGTATAGCTAATTCTATCTAAATATGTGGGTTCCACAATAGCTACTCTAATGCCAACTTCAAAGGTTAGAGTAGGGCATCTTAAATCTTCATATTCTTTGGCCTTAATCTTCTGTTTGATAGTATTAGAATATGCAGAGAATTTACTCCTATAAACACCTTTGTCAGGATTTAAGTATTTTAAGGGTGTCATTTCCAAACTCAGTTCAAGAGTGGAATATAAAATTGGTGACAAACAAGCCTAACGTCCATAAAATATTTCAAAAAGAGATATACCTGTTAATGAATGACGACTTAAATTATGGGCAAATGTTGCTGACAATCAGAAAAATTACCCAGTTGAAAGGTATGTCAGCTACAAGCTTTTTCAAGGTAGTGGCTAGGGTACTATTTAACCTTTTAACCATCCCATTGGTTTCTAGATGCTTAGTTGTCATCAGTACTCCTCATATACTTATTTCCTTGTTTAGATTTGGTAGGGTGTGCATGGTGAAGTTTCATTTATTATCTGTTATAATGACTTTAGGGCAACCATGCCAAATAGATTAACTGCTCTATTATAAACTTTGATCACTGATAAAATCCACTTTGGCCAAAGCGCGCATCTCTACCCAATGAGTCAAGTGATTGATCGTCATAGCAATCTATTGGCTTTGTTCTGTACTCATAGTCAATGACCTTATTATATTGATAGATATTGTGTGCCAAACGAACCCAGGCTTCACTAGCTAGAGGTGGTTGATTTCTTATAGGGCTTGTGAGTCTGACACATCACACAACAAGCAAGATTTTCTGTAACATCAAAGGTAAGCAATTCCCAATAGTAGTTATGACAGACATGCTTTAATGTTTCTCATAAGCTTCCAAGACCAGTTTAATTATGAGCTGCATTGATGATTTCTGTTTTCTAAGAAGGCTCTGGCTACATTAAGAGATTTTCACCAACATTTTTTAATTAGTTGGCCTTTGGCAATTTAGGTTTATTTCATCACCTTGATTATATCAGCTGAAGTTTCCTTGTCAGATCTTCAATATTACCAGTAAGCATTTTCACATATAAATCATCTGCTTCACTTTGAAGAAAAAGAAAGGTTGGCAACCACAATAAACCATATGAATTTAGATGTGCAGTACCTGCTCAGTGTAAAATCTCAAAATTTTACGCTTATAGTTTTAAGGCCCATGAGCCATTTTTCCTTTGGGCTCCTTTAAATTGTAAAGCCATTTAAGAAAATAACGGACTGTTATCACCTCTGAATGTACTCCATGAATATAAACTCTGAACTGTTTACAGGTGTATATCACTGAAAAACATTAACACTCTGTCAAAGTGTAATTTCACTCCTGATTGCTTAAAATTATGGCTTATATAAGCTATGAGGTGTTCATTATCAAGTTCATCAACCTGACTTGTACTGCATAAATTGCCTTAAAAGATTCATCCATTTGTATAATAAATATCTGATCAAAATTTTTGGTTATTCAATATCAAATTTGGTCAATAAATATACCCCTAATAATATCAAAAGATTTATGAGCTTCTTAAATCCATTTGCAAGATTTTCTTAGGTCTTCAAGAGTTGAAAAAAGGAGTCTACAAAAGATGCAAAAAATTTTAAAGTGGCAGTAATATCTGACCAATTCTGGAATAGTTATATGTCCTGAACATTTCTGGGTCTTTTCATGGCCCAACTACCTCAACGTTAAGTTTTTGAAGCCGTTGTCCTCAGCGTCTACATTACACCCTAAATACTCGTTTTTTTAAAAAAGTGACATTTTTGAGGCTTGATCTTGAGCTTGGATGGTTATGATCTCTTAAAAACCTCTTTCAAATGCTTTAGGCGACTTAAATGGTGCGACTATAGACATGATTTTATCTAGGTAGATGAGAATTCAAGACAAATCTAAAGTCTCCTAATAAAGCCATTCTTTGCCCAATGATATGTATCTGGTGCATTATAAAGACCTTGCAGCATGTGAATCAGTTGAAATAATCCATGAATGGAAATTATAGCATAATTTTACTTAATTCTATTTGTAAGATCAATCTTCCAGATTATTGATATAAGATCCATAGTTGAGAAGAATTGAGCCCATATAGGCAATCCAGATAACAGCTATACATAGCAATGGATATAATTCGTTCTTGGTTATTTTAATCAGCCAGAAATAATCAATACCTACTCAAATATATCCATTAACCCTTTAAATTATTAATATTGGGCTTGTAAAAGGACTTGAAGATGAAACCAGCAATTCAAGTTCAAGTAGTTTGCAATATCATTGGAAACCATAGCCTCGCTTTCTTAAAAATCTTTGGATTGTTTTCATTCAAATCAGTATTTGATCCTCAAATTCAACCTTATGAAATATACCTTTAACACTCAAGGTCATAATAATCTTAAGCAAATACCTTGGATTATTTTTTAACCTAATTAAGGATCTCATCCTTCTATTTTCAGAAATTTTGGTAAGTTTTTCTCAAACAAATAAGGCAAAAATGCCTTAGAATTTGAGCCATCTGGTAAATCCATCTCATTTATTTGTCCAAAGTCATAGAATGATAAAGGTACTTAGTCAGAATAAAGTGGGAGTGAGCTATTACTTGACTTTTATCTTTCCATATTATACTATCTGATAAGTTGGCAACTAAAACCTACATTTTACCATGACCAGGGCTTAGAATCCAAAATATGACATAGGGCTTGGTTCTAGCTTTCCTCCATTAATCATGAATCTTCAGAATATACTTATTAAGATATGTCCAAGGCAAGGCCAGTTTAAATGATGCAATGCTCGTTGAACTAAACTTCTATCAGCTTTATGCCCTCAAATTAGTCCCACAACTTCCTCAATTTACTTAAATGGGGTTTTGGAGCAATAACAATCTAGTGTTAATTCATTGGGATAATTTATCAATATGATAACCTAATATAGTTTTTACCTTTCAGCTGTGTGAGAATCACTGTTTAATTTTATAAAAGCAGCAAAGTATGCTCTAAAATTTTAAGTGTATTATCTTTAAAATCACAATAAACTTTTTACTGCTGCATGAATTTGGTGACAGGGTAATATCTCAGTATTCTGGTTTGGTAAAACAATAGCATGTGTGGTGACAATAAGCAATAAAACCATACAGGCAGTGCACTATAAACTTTCTTCAATGTGGTTGTTTGTAGGCCTGTTGTCCCATAAACCTCATATGGTCTAGATATGATTTGAGTCTTAGTTTTTACACCTTTATAGAGTCTATGTTAATTTAGAGCCCCGCTATCAATAATTGCTTAAACATATAATTGGATTGCCAAAGTTTCTGCATAGGTAAAATTGAAAGACAGTTAATACTGGTTATAGTTATAAATAGCAGCATTGTAGGATTAATCAAATGCTTGCAAAAGTCATTAGGAGGTCTTAGGAAATAGTTGCCTTAATTGTAGTCATTACAACTGATTCAATATCAGATTCAGTGCAAAATTTACCCTGCTCTAGGTTTATCTTTTTATCCTAGAGCTGCTTCACATAGGTCTGTATTACATCTTTTACTTTAATTCTGTTGCCATTTTTAGCACTGAGTGAACATGAACATAGGCGAAAATGCTGTTCTTTATCAATTACACCTAGTCTTTTCCCTGATGAGCCACTTGATTCATTTTGGCATTAAAATTCATCCCAGTAATTATTGCTCTTTATTTTTTTCTATGCAATACTTTGCAATATACCTATCCTTGCCGCAATGATGACAGGTGATGGAACTTCTGGTTCAGTAAATGTCCTCTAAAAAGTTTCAATTTAAAAACTCAGATATGGTGTGTCAAAGGTTTTAAACAGGTTCATAAAATTCAACCATTTGTGAGGTCTTGTTACAAGAATTTAAGGCTTTAATTATTGTTGAGATTCTGATATGACTGGACGATAAGCCTGAAATAGCCATGCCAGACTGGCTAGAACCCGCCAACAATAATTTAGAGTATGAGTAATTGAGCGCCTTGGGATGAGGCGATATTGGGTCCAAATGGATGGTTATTGGATCTCTTACAAATTGATGCAATTATGAGATGTTAATGTATGATGGATAGTTGGTAAATCGCCTTAAATTAAGGTAATCATGAATTTAATAATGGTGAACTCTGCTGGAACCGTTAAGAAGTTAGCGGAATTAATAGTCTAAGCAAAAGGGTCAATATTGACCAAAGATGCTGAGATATAAGCAATATCAGAGAATTGAAAGAGGGGTTTGTTATTAGAAGAAAGAGCGGAGCAGAGATGATGTATTGAATATTATTTTAAATAAAGAAGTGCATTGGGGCAATTGCTTCATATTATTATGTATTTAATTATTTGAGTTTGTTCTAAGGACTGAAGATCTCCATATTGTCCATTCTATTGCTCAGTGTTATTTTTATTTAACCGAGGTAAGCTGACCAGGACTGGACATTACCAAATATATGTAAAACTAAGGAAATAACTGACAAACATAAAATTAAGCACCCCAGGGTACTCAAGTTACCCTGTTGCCAGCGGGACTGCCAGGTATGGGGGTTAGTGCACTTCTCCGAGGGGTTTCCCCTGCTATAAAACAGGTGTGAAGGAAAGGGTCTGTGTGGAGGAACCAGAGTGGGAACCATGATTCTATGAGCGCTTTTTGCCTTGGTCTCATATATCCATAGAGCCAGGCTTGGAAGTGCTCTAGTAAGTGGACATGGAATCTGTTAATAATCCCATGAATGATTGGGACCGTGCCCTTGAACGCATCTAATGCAATTGTGTGGATTGTCCACATTGCAATGGGTATTATTAGGGAATGGAGGGTAGATGGGTTTGGTGACTCAATCTGGAGCGTGAAAATGCTCTTTGATATCTAGAATTCTTGTTTGTTTTGGATCTTAAGCAGGCGTGCGACTTCCTGCCATATATCTTTGGTTGAGGGGCATGTTTCTAGGCGGTGATGTAGGGATCCCTCCCCTCCACATACTGCACATGTTTTGTGGAGGGAGTTGGAGCGGTCCGCCTTCCTATAGGTCCTTCTCAAACAGCACCAGGCGTTTGCTCTTATCCTTGGCTGTAGGAGTGGGTGGTGAGTCATTTTCCACATTGCTTTCTGAGTGGTTAAATCATAGGGAATGTCCAACATATCTAGGTATTCTATCCTAGCTATGCTTGGGGTTGTTGCAAGCATATCCCTCTGGGGGTGGTTTCTGGGTTTCTTAATTTGAATTGGGGGCTGGGTCGTCCCCTTCCCTGTATAGTACCCATGTTCTCTATGGTCCATCCCATACGGCGGATAGTTTGGAGGATATGTTTGAAATGAGGGGAGGTTCCATGTGGACCCGTTGCAGTAGGGTGCTTGGCAAGGTATGAAAGTAGTCTGGGTGGACTATGTGGGTTAGTTAATTTGAGCGCCTGTGCAAAGTTAGTCCTTGCTGCTCTGGACCAATGTTGTTGCGGGAGATCTGGAGCAAGGATTTCCTTTATCCAGGTACCTAGGATGTGATTGGCGTGGCTCTCAAAATCTATTAGTCCCATGCCTCCGCTTGAGCGTGGGCCAAATATTGTTTCCATCCGTATAGGAGGGTGAGAGCCAGGCCACAGCCAGCCCTGGATAAGCGCGCGGATTGAGGTTATAAAGGTAGGTGAGAAGGCTATCGCGTGGTCCTGGTACCACAGTATTGGGAGGATGAGCGAGTTAGCAACTGTAACTCGTCCTGTTAGTCCTGGGGTTCTTCCCTTGAGGGAGGCTACGCGTTTGGATACCCGTTGTAACAGGTTACTTTCCATTGTCTCATAAGCATATCCCCCTGATTCTAGCTAGATTCCAAGGTGTCAGACAGGAGTGGTGGTGGGAGGTGTTGCAAAGGGTAAAATGATTGGGTTTTTTTCTTCATGTGTTGGTATGAGGTTCTGATGTTGTGGCCCAATTGTTTGTGTATTTGCCTAAGAGGATGATTTCTGTCTTCTTTTTGTTGAGCGATGCATTGCTCACCTTGGAGTATTCCTCTAGAGTGTGTTCCAGCTGTCGGGCATCTTCATTGTTTGCTATATCTGCTACGCAGTCATCTGCAAAGGCCAGTATCTTGACTGTTGGTTGTCCTTGTGCGGTTATCCTCATGAGACGTGAGTCAGTTACTTGGAGGAGCGGGTCAAAGCTGAAATTGTATAGCAGTGGGCTGAGGGGATCCCCTTGTTTGAGCCCTCTGTGTGGTTTGATCTTGTTTGTTAGGAATCCAGGGCCGCATACAGCCATGGTTGCAGATTCTGTTAGGAGCATCGCCCATTTTTTGAATCTTGGTGTTTGATTGAAGGCATGTATACATTCTTTTAGGTATGGCCAGCTAACACAGTCATACGCCTTTTCCTGATCCAAGAAGACCAGGGCACCAGTTGCTTTGGATTGGCAAATGTTTGCAACAGGGTGTATGTTGTTCCAGATTGAACGCCTGGTATAAACCCAAACTGGTTGGGTGATAGGGCGTCATATGCAATTGCGCCTAATCTAGCTGCTAAAATTTTTGTTAGAATTTTTGTGTCAGTGTTGGAGAGTGCAATTAGGCGCCAGTTGGCCAGGTCCAACTGGCCACCCTTCTTATACAAATTTATAACGTAGGATTCATGGCCTCCTGGTAGTAGGCGTGTTTCCAACAAGCACTGATTCATAGACGCCAATAGGAGGGGGCAATTTGTTGAAAATACTTTTTTAATTTGTAGGGTATCCCATCAGGCCTTGGGTATTTCCTACATGGTGCACCGCGAATTGTCTCCCAAAGCTCCTCCTGTGTAATTAGGGATAGTATGTTGTAATTCGGTGGTGTACTTTGTATCTCAGCAGTTTGTATAAATTCTTTACTTTTTTGTGAATCTGTTGGTGTTTCACAATATAATTTGGTGTAATAGCGGTGTACTTCCGCCTTGACCTCCTCAGGGTCAGTTGCCACAGTGCCGTTGGTCTTGTGGACCTGTGTGCATGCGGGCTGGTTTCCACGGGAGTGGAATTGGTGGAAAAAGTATGTCAAACAGGTTTTGCCTTCCTTTATGATCTTACCTTTGTTCGATACTTTGATTATGTGTTGGTGTTCAAAGATGAGGTTGTTAAGTTGGGCAGAAATTTCTGCCCATTTGCGTCCCCAGTTAAGGCTATAGCCAGATCTCAGAGTATTTATTTCCAGGTGGTCTAGTTCTGCCAAGGTACGCTTGATTGTGGCTGTGTCCGCGGTGTACTTATGTGATGCAATATGTTGGGTTTTGTTGATTAAATCCTTTTTGAAATTTTATGTTCCAATGGGATCTGAAGTGAATGGGGTTGTGAATTCTGGGTTCATAGCCTTGTTTTCAACCCAGTCTGATATCTCAGGCAATTTTATATTTTCTGGGTGAAGCTTTCTCCAAGGCGACACCTGTGTGTGGGATTGGGTTGGCATTAACTGCACCATAACTAATCGGTGGTCAGAAAAATTGATCTTTTTTGTTATAAATTTGGAGATTCTTGAGCGGTGGGATTGCAGGATGAGGATGTGGTCAATGCGACTCATTCAATATGAGTGCTCCCTCGCATATGTTGGGCCACGTCATGTGGGTAAGGAGTGGTGAATTGGGGGGAAGAGCATCCTGTAAGCCAAGAGATGCCTTCAGTGTGCGGAATTCAATGTGTCCAGGTGGGTATCCATGGGATTAGGCCATCAATCTGTATTGGGGTTATCCCAGCAGTTAAATTGCCTAAAATAATGGTATCTGGTGGGAGGGTGAGAGTAGGAATGTTTTCAAAAATGTTTTCTCTCAGTTGCAGTGCATGGTGCATAGACACATGCTATCGAAATTATTTCCTCTTGGCATGTGATTGTTGCTACCAAAACTTGACCATGCAAGTGTGATGACGAATTTGTAATTTTAAATTTTTTGTTGTTTTGGACGATCACCCCACAGTGAGATGTCCATACTGATTGTGATGGTGCGACCCTGGTTGACCAGGATTCTTCTTCCCCTTGTAGACTGTGGGTTTTTTGGATGGCAAAGATGTCTACAAGGGGTTTTCACAGGATTACCAGCTTTTTGGCTTGGGACGTATGAGCCCTGGCTCCTGCAATGTTTAGCATCCCTATTGACACTGAGGTGCCCGCGGCGCCTCAGGAGCGGTTGGGAGGGCCCTCTGGCCCTATCCCACCATGGCTCATTTTTGGTCATGCTCCGCATCTGTACTCCAATTCTTTCACTGCCATTGTTGGTTCCTTTGATCTGACCCAATGATTCAATGGAATTGCAGTTTTTTGCATTTGCATCAACCTTTACTGCATAAGTCTCAAGTGGATTTGATGCGGATTGTTGATTGGATTTTGTATTTTTGAGGTTCAACTTTGGTGAATTGTGCACCGCATTTTCGCCCAAATTGCGGTTGCATTGTTCCTCAATATGTGCATGACTGATGTCGCTTTGTGACTCATTCAGGTTACTGTGAAAATTTTCAACCTGGGCATATTGTTCTGATTGATTGGTTCAGTGAATATCCAAAATATCCTCCCAAATTTGTCCAGGGTTGATGGAGGACTCCACGTGTGCTGCCACTTCAGCCACTGCTCGCTTGCGGGCTTTTTGTGCTGCTTTATGTTGTTTGCTTGTAACTGGGTCAACGATGGAGTATAGTCCATCTTCACCCCAGCGGAATGGGTGGTGACCATCAGTCATTTTAGTGAAGTTTTCGTTATCTTCGTCCATTGCTTCCTCACAATAGTCGTTTTCCATTAAGCCCTCTTTCACAGGGCATGCGTGTTCCTTGTGGCCCAGTGAGCCACAGTGGTTGCAAATGGGTGGTGCACGCTCCGGTGTAACTCAGAACATGGCTGACTGGCCCCCATCTTCGAAGTGAAATTCTGCTGTGCGGGGAATTCTGGATAAGTCCTCTTCCACTTCTGGGAAGGGATTGATTACAGTGATAGCTTTGCCCGTGCACAGGTTGGGCATCAGGAGAAATCGCTGTAATTCAAGTTGCTGAATTTCTCCATAAGCCACAAGACCTTTGCGGAGCTCCTCCTCAATTACCTTATGAGGAAGGTTGGTGGGGAGCGAGTCAAAAGAGATTAACAAAGTTTTCACTTTGTTCCATATGGTGCACGCGGTGCGCACAATTTTTTTGCCCTCAGGGAGGGCAATTTCCACACAGACTTTTGCTGTGGCATTGGCTTCATCAGCTGTTTTAAAACCAATATCGATCCAGCCATGGCCCATGTTGTTGGTGGCTACATACACCGCGTGAGGGAAAAGTGAGGGCTGTTCCTCACATGTTTTCACCCTAGGGTCGGTGACTCATCCCCAAGGAAGAGTCTGATCCCATGTTCCACCTTTGATAAGGTTTGGTTGAACTGAATGTACATATATTGTGCGTGCTTTACAGTGAATACCATAAACCCAGACGGTGTCTGAGTTTGCGATTTCTTTGCAGATTGGGTTCCTGGTCCCCCTCCAGGGCGTTTCTTGCCCTTAGTTGCACTGTTAAGTGCACCGCTCGCCGCGACACTCGCCCATGTTGTATTATTTTTATTGATAGAGTCGCCCATTTTTCCTGTGTGTGATTTATCCAAATTTGCTGTTTGAATCAAATTGTAGTAACTAAAGTGATTGTTACGAGAAAGAAAAGCTTTAGATCTATATCAGTATCGTTGGCTAACCTTACTGACAGATTCATGGTAGTAGGTCCAAACAGTCCCACCGCCTATGTCCACTTCCTACCAGTAGAGGCTGTCAACAACATCTGCAAATTTTAAGAGCCTAAGGTATTTTAGTTTGGAGACGCCCCCATCAGTGGCCCTAGTTGGCAACAATATCAGAAAAGGATCTCACTGAAAAACAACAACTCAATTTTCAAGAATTATTAGAGGAGTAATTAGATCTATTTTCTGTACTGCCATATGACTTTTAGAAAAAAGATTGGGGCTCTACATCATGTGGAGACTGGTGATGCTCCCCCTTCTGATCCTGACCTTACCAAAAAGTAAGATTGAAGAATCCCAGGTGGTGGTAGAGCTTAAATAACTACTCAAAGCTGGACCCTTGGTTCCTTCACGCAGCCCTTTGGTCTCTCTTCTCCTGTTGGTTTAGAAAGAAGGATGGCAACCATTGGGTGGTGTTGGACTATCGATGGAAAACTCCATCAAATAGAAGGAAAGCTATCCTCTGCCCCAAATTGATGACTCTCTCCACCTGCTCACTGGTTCATGATACTTTTCCGCTATGGACCTTGTCAGCGGGTATTGGTAGGTGGATATTGCCCCAAAAAATTGAGCTAAGTGCGCGATCAAAGCCAACAAAGGTCTATTAAAACCCACAAGGATGCCCCAGGGCCTCTGTAACTTGCCAGCCACTTTTTAGTGTTCCATGGATGGGTTCCTCAGGGACTTGAAGCTATCAGATGTCCTCATCTACCTTGACAACACTAATTTCTTCTCACAAACTTTCAATGGACATGTGGAGCATCTCCAGGAAGTTTTCAATCATATTGAGAAGGCTTTGATAAATCTCAAAACTTCAAAGTGATCCTTCTTCAAACCAGCAATGGAGTTCCTGGGACACAAGATCTCAAAAAGATGGCATCCATCCCATATGGGACAAAATCAACCCTCAAAAGATGTCACACCCCAGAGCCTAAGGGATAATCAGGTATTCCTTGTCATGGTGGGTTATTATTGTCAGTTTATCCCTCTGTTTGCTGACCTACCCAAGCCTCTATTTCTACTTCCGCAGAAGAACATGCCTTTTGAGTAACAGCTGGAATAAGAACAGGCTTTTAATACGCTGAGGACCGCTCTTTGTAACAAACCTATTTTTGTCCATCCATATTTTGATCATCCTTTATTGCTGTTCACAGATTTGAGTGATGTTACCGTCATGGCCATTCTATCCCAACATGATGAAAAACAGGTCAAACACCCGGTGGCCTATATCAGAAAGTCTCTGAGTAAGGCTAAACAGAACTATAGCGTTACTAAGTGGGAATGTCATGCTGTCTTGTTATCAATAAAACACTTTCAGCCCTACTCTATGGCACCTACTTTACCATTGTAACTGATCACTCCTCGCTTCAGTGGGTCCAGCAGTTGAAGGACCCATATGGCCACTTAGCCAGATGGGCTTTTAAGACTGAAGAGCTATGATTTCACTATTGTTCATTGCGTGGGAACAATTCATCAGAACTCTAATAGTCTCTCTAGGATGCTGATGTTGGCTGATTTGACCCTCAAGGACGACCAAATGTACGATTTGATTAGCTAACAAGAATGCTGGGGTTGGAAACTCCTGAGGTCCAAACTGAGCTCCAAAAAATGACCTAAGATATTCAGATCAAGGATGGGCTGCTATATAAAAGGTTCAATAAGAAGTGGCTCCCTCATGTATGCCCTTCTTCCCAAACTGACGTTAACCTAGAGGGCCATACTACTGTGGGACATGGGCGGTTAAGAAGACTCACAAATGGTTGAAGACATGATGCTACTGGTACCAAATGTTGAAAACAATCCAAGAGGTCCTGGAGACCTGTATGATTTGCCAATCCTAAGACTGGGCCAGTCCTAAATACCAACACTCAGTCATTACTCCGACGGGACCCTTAAATATCATTAGTATTGATGTGATAGGCCCTCTTCCCACTGGGTTGCATGACCATAAATATATCCTCCTAGTTATGGACCATCTAATCAAATGGGCTGGGGCAATTTCAGTCCCCACTGCCACTACAAAAGCTGTATCTCACTTCCTTATTTTATCCGTTTTCACCCAGCACAGATGCCCACAAACTTTACTTTCAGACAATGGGTTAAATTTAACTCACAGGTAGTCCAAGAACTTACTTCATTTTTTGGCACTAACTAAAGTTTCGCGCCCCTTACAACCCATCCACCAACAGGGCGATGGAACGCACTAATGAAACAATTATCTATATTCTTTGGAAGATGGCCACCTCTGACCCTACTTACTGGAAACATTATCTACCTAGCGCCTTACTTGCCTATAGAATAAGTTACCACCAAGCCATCAAAATGTCCCTCTTCGAAACTCTATATGGGCTTGCTCCCCAGCTACCAAGTAGAATTCAGCCTTTGCTTGAAATTTCCACTCCTCAGAGCTCTAATCTAACCATGAGGCCTTAGCTGATGGAATTGTCTGGCTTCAAGCCCTAGCCACACATGACATCATCACCATTAAAGGAAGGGAGACATCCTGATTTAATGTCAGCTGGCCTTTTTACCCATTTATTTTAGGTAACCTCATTTTCTTTTATCACCATCTTACCAGAGATTAACAGAATAATCTCAACGTTCTTTAATCTGGACCTTATAAGGTCATTCATAAGTTGAACTCCAAGTACTCCATTGCCTACACCAACCAGGGGACAGTGGTATTGAGTGCATGGCCTGTTTCTCAAGCCCTATACTCTCCTCAGATAGGAACTTGAGGGTGGGCGTTGTCAGGATTTAATATGACGAGCAACCTGAAATCCCTACTCCAAAATTGAGCTTTAACAGATTGACCTTGAACCAGCACAAATGGAACCTTACCCTGAAGGCGTTGAAACTAGATTTGACCAGGAAGCACACACAAGCAAGAATCGATGGAAACACCTTCTGGAATCCTGTCCCCTCTTCCAGAATCACGAGAGGCGCTGCCTCTACTTCTGCATTCATGAGGACGATGCAGTACAATGAGGGCGCTGACCATGTGGTTGATCCAGAAGGCAGTAAAAGATCCTGATTTTAGAGGGTAAAAGGTTACTGAGGCACCATTTTGTCAGGATAAAGCCTTAGTGGCGTTCGTGAGATTTCAGAGATTGTTCATCAGATCAAATAGGATAAGTGTGAAGTTAGATTGATTAATTGCATATCAAAATATAATTGTAATGGGCATGGTTCAATTAATTGCTTGTATTGCCTAAATTGTGATTATATTGAGTTGATTAATTGCACTATTTCGAATTTACAATGAGACTAAGACGATTTCACTGCTTTTTAAAAATAATATGCAAGGCGTAATACCATAAACCCAAAAGATAAATAGTGCTCTTTTTAAAATCAATTAAGCTTAGGTAAGTCCAGGAAGTTGTATGGGATATATATTAGGGTATTCATATGGTCAATCTTCGAAGTTGGTAAAATTATTATATTATGCAACCACTATTAAAGTTATTTACTAAAGTGTTAGTAATCCCGATCTAACACCAAAAATTTTAATAAACTCTCAATCAGCTTTCCGCTCTAAAATTATATCTTTAGACAACTTCCATACCAGTATGCCCACCATTTCTTATATTTTGACGCATCTAGTGTCCTGGTCATACTGGACCTAAAATCTTGGTTATGCTAGCTCATGCTTAGCTACCTCCCAAACAGGACAGCGGTACACCAGTCCCTGCCAATGTCCCCACAAGCCCTATAATAACAACGCTTTTTATCTCAATAAAGTAATCTATATTCTCTCCATCTTTTTCGTTTTTTGACCTCTCCACTAATTTTCAGCTTTATCCCCTTTTCAGACTTTGGCAACAGTCAAGAGAACTGCTTACGCAGAGAGCTATATTAAAGCTAATAGTTATGCACTCACCAAGGATGATAAAGATCATACATTTTTTTACATATTGTACTTTCAATATATACCATAATAACATAGATGGAAATTAATGAGATAGGAGATGGTAGTAAAACCCTTTTTTTAACTCTAAACTATTTTAAGTATCAAATTAAAAAGTTATATCAACATAGATATCTATCAATCAATAATTTTATTGAGCTTTAATATAGCTTTGTTTTATTAATGATGAAAACTTGAATGTACTCTAAGTTTTATTTTATGAATTTTAGTCTAAAACGATTTTTAATGTTTCAATGGAGCATATGGAAGAAGATGCTCCAATATTAATTCATAATCCTAGTGCCATTGCCTCCCTGGTTTGATCTAAGTTGTGAACCTGGATAGGAGATGATGTGACTTTGTTGGAGTAATGCACCTATGTCCTGAAACAAGATAACATATCCTTGCGGTCCATGGACTACCTGATTTATTATAATATTGAAAATGAGGTTTTCCAGTATTTACCATCATCGCCTTTCACTTACTTTTGATACCCTTTATTGGTATAGTATATTGATCCTAAGGTTGACCTATCTTAAATAGACACAAATGAGCATAAGTATTATACTAAAAAGCTAGTTGTCCTACCTACATATTTTGCATGTATACTAGATCCAATTAACAGTCTAACATAACCAATAACCTTTTTTACTACTTTTTACTAAGTACGATTTAATAGTTATCCAACCTAGTAAATCTTTTTAGTATATAATACTCTAGCTTTAAAACTGTTAATAAAGGTTAGGGTATAAGTTGAGCTTAACATAAGAAGGCTATAGGTATTTGACCAGATAAGATGAAGTTACCTTTATGTCAACTTTGATGGATAGTATTCCCCAAAAATTCCACCTATCATTAAGCCAACACTAACTTGTAAAGTTTTTCCCATTTGACAATTTAACCTTATATGAGTCCCTTTTTCCTTAAGATATTATCGTTTTAAGATGGCTGGTTTAAAATTAGGATTTTAATAGTGTCATCTGACTCCTTAAGCTACTTATAAATTTAAAAACTTCATGTATTCCTTTATGGTCAAATGTGAAACTTTTCTCCAAACTCATATTTGGACAAATTACTTATATTTCAAAAAGCATATAGTTTTATATAAGATGTATTAATGTCAAGAAAGGCTTTTTTAGTATCATATTATAGTTAAATAAAAAGATTGATGGAAATCAATCACCCACTTTATATAATGACGAGGGCTGTTGAAGTTTCTATTACTACAGATGGTTGGTTCTTTGTTTTGGGATATAAATGGAGTTACAAACATCTATTGTATAAAGCAATAAACTGACAGATGGTGTTTCTTCAAAAATATACTCCTCAGACTTAAATATAGAGACTGTAATCTCCTGTTATAACAATTGATGATAGTACATGAATCTCATAAGGTTAAAGATTATGAGATTCGTGTGCGTTGATAGTTGCAAATCCGCTATATAAAGTAGTATTTTCCTATTCAGGTTGATAGCAGAATAAAATTAAATAAAACCATTTATTTAATTGGTTGTGCGTTCTGAGGTTACCCTCCATTTCTCTGCCAAGTTGCCTGGATGCCATCAATTCCAGAGGCTTTTGTGCCCCTCATTACCCACAATTCATTAAGCCTTTTTAGGAAGTATTTTAAAGCGAGGTCAGCTCCACTGGACCTCACTTTGGAATTTTATTCTGACTCCAAGTCTACTCCCAATAAAAGCCGCTATTCGCTGGATTTGGTTTATTTAAATTTATTTATTTAAAGAAAGGATTGGGGTGCAGATGACGGTGCAAATGAGGAGGAGAGGAAGGGGGTGGATGCGCCAGGATCCTCTTGAGAGTGGCCTTGCCCTGATGAGAGGGGAAGTAGCCAGAGTGGCCCAAGGCGACAGAGGCCAGTTGACTGTATCTCAGCCAGGTAACCCCAAGGCAACAGAGGCTGTAGGGATGCACCTCGGCCCAGGGGCCCAAGGTGACAGAGGCTGGTGCACTGCACCTCAGCCACGTATGCCCAGCAAGGCCGTCCATTTGGACAAGAGCATTTGATGTTGGTACAGCCATATATGGGAGTGGTGGTTTAGGGCTGGTGGTGGTCTGGTCCTTGAGAGACCCGTCCATTACACCTGTCACTACTTGAACTATGGTTAACCACCCAAAGATCTTCCTGATTTATATAGTAAAAATCTTCAGCATAAAACAACAAAGAGTTTTAGATATATAAAGTTTAAATGAACAACCAAAATTACTTTTTTATTATATTAAAATACAAGAGTTTAAATAGGGTTACTTCTGATTTAAACTGTATCTTCACCCAAAACTCCTCTCCTTGCACCACTTAACCAGTGAATTATAGGCAAGGATTTTGAGGCTATTCTCCACAACTGAGGCTTCCTGCTATACACCCAGATCCACCTCGTGGTCAATGTCTTTCTGACGTAAGTAAATAATTCTAAGACAGTATCTACTCTGATGTATCTTCAAAATGACCAAATCATCAAACCTCTGAACAACGGTAGCACAGCGCCAAAACGATTTTTATCACTAATTGAAAATTAATTGTATTGTAACATGATTGACTCTAAAATCTAATTTTGACTTAACCCAAAAGGCCCCCAAAAATGGGCCATTAAGTCAAAAATTATTAAGTGAATTTTTTAGGCCATGAAGCCCCAGTTTTCCTTGTAGTTATGATACTTTTCAATATTAATAAATGATACATATAACATCAGATATAATAATTTAGACTAAAACCAATATTATCTCCATATTTATAAAATAACTGACAATTTTAAGCTAGCTTATCAAACATAGGCTTAGACTATTGAAAGAAAAGGCGAATTCAGCAACTCTGCTTTTTTCTTTGTTAACTTGTGTGCCCAAATTGGTGCATAAGGGGTTCTTTCAAACGCATATTAGACACCAGAAAATTTTCTGAAGGAACATGGTATTTTTTACTGTGTAGATCTCTTCTTATGCTACCCGCTTTAGCTTTAATTGTTCATTGAAACTTTTCTAGCACTGCTACTGTATTATTAGTGAACTATTGGTATAATTTCTGTACGTTGGCCTCTGGTACAAGACTACAATGGAAAACTCAACCAACATCTCCCTTGGCGTTATTAGCAATCATGGTACCCTTACTCATAAGTGCCCTTTTCTTTGAATCCCATAATGGTTACTGGAAATCTCTTATGTTTCTTTAGACCACAGACTAGTCACTGGTGATCTCTTCACTTGTTCAAACCTAAGTGGAAACAAAGAATAAACTAGAGATTCTGTGGTATAAGGCTCTATTAATAGTAACTTTTAAGTAGTTCTATACTTCAGCTATAAAATAAAGATAGAAATAAATGTAATTTGATAGTAAAATGGGAATGGGGTATGGTCGTTTGTAGGGGCTTTATGAGCCACTTGTGAGTTTCTGATTGATTTCTGAATTAATGATGGCATTCATCTGATTTTATGCTTAAATCTGGAAGTTGTCTTGCGGTGGACATCCATGAATTAGTGTGTTCAATGACCCTTTTCTCAATACCCACTTCTGGGTCTGGGGCTATAATACCTCTTTTTGGTTAATTCTTCTTGTCCAAATTTAGTAATATATGATCACGCCAAGGTTTATAGGGTGGCGCTGCTCAATGCACCTCACTTCACGGTAAACCATTCTTTTATATTGTTTAATTTCCTTATCAGGTAATATTTAGATGGATGGTTCAATTTCTTCTGTTGGGTAACTTGGTTCAAATGGGGTTTCAGTCAATTTTCTACATTGGCCATTTTGGTTGGTATTACTCTCTCATTGGCTAATTGTGAATTATTCCCCCTTCCTCAAAGTTATAAAAGGGGTTGAGTTTCATAGTCTTCAGCAATAGCGTTGTCTTTATATAAAATAGCTTTGGTTGCTGGATGTCAGATTATTGCATATGATGTCATCCCAATTGACTGGTTATTTATTTGGCAATATCATCTATTTAAGAGGCTTTACTTTCTTATCCATGGTTCAAACTTATATATCTAAATTTTGAGGTGGTTATATATTGGCGAGGTTCCTTCCAGAGGGTAAGGGATTATTTACCAGTATACTTATGGTATAATCCTTGACAGAAAATTAAGTTAGACTTCTTTATTAGTGAACCTGCTCAAAAAGTTCTGTTCCTGTTTCTAGAATAATTAAGCTTCATTTAGATGACATCTTTTTGGAATACAGGAGGTGCAGTTCTCTTAGGGTTGCAAGCATTTGTTTAAGGCTATTTATCAAACTTATTAAGATGAATTATTTTAAGAAGGGAATTAGGGGAGCTGTTGATATTTAAACCTCTAAAATGGAACCACTTTAAATATTACATTTAATTTTCTTAAATGGAAAGAGCTGATTGTTGGGATGTTAACCAGATTATGATTCTTCCTATATGTTCTGAAACTAGTATTTTTTGTAGTCAGGCACAATTACCAACTCAATACCTTGTTTTAATTTTTTTATAATTCCATAGGGGAAACCAAATAAGCAGTAATTTTAATCAATTGATCAATTATAGTTAGTTCAATAATTAAACTTGCTGAAGAGTATTAAGCCTAATCCCAATTAATATTAAGGCTATTAAATCTTGTGGACACAATTACTAAAACTTATGAACATTCCCAATTAAGTTCATCCCAATAGCCTAACAAATACTACTAATCAATGTCCAGACGGTATATTACTTTTTGACAACCAATGCAAATGATAATCAGGTGGGAATACAATTATCATTTATCACCTAGATGTAAAACCTAATTCCTCTTATATCCTTGGTTTTGTATACTAATTTTTCTAGTAGTTCTTTTTTATATTTGTATAAAATGGTTTCCCAAGTAAATTTTACAACAAAGTCTTATGTTTTTGCATGAACCCTTTCAGCTCAGATATTTTTCCTGTTGTCAAACAGGAAGCATTGTTATTTAAGTATAAGAAACTTCCTTGAATCTGTGCAGTCACCAATTTAAAACAAGTGGTGCTCACTACATGGAGCATCTGAGCCAAGTTAGAATGTGGAAAGTATTCCATAAAATGGGAGGTGAGTCAGCTGGCATAGAGAGCCCTACCCACTTTGAGGCATGGGTGCATAAAGAACTTGCTAAAATACAAGAGCAGAATTATGTATTAGTGGAACTTTTAGAAAATAATGACAACAAATTAATCACTTGACTAAGGCATTGTAAGTGTTTGACTTAAAAAAATGATAATGTGGAATCAAGTTAATAAATTGGGAGAAACTGTCAGCACATTTATTCAGCATTATTAAAAGTACAAGCCACTGATAAGAAAAGATGATAAAACTGAAGTATCTGACAGCTCCACACATAGAAACTTTAGTCTTCAACTGTGTCAGAAAGGCACACCAACACCCCTCAAGGCATTGCATGCCGTTCCAAAACTCATGGAACCTATCAGCAACAATTCCCATCTAATTAATGAATTTAGACCCACTCCAAAGCTGCTTGAATTTAAGAGTATACCTGAATTTATTAAATTTTTTAAAATGATGATAATGGGATGCAGTTATTGTCAGAATGCAAGAACTGTAATTAATTAAATATGAAAAGCCAAAACTTTGTTCTACCTAGAGTAATGACAAATTAGTGGACTTATGTTGAGATAAAGGACGCCATTATGAGAGAATTTGGTAGCAAGAGCGCCTAAAAACCAAAAGCAAAAATTTATGGGCATATAGTTCAAGGAGGATAATACTTAGATACCTTTGCTGATAGGTCTTATCAAGAATCTCAGATAATAACTGGGGCAGGAGCGTCAATCAATTTTGATGCATGTATAGCCATGAAAATTAGCCCTTCATCCCTATAGAGATTTAAATTAAGCCATGATTGTTATAAATCTGGCAGATTTGTTGGGATAGCCATAGGGTTTTTGCACAGGGTCAATCCCACTGAGCAATAGAACGGACAATATGAAGATTGTTAGTCTTGGAACACACTCATATAAATAAATATATAATAATATGAAGCAATTGCCCCAATGCACTTCTTTTTTAAAATAATATTATACATCCTCTCTGTTCCGCTCTCTCTTCTAATAATAACCCCCTCTTTCAATTCTTTGGTATTACTTATATCTCAGCATCTTTGGTCAATATCAACCCTTTTGCTTAGACTATTCGTTCTGCCATCTTTCTATAGGTTCCAGCAGAGTTCACCAATTATTAAATTCACAATTGCCTTAGTTTGAGGAGATTTACCAACTATTGTCTTATAAAATCTCGTAATTGCCTTATTTTCAAGTGATCTAAAACCATCCATTTGAACATAATATCACCTCATCCCAAGGTGCTTGATTACTCATACTCTATAAATATTGTCAGTGGATTCTAGCCAATCTGACATGGCTATTTTGGGATTATCGTCCATTCATATCAGAATCTTGAAATTACCCCTCCCTTTGACTGGACAATAAGGCTCCTATTGCTTATACGCCTGGAGGAACTTTGCATGCATTCAGCTGAATAATCTGAATGTTTGTGGGGTCCTTGATGGTATAGGCGTCAACACCTGTTTTCTCAATAACATTGAACGTACCAATCCAAATACTGGCCAACTTGTGTTTCCGCCCAAACTCATGATGATCATGGAATAGAACCATATCGCCATCTTTAAACTGAGCCAACTTGCTACATCATACCTGATTGGTAGCCTGATTCTTGATCTTTTCGGATAAACTGAAGGTGTATACTTCAGTTTACAGCTTGATCAATGTGTCCACTAGGTTATCAAATAATGGTGAGGATCCATTCCACTAGTGTCTTCCATTAACGCATAAAGCAGAGCCAGAAGGGCAGGGTGTCGTTCATATAGTAGCTGAAAGGGCTCTATCCATGGTGGAATGATAGCTAATGTTATAGGCAAAAACAGAGTTGGAAAGGAGAGAGCTCCAATCAGAAGTTCAATTAGTTACCAACTTCTGGAGTATGTTCAACAAGGTACAACAACTATCTCAATCATACCATTAGACTTGGGGTGATATGGGGTCATTAGCACTCCTTGGATGGCCATCAATTCGTTGATATTGGGAAAATGTGAGAGGTGAATTTGGTTCCATTGTCAGTAAGGATGAACTGTGGAAAGCCATGTTGCTGTATTATACATTTCATCACAAACTTGGCCACTGTGACCGCCCTCAAATCCATTATTGCCCTGGCTTTAACCCACCTGGTCAAGTGGTCAATTGCCACCAGAATGTACTTTGACCGATTAGCTCCTATTGTCAGAGAGCCAACGCCATCAAGGGAAACTGTATGCCATGCAAAATGGGGTTTCACTAACCAATAGGAAGTCTTTTGGAATAACGGCATTTTTACTTGGTACTGATTGCAGTGGGAAATGGTTTCAAGCACGTTAAAGTTCATGCTTTCCCAAAAATATGAAGGACGCAAAAATCCCATCTTCTTATGCAGCCACCATGTCTAACTGCCTTATGTGCGCTCATAATAATGGTAGGCTATGATGAGGGTTGCAGTAAGTTCACCATTGAGTCTCCAATCCACTTCTAAAACTCCCCGTTACGCTGGAAAATATTGGTTCACATTTCATTTAATGCATTTATGGCTTGGGGCGGCTCATCATTGTACTTTCCGCTTAGCATCTTATCATATATTATTTCACTTAGATCCGCCATAACTGCAATTGTTGGTAGCCTTGAAAAGCAATCATCATTCTAATGTTTTGCTCCGGGTTAGTAAAGGATCTCAAAGTCATAAGCCTGCAGTTTTAGGGCCCATTGGGATAGACGCCCTTCATGTTCCTTAAGGTTCTGCATTCAGCATAACTAAGAATGACTCATTATGACTTTAGACTTCACCCCATGCAAATACACTCAAAATTGCTTATAAGCATAGATCACCTCTAAGCACTACCACTAAGTCACAGATTGGTTGCGTTCATGGCTGTTAAGGCTCCAACTGCAGTACGCTACGGGGTGCTTTTCCCCTCATTGTCTTTATGAGATAGGACCGCCCCTATAGCGGAAATGGACACATCCATTTGAACAATGAACTCTTTATCAAAGTTTGGATAGTGCAACACTGGTGCTCAAATTAACAATTCAAATTGTATTGAATGAACATTGATGGCATTCATACATTCAAACGTGTGTCATCCTTTTTTAATAACTCAAACAGCGGACCGCCAATAAAACTAAAGTTGGGTATAAAGCGGCAGTAATAGCCAACCATCACTAAAAATACTTGTATATTCCGCTTACTGTTTGGGGTAGTCATCTTTTAGATAGCCTCCTCCTTGGCTGTTTGGGCCTCAGCATCGCATCTACTACAAACCCTAGGTACTCCAGCTGTTTTTTAATAGAAGTGACATTTACAAGGCTTAATCTTGATGTTGGCCTTTGCAAGCCAATGGAAAACTTCCTCTAGATGATTAAGATGCTTGGAAAAAGTCCAGGAAATGACATTTATATCATCAAGTTACATGAGGATGCATGACAGCTTCAGGTCGCCACGAATGGTGTCCATGGCCTGTTGGAATGTAGCTGGGGAACTACACAGCCATTGTGGCATACAGGTTGGTTGAAAAAGTCCTTTAAATGTTAATGGCGCATTTTTCCTGTTCCGTCATGGGCAACTCTATCTGCCATTAACCTGATATCAAATCCATCGCTGAAAATTATTGAGTTCTGCCTAATTGATCCAGCACATCGTCAATCCGCAGTAAGGGATATGAGTCCTTCTTGGTGATACAGCTGAGCTAACAGTAGTCTACTCCACCTGGTTGGTACCATCCTTCTTCTTTACAATTAGAAAGGCGAAGCCCACATGCTCTTCAAAGGTTCAAGCATCTTTTGCTACAGTAGCTTTTCAATCTCCGCCATCACTACTGCCTAAGCTGCCCTAAATTGGCGGATTGATTGTGATCTGATGGGAGGATGCTCCCCAATGTCCGACTAATGGACCACCCCTGCACGCATTTAAATCATGGTCATTGAAAGTGAAAAATCCCTTTATATTTTTTAAATAAAGCTAAAACTCGATCCTTCTGTGCTTCTGATAACCCCATTAAATCATTGCATGGTACCACAGTCATTACGCTAGGATGTGGTTCAACAGGTAGACTAAATTAGCCAGTGACCCAAACTCATGAACATGGAGGATCTCATCAACATGGGTCAGGTGTAAATATGCCACTATTTGATGCCAGCAGATTTGCAATGGTTCCATTCGTAAATTTTTCAAGTAAAACCTTTATCTCCCCATGTCCCAGGAGTATAATGCCTGGAGCCACGTGGGGCTCAAGCCGCAATTGCTAATAAGGCCCAATAAATTTCCCATAGAGTCCTTGTGGTACTTTTACCTCCAATTTGATGTTCACTATTACTTGGTGACCAGAGGGAACAGAAATGGATCAATAAAGCATGGAGAGGCACCCCTGATATTCCTATATCTGCTGAAGAAGGGCCAGGTCCTCTTTTTTACTAGATGATAGAGCACCAGAATCAATCACTATAGGCAAGGTTGATATGCCCTATTGAACTGAGCCCTTTGGCACTCCACTGGAGGTTAAGCAAATTGGAGTCCTTTGTCCCAAAAGATTGAACGTCTCCTCTGTCGTATCAACAATAGCACCATAGTGTCACATAAAAAGTGGTTCCAATTAACAAATCGTAATTAAGGTTTGGCAACACTATCACCAGGGCTACAATGACAATTGACCTGAATCACAATGGAAGTGCGCTATATGCTCCCTCATAGACCATACTATCTGCTCCAGCAGTCCCATATACCATCCCTTGTTCCACATCAGGTTTTAAATTTAACTTAACCACCAAATTAGTGAAAAATATGTTAATTGGAGCACCCATATCTATTATAGTGCAGACTCAGGTTTTGGCTACAACAATTTAACAGTATGTATATTCTTTTTTTTTAGTACTAGATGGTCCCATTCATCGATGTAACAGTATGTATATTCTGAATATGATTTATCTGAACTTTTCAAAGCATGGACATCTAAAGAATCTCTGTTTCTAAGGAAACTCGCAATCCCCCTACCAACTTTGTGGGTATTCTTTAATGATAGTGGGGGCTGGAAGGGCGACGTTTATACCTTTCAAGGAAGGTGCATCTGCGGATTCGTCCAACTTGTCAGTGGAAACTTGGTCAAATATTTGACAAGCGTATGGTATGGGCTGTATCTGGGAACCTTCTTATGCCGCTGCTTTGGTTTGCGTTCATTTCAATATATTCACCCCTGTATCTGGCTGCTGATATAGAAATGCATCATTCTACTGGGGGACTTCCACTGTATATAATTCAATGGGTTCAGATGAGACGTTTGAGTTTGGGATAGCGGAAGTAGAGAGTCCCATCTCTATTCTGCTCTGACTTTTCCCTGATAGTACTGTTCCATATGTATGTGATGGACCTGATGATTGAGGAAACCTCAACCCAGGTGCCCAGGCCGCCCTAATTCAAAACAATTAACCCCATAGGGCCTGCATCCTTGATTATTGTATTATAAGCCTTTATGTTAAAATGATTGTGAGCGATCAACGTAATTAGACTTAATTCAGTAATTAGGCTGTTTCCAATAAGCAGGTATGGGGCAGAAGTTGAACTGCTGGGGGGATATCAATGAAAGCTGAACTGGACAACCAAATTTCTCATATAAAAAGGTTCAACAACAGCAGCGGTATGTTTACGCTCTGTATTGGGGGGAGAAAAGGTAGTGGATAGATGGCGCAATATTGAATGATTTTAAGCAAGGGTACGTCATCCTCTAGATATGGAACCATGACATTGTAGAGAACTTGATATGGCTTCACCATGGAGGTCATTGCAATGCACACATCAGATTCAGATAAAGTCTCTGCCCCAATTAATACGTGATCTTCTTCTGTAAATCAATCAGCAAACACGGTGATGGTCTCATTCTGCTAAAAGCTTATGGTCAAGAACTTGGCCTTTCCTGCGAAATCTTTGTGGTCCCTCAAAACAATCGCAGCACAGTATCCTTTACTTCTTGGTATGTAACAGAACTGTTTGGAAGATAGCAGGTGACTTGATTGGCACTTTCAACATCCAAGGTGGATACTAATACCTTGCTTTATGCCTATCCATGGCTCCTTCTGTCAAAAACTCAAATTGCTTAAAAACCCTTGTATATTCCTGTCACGATTAAATGAAGGCAGTTTATCAACACAATTCTCCTGCAGAAGCCCCACCTTTCTTTTAAGCATGGCGTCTAATCCAAGTTTGAGTTCAACATATTTAACAGGTTCAGCGCATTGTGGAGATCACTTAAAGCAAGCCTGATTAGCCATGTGTCAGGCGAACAGCAAGTAAGAATTAGACTGTCCTGCCAGCCAAGGTGCCAGAGCGCCCAAATGGCAAACCAGAATGCCCAAGGCACTGCTGCTGATATGACGAATATGAAACAGGAAAGGAGTTCCACCAATATCTGCCAGTGAGCCAGAATTTCGTACAGGCACAAAACAAAATATTAGACAAACATGGCCGTTGACCCCAAGGGTTATGAGAGTGCTGGCGGAAAAGGCAGCTTAATTCTCAACATATAAAAACTAAATTTTTTGGGGAAGATTTTTTAATGGAAATTTCAAAGAAAAATTGACCAAAAATTTTCTCAGTGCAATGTGACTGATTATATAGTAGTTGATTTGGAGGGGAAACAAGCCAGGATCAGGTCCCACAAGTTTGACCTAACCAGCGAGTTGTTCAATAATGGGGAACAGATAATTTAACTGGGAACTGACATCCAAGAATTTGGCAGCAGGCTGAGTCACTGTTAGTTTGACCTCAAATGTCCAAACTGAGGCTTGACTGCGTTTCTGACAGTTGGTGCAATGGCGTTTGGCCTGACAAGCAGCAGGAATCCCCCAAGGCCACCCCACATAGGGGTGGGCCCATTTGGTTAGGAACAGGTTCAGGACATCCAACCTGCCTGTGCTCGGTCACTGGGCCATTTGTTTGGTCAGTGGCATTGCATCAGGTGCAACGCCCATTTGCCAGCAGGAAGCTTTGAAACCTCATTGATGGTGTCCAATGCTGTTACCTGCCTGTCAGGGGTGATCCCTGACAATTTTGGGAGGGGGGAGATTTTTCAATCATTGTGTTAACCAAATCAAAACCATTAGGCATTCTGGCTGATTGATTAGTCTTCATACCTTTTTAACCATTTGAAATCTGAGCATCAGGCTGATTGCTGCTCAAATTAGTTCAGATCGATTTCATTTTGGTGATCTCAGCATAGATTTTGCTGATTCCTTGTAGCAGTTCTGCTAAGGAGAGTGTGGGTACTGGAAGCGGGATCTGAAGTGGGAGGGCTGTTACCCAGCGCTTGTCTATCATGTGAGCGAGATAACCCTGAGTAACGAGGAGGCAGCCATCCTCTTTGGTGCATTCTTGCTTGGGAATGGGAAAATGACCTGATCAATGCCCAGAGGATGTTCTCAGGGGCTTACATTACCCTTTTCTTTTTCCAAGGGAAGGGCCCCACCACTTGGAAACTGCATGAGAGCCACGTTCTTATGCGCCTTGGGTAACTTGATCACCATTACCATCGCAGGCTTTTGGGGAAGGCGGGGAGCGCTGGGGTGGGTTTTGTGAAATGCTTCAACCAATTCCATACAGTTTGCACAATTGCATGCCTTGACCTAACTGTTCTCATAAGCTGGGAACCTTTCCAAGCCATGAGATATTGGATGGACCGGCAGGACTTGTGGGATGCCAGGATGTTCTCCACCTCAGCCTCTTCTGCATCCTCAATGATGATTGGTTCAGGTTCCGCGGGGAGCATACCCTTGAAGGGTGACAGCTGGGAAATGTGGAATATTGGATGCTGTTTCCAGTGAGCTGGAAGTTTCAACTGGAACGCGCTATTACCCAAGACCTCTTCCACCAAATGGGGGCTGGAACGCTTACTCACAAATTTATGAGAAGGTGCTTGAATATGTAAATGGCAGGTATTGAGCATAACATAGGAACCCACTATAATATTGTGACCCAGGAGCCGCTTATGATCCACAAACTTCTTGTAGTCATCAAAAGCTTTGGCGAGGTGTTCCCACACCAAGGATTGAGTTGACCTAATATGTTCAGCGTGATCTGTGGCCACTTGGATCTCCGGCCACAAGCAAAGTATGACTGAAAATGAAGGATTGTAACCCAATGTTATTTTGTAGGGCGAAAATCCCATGGACGTGTGCGTTCCATTGTTATAGGAGAATTGAGCGAGGGGAAGGTCATTGGCCCAGGTGTCTTGTGTGACCGCAGTATAGCAACGCAGGTACTGTTTGAGGACTTGGTTGACTCTCTTGGTCTGTCCATCGGACTGGGGATGGTACACTGTAGAATGGCAGGGGGATATTTTTAGGATAGATAGGAGTTCACTCCAAAATCGCGACGTGAACTGTGAACTATGGTCACTAATAATCTCCTGGGGGAGACCAAACACTGAGAACACGTGATGCACAAAAAGGCGGGCAGTCTCTTCTGATGTAATCGCAGAATGGCAAGGAATAAAGAGGGAAAATTTTGTGAAATGGTCCACCACCACCATCACTGCTGTGAACCCATTAGAGCAGGGGAGTTCAACGATAAAATCCATGGACACAAACGCCCATGGACCCTCCACCTGCTGTAAGGGGTGTAAAAGACCTTTTCTACTGGAGCGGTCTGACTTAGCCTGAGCACAAGTAATGCAGTTGGAGATCCAAGCCAGAACTTCTTTTGTCAAACCTGCTAAAATGTAGGTCTGTTTGATCAAATAAATGCATTTCTTAGTACCAGGGTGACCAACCGTGGGGGGATTGTGATGTGCACAGAATACCTCAGTTTGGAAGGAGGGGGGAACCCAAACGCAAGATTGAAAATATATAAGACCCTCCTTCAGTGAGTATAGGGAGTGTTTATGCTTCTGGAGGGATAACTGCTCGAGCAGCTCCACGCCCTCAGGGCAGCCATTTGACTGGCTAAGACCTGAGCAACTAATGGAGTGTCGGGAGCCAGAGCAACAGAAGAAATGACAGGGGGAACAATTGACAGGATTTGGGTGGTAGGAATCACCATAAAAAGATCCACTTCCTCCAGATCCATGGAACAGTGGGTGGGGCTGCAGCTGAGAAAATCGGGAAGTACATTGAGAGCGCCTTTTATGAATTCATATTTGAAGTTAAAAATGCACAGGTCCTGATAGGTTCAGGCTTACCAATGTGCCAATTTTTGGGGTTTACGAAAGTACAAAAGGGCCTGGTGATCTGTGCGGACTGTTAGTTCATGTTGAGCACCCTGTAACAGGTACCTCCAATGAGTTAGGGCCCA